>OW796116.1:121285-441285 GCA_941860345.1 Chrysodeixis includens
TAGATGGTGTTGGCGTCGATTTGAAAGTCACAAGCGTTTGTTGGCATCAATTAGTATAGGTAAATATTGTTATAGTTTTAATAATAGAGCTTAAAATCAAAGGACCAGTTTTGTACGCAATTGGTATTTATTTCGAAACTATTTTAGTAATCTATACATATAATAAAATTGTAACAAGCTCATGTCTGTACATTAAAGATATTAAAGAAAAACTTAGATGGGGGTTCTTCATACAACCAATAGAATCCAAAAGTATGTTAAAAAAAATTTTTGTCTGTCTGTCTGTTTGTTGTCCGCTTTTCACTCAAAAACTACTGGACGGATTTTGATGATTTTTTTTTTATTATGTAGCTATTAGTCCTCGCTAACATTTAAGCTATCTTTTTTTTGGAATTTTGCTCTTAAAGGGGGTAAACAGGGGCGGGTAAGATTGTATGAAAGTCCGTCAGTTTTTGAAGCTAATTCGATTAAAATTAATATTTGGCTATTTAGTTAGAAGTTAAGAATGACGCAATAAGGATTTTTGAAAATTCTGCCTTAACGGGGGTAAAAAGGGGGAGGTACGTTTCTATGAAACTCCGACTGTTTTGAAGCTAAGTCGATGAAAATTAAAGCTGTTTACGTGAGTGCTAAGTTTTCCTGCCCATCGTTTTGTGACGGTTACCTGTTTAAAGAACTATTGTCATAAAATTGTTAAACTATCCGTAAATATATGTCCGAGATAATCCCAAACAATAATGTACAGACTTCATTTTCATTTCATTTCAGATTTTCAGAATATATTGACTAGAGGTCGTTACAACATAAATTCTACATATTATTGCGCTATTTGATATGGAGGGTGAGCAATCACAAATTTTATGACAATTACCGGCTAATCGAAAAAAACTACTTAAGGGCCCCTTATTCCGAAAGTTTAGGCATTTAACGCACCGAAACGGCTTGCGCCCGCGCTGCCCAGGAGCCGTCGCGATTTGAACTCCGGTGACCTATGGCGGCGGGCGGGCACGCCACAGTATAAATAAATAAATCAGTAGTTCATATATATATTGTGCTAGTAATAAGTAGTAGTTTGCAACAAAAGCATAATAATATACTTAGCTTGATGTGCTATCCACTAAACTATTGATTGTCAACACTAATATGTTATGAATGTGTGACTAAGGAAAGCGATGATCATTCTATAGAATTTAAAGAATGGTTGTAGAAGATTTGGTGAGTACTATACAGCGTGGCGCTACCACCCCGACATTAATTTAACACGGTTAGGACTAGTAACCATGAATCATTTTAATCATGATACGTTTTGATATTACGTAAACTGAAAGACATTTTTTTTAAACAAACTAAATAATAAACATCTATCTCAAATTGTGATTACTCTGTGCGAAAGTTCATTCATCAAATAACTTACCTACGACTAGCGGGCTTACGTTTACTCGGTGCGGCAAGGTCGCACGCCGCCGCCGCACGCGTAGGTACAACAGCTGTGCGCGCCAGCTGGCAACAACGCGTCGCGACTTGTAGGCATAAAATGTCTCATGTTCGGTCCGATTTTGGCGGCACCTACGCGGCAAGCTGTTGTACCTACGCGTGCGGCGTGCGACGTTGCCGCACCGAGTAAACGTAAGCCCGCTAGTCGTAGGTAAGTTATTTGACGAATGAACTTTCGCACAGAGTGATCACAATTTGAGATAGATTTTTATTATAGTTTGTTTGAAAAAAAAAATTCTTTCAGTTTACGTAATATCAAAACGTGTCATGACTTAAATGATTCATGGCTACTAGTTCTAACCGCGTGTTAAATTATTGTCGCATTGTCCTCGCCACCCTGTATAGTGGAAATGAAAATGTTTTATTTATTGGGCATGTATAAATAAAAAAAAAAGTGTTTGGTATTAATAAAATATAATAAAGAACTCAATGATCGCATAATGTATGTCAATGTAGTACTATTATTTTTAAATATATTTTTTTTTAATAAGAAATAATAATAAACTTTAAAACTACCACGACAAAATACCACGTGCACTCACTGACACCTTGTGCGGTAAACATCATATAATACGAAGAAACATTTATAAAAGTTGAAATTATAAATTACCAATAAAAATACAAACAATTAAATTGCACAGAAGTGTACTAGTGTCGAGAAGTGTGTGCTGCAACAACGAGCCAATCAGGACTCGCATCTGTGACGCGTCGCTCTGCGTCATGCCAAGGGCCAATTACAGGCGATAAACCGTTCCCTGCGCCCGCATGCACCGGTGCATTGACCCGATGAGACCCAAAAAACGACTTCTGCGCATGTCAAGGCCAGCGCTCAAGATCCGTGCCGATAATTATAAGCTATCGGTTTCATACATTTTTTTCATTTAATAAAAATAAATACATTTAGTTTCGACATACCCCGCGCCGAGTGTCGAAACTAAATGAAACCGATAGCTAACCCAGGCGTGGCACACGCGGCACGGCGCGCGGGGCGCGCGGGGGCGCGCTGCTTTAGTGTCGACGGTCTGTGCGACGCGCCGCCGCGCCGCGCGGCCGGCTTATTTCTACCTACTAAACACATCGCGACCATAAACCGTGATATTGTACCTACCTGAGAGTGGTATCGGTGAGTTGTGATCGATAGCCATGTTCAATTTCTTTCAAATCTTATACGTAATAAAATAATATAATAATAAAATCAAAACACAATATTAGTAAGTACATCTCCTTGAATTTGACCAGGATGGAAATCTGCACCTTATAAAGGTGAATATTCCCATTAAAGATTTTAAATTCTATACACACTGACTTCTCGTTGCTCTGTGTAAAGAAGTAATCATATTGTGACGTATTTATAGAATAAGTACTTACGCAATACACTTTCGGATTATCTTCACTTCAGACACCCTTCTTTTCTTAATTTTGTTTTTTTTTTTTACCATTTCAATCACTTACGTAAATTTGTGGTCGCGAGCAAAAGTTGCATAGGTCCTACCTCGATGGCGTCCGGCCGGACACTGGCACCGAGCGCGCGGTGCGCGCGAGCACTTTTCACGTATTTATTTTATTAAAAAAAAAAATAAGCGCCATATTAAAATTGTATCCAATAATATCCCTGGCAAATCCGATTAGTAAATGAAATGTTAAATTTATATAAAATTACGTTCAGTCCAAGTCTTATAAAACTAAAAATACTTTTAAAATCGACCTTACTTCTGAATTTTTTTTTATCGAGCAAAATGTAAAATTTTTCGTTTCTATCCAAAAAAGTCACTAGATAAAGCATGTATCTGTACTATATATTTTTTTAAGAATTTAAATATGGTGATTTCTCTAAAAAAAACTCGATCTAGAAACGTAAATTTCGAATAAGGGGCCCTTAATGTACATAAGTATATGGTTCAAATTTTGCATGAAGATTAAGGACAGGTCTAGACAACATATAGGCTATTTATTATCAGGTTATTAACCATGGGGTCTTAGCAATAAACCTTTATTTTTAAAGAACACGCAACTGGTGACCAAAATACTGTTGCTATGGTTTTATGTTTTGACATTAATATTAACATGCTATTTGGCTTACTATATAGAAATTAAAATAGCGGGCTCAGGGGAGTACGAGCTTCGTATTTTTCCACTCCAAGTTCAAATTTCATTTCGACACACATTTTTTTAATTTATTTTTTAATAATTTTTGAGTAAGAATCGAATCTCAGTCAAGTATATTTTTTTTTCTTCTTTCGTTTTTGGTAGTATAAAAGTATTGTACGAAGCGCTTGGATTTTTTTAACATCCTAAAATTGGTCTTTAAAACCCTTTTATATGGTATCTGGTATAATATATGATACTTACTGTTTAAGCTAGGACAGTCTCATCCAATTTAGGAGGAGCTGTGGATATAAAGTGAAAGAAAACCAACTACACTAAAACAAAAAATAGTGTGGACGGTAAATGATTTACAATACTGAATTAACTACTTAGCTGTTGACTGCAATTTTGGTGTGTGTAACGCGTGGCCATAAAGATTTGATAGTGCCTATACACTACCACAATTGTGCACCAATTGCGATGGCATAGGGTAGTTGCATAGGTAAAGTATTATAAAGGTAGGCTGCTATTATTAATATTGCGTACGAATATGCGTACTCCCGTGATTGTTTTTTTATGTGTGCGTAAAATATCTGTCAAGGGTAGAATGAAAACGGAATAGAAGATGAATGGGGAGCAGCGCCTGCTGTTCTCCGCACCACAGCGCACAGTGCAAACGTGTCGAAAATTATCTGGCTGTTTAAGACCAACTCCTCTCAATAAGTTCTCCTCCTGATTGGCATTGCTCTATCTGACGTTAGAAGAGACATAAATCTGGTAGACTTAAGAGCCAAAAGAGCTTCTTCCGATATACACTGACTACTATTGCAACTCCAACTCGAGCTCGGTGCAAGATCTGGGCAGATCGACAACTATCTCCTACTACTTATGTCCTAACTCAGGAACATACACTCTACCGTCCGGCCTACCGGCCCACCTTGCAGAGGCCTGTTCAGAAAGCATTCAACCGTCTCAGAACCCAAAAAGGTAGGCAAATAAAATTTGGCGAATTTGGGTATACAGACCCCTCTCACATCCAGTGAGAATCCGACATCTTCGTAACGACGATGTAACACCGCCTAGAGTGGCCAAAGTGTCCGCGGTTAGTTGGTGCGCCGTCACCAAGTTCTGCGAAGAAGTGATGACGCTCAAGGAAAAGTGAAAGGCTTCATCTAACCACCAGATCCATGTTCGACGAGCAAGGGATAGAAGAAGGGCCTTATTTGCCCTCCTCCAACCACCATAAATAACCTACGCCAGTAGTCTCAGGGCAGTCTACTGTTATAAAGGCAAAGACGAAATGCATGGTGCTTCCGCGCGCCTCTTAATAAGGGCTGGCAAAAGCTGGCTCTACGTTAACGAAGAAGCTTCCGTTAAAAAGAGCTCTCCTGTCGGGGCTCGCGATAGATTGCGAAAGCGTTCCCGTGGCCCCCGACAATAGGATACGGTGAAGCACTCTGGCGCTTTAGCCAGTAAGAGTCCAGTAAACTTCTTTGCCATCGCCCGTTTTCAAGTCCTTCAATCCAAATTGTCAAATCAGTGCAAGATAGTGGCCACAGCAAAAAACTAGCAGTGTTAACTAACAGTCAAATATGTTTGTAAGACTAGAGGTTAGGATTAGGAAGTTAAGAAATCAGGTAGTTTGGAACGGAACAGGATTAGGGAGCAAGCATTAAACATTATTTAGCTTTACTTTTTGTACAGCACTACACATCTTGAATACCACGCAGACGAAGTCGCGGGCAACAGCTAGTTAATTAATAAATTTTAATCTCCTATAATACCAGTCCGGTCTTAAACCGGTTGGAAAAATAAATATTCTAAGACACTACTAACAAATGGAAAAGAAACTATATTTTCTTCAGAAAAGTATACGTTAAACTTTATCTAGCCTCTTGAATTCGCAAATTGCAGTACGAAGCAGTTTGCGGGCCTTTTCGAATGTTAAGTAATAATTATTCTCGCAAACGATCTGATTATTACCGTGTGAATCGCGTTACTAACGTTGTATGAGCGTAACCTAAGTGTGTCTTGTAATTATGACGCTACTAATGGCGTAATGTGTGCTAAGGTTGTTATTTGTTTTTAAGGCTTTTTGAGAATTTTTAGATATGTGTGTAGAAGCTGCACTTTTAGAATAATAAATTATAAAAAAATATATGACACTCCAATTTGTTGTAATAAAAATGAGATTACATTTACGTTATTTTACAATGAGAAAATATTTGTCAGTAATGCAAATTAAAGTTACAGAAACGTTTTTAATTGCCGCAATAACTTCAGTTGTTATCTAAAGTATGTTCAGGAGTTTTCTTGAAAACTTTCTTTCAAAGTTGTATGTACTTTTTTTAGTAATGAAAATATTGTGAGGAATCCTGGATTCCATATATTGGAATCGGAGCAGTGAGCTAAACTAGCGAGCAATGCTACCTTTCCCATATGAGGAAAGGTTTGTGCTCAGCTGTGCGACATCTACAGGCTCGTATTTAATAACTATTGACTAGTGACCCTCCCCTGCTTCGCACGAGCGCAACACCGAATATACATAAGAACCTTAATCTTAAAAATATTACGTCTAACAAAACGCATAATTTTTTTTTTTTAGTCTCAAAGATTTATATACAGAGGCAGACAGACAGGCAGACGCGGGAAAAGACTTAGTTTTGTACTAAGTGCTAATAAATCTTTAAGCATATTTTTTGTGTCTTATACTCCATTGATTACACAACATATTCTATTTATTACTTTCCCTACATCAATAACAACATTCTTCATCAAACATATCATGTTTGTCATGTAAACAAAATTATCGTAAAGTGCCCTAAAAACCTTCACCATAACTTATTAGTATTTTGACAGGCATAATCACAATGGCACAAAAAGTACCATTTATAATCCGGAATATACATTTGGGGGTAAAAAGCTGATTTATCCGGAAATTACCGGTTCCTGACACCTTACGTCAGACTAATGACAATGTGGTAACATATCACCCTGCGGCGGTTAGGGGTTAAGTAACGATATTTTTAATAACAAGGGTATTTTTGAATGTTAGGCGAGTTTGGCTCTTATGTTAATCCAGAATATCAGATGACCTTATACCAAATTTTGACAAAATTGGTCTAGTCGTTTGATCGTGACGGAACAACAAACATTCATCCATTCATCTGAACTTACAATCTTTCGCGTTTATAATATAAGTAGGATTTTGGAATATGAAGTAAGTAAATAAAACAGAAGTGTGAAAAAGTATCTGAACGGTATACATAAATAATTTTACAATAATCGTAATCTGTAAGAAGAATATCGTTTTATTTTTGTGTGTTGTTCTAAGAGCTCTCTAGGCCAAGACCATCAAAAATTAAGTTCGTGGCTATTCCGTCTGTTAATTAATCTCCGCAAATCTAGGCTTGGTCAGCTATAAAATTTCATATACTAGTTCCTTATTTTCTACGCACGTAAGCCTTTCAGCTCTTATTTAAATCGATTTCCTTTTCCCAAAAGTATCGAATAGAATGTCCTTACTTTCTCCTGAAGTTATTTCTTATTGCGTCGATTTTATACCGATAGACTTAATTTTTAAGGCACCAAAAATCTTGAGTAGGCCATCACCATAATTTGCTTAAACAAACACTTGTGTCTTAAAAATTTCGCCATCTTGAGATGGTCGTGGCAAGCTGAAATAATGTCGAGATAGGTTTATTATTCAAATCAGCGCATCAAGGGTGTAGTGAGGCGTATGTAAGAGGTTATTAAAGTTAGTGATTCATCAACGAATGGTGAAATAAGGCATGCATTTGAAATTAAGATGGGTTTCAGACCATCTCGTAATCTGTAAGAAAGGTCTCGTATAGAAAATATGACTAAATTATCTTTCAGAATAGGATTTAGAATAGTTAAATATACGGTTTACTCACGCGTATTCGTGAGTCGAACTTGTCAGTTTGACTAGCTACCCCGAAACCGCGACAGCTCATTATTAAGGATTCCGATTGCATTGGCATTCCCAATAAATACGCGTGAGTAAATTGTATAAATAAGCAATTATAAAGATCTTAATTAAATAATAGTTAATTACATGATTTATATTGTCTTCTTTCCAAATTACATACCAGTAAGTAACATTTACCAAGCGTATCAATCATACATATGTATGGAAATCACATTCATTGAATCCCATGTATATTTAATATATCCAAAAGTGTTACTTGTAGATAATATAATATGTCACAAAAGCGTGTGCAGAGAAACTAGTCAATTTCATATTTAACTACTTATATACCTAAATTCAATATATTTTACATCACAACAAACACCGTTAAAATCAATTCACCAAAGATAATAAAAATAACCCATCATTTTTACCCCTATTGTGCTCCATAGTGGTACAATTTGGGATCACCTCACTCCCCTACTTTGTATACAAAGCCGAATAAACAGCCTTGTATTATGATATTGCAGGGAAACCTGCTTATAACGTGAAAAATGACTATTCAATGGTAACATTTTTTACCTATCGTTGGATGAAATTCGCAAGGTGAGCGTGGATGTATGAAACTGGATACGGTAAAATATATTTGGGTATATAATACTTTTCCTTCAGTAAAGACAAGTAATCTGTATCTAGATTCAGTAACTTATAAAATTAAATTAATCGTTTCTAAAGTACCTTTTTAGGCTGAATGTAAGTCAAAACTTTTTATTTGATTTTAATGATCGTTCATTTTTTAAGTCCATAACACACAAACATTAATTTGTCCTGGGTGGGTATCGAACCCACGACTAGTATAACAGTAAGGGCTACTAAACACTAGACCAACAGACCCGCCTAAATGTGTTACAATTTAATAGTAATAAAATTAGCATACTTACCTCTTTGCTTATTTGTAAATAAATAAAATACCTTTACATCCGTGTGCTATCATGATTTATGGAAGCGGCGCCCCAAAATATTTCAATTTGTTAGTTTGACGAGTCACTCCGCGCGTTTGTATGGGTTTATTTCAACCAATCGCATTCTTAGGTGCGAGCCGCGAATTTTTATACAGGTATTGAAAACAGTGTTAGTTTTTATAAAGGTATCTATTGAAAAATACGCAGTAGGTATGTAGGTGTGATTATTTTTTGTGGGGTTATAATAACAAAAACGATTTACTGTGTGATGTACTGTGTAATTTTGTGAAAAAAAATGTTAAATTAGGGCTTTTTTTTATAACTATT
The DNA here is from genome assembly GCA_941860345.1 of Chrysodeixis includens. NCBI lineage: Eukaryota > Metazoa > Arthropoda > Insecta > Lepidoptera > Noctuidae > Chrysodeixis > Chrysodeixis includens. The sequence continues at coordinate 130,085 of OW796116.1, forward strand.
TGTAACTATAACTGTAAATTTAAGGGTAAACAGCAGAACTCAATTAGTAAATATTAAGCGCCAGCCCACATTTTCTAAATAACTAAAACTTACTCAATCTTTAATTTATTTCAAAGACATAAATTTTGCAACACCTTTGTTCGACATACAAAAACAAAAAATATTTTTGTTGTTTGAAACATGATTTATTAAATTCATTGATTAAAAAATCTGTTTGCTACTTTTTCATTACGCAAAAAAACATTTCTAAAATACGTCTCAACTAAACAGGTTATTTAGAATTTTAATAAGTTCTTAACAAAAACATAAAACACCGTTTTTACTGAAATTCTAAAACAATAACAAAATTTAATAAACATATTTTAGTATCCTCTGAAGCCCTACCATTATTCAATAAAGTAATATTATTGCGGTTATTGTGGAAGCGTGACAGCGCTACACGGCGTATAACGGCGGCGTCTCTTTTCCACCACTGCGATAATATTACTTTGAAGCTGTGATAGCCTAGTGGTAAGACCATAGAACTGCCAAGTCCCTTTGACTTGGCAGTTCTATAGTTCTCGAGTTGGATCCCCACGGCGCGCACCGACTTTTCGAATGTACACAGCGTTTTAGAAATAAATATCACAGCTTCCGTGTTTCGGAAGGCACGTTAAAATGTGGGTCCTCCGCCTGATCTCTCTCCGGTCGTGTCGGATTACCGTCCCATCGGTTTATGAGAGTAAAAGGAATAGAGAGTTCAATTGTGTTTGCGCACACGCTTGTGCACTATAATATATCCTGCGTAGCTGGCTGGGTGTCATAGTAACACTAGCCGCCGTGGCCGAAATCGGTCCGGACACATTAATATTACTCTGAGCGATGGTGGTAGACAGGCTATAAACAAGCACTCACTAAAAGTGATTATTATATAACATTAAGTCTTTGTTTTACGAAGCAAAGGTAGAGATAATTGTTTTCGGATGACTAGTAAAGTTTTAATATCTAAACTGTGATATTGTTTGTGTTATGAGTAGAGCTTATTATTATGTTGTTTAATAATTGTTACTTAACTTTAAATTGAAGCTGTGATAGCCTAGTGGTAAGACCGCAGGACTGCCAAGTCTGAGGTCTCGAGTTCCATCCCCACAGCGGAAATGACTTTCGGACGTAAAAATGTGGGTCCTGCGGATGATCTCTCTCCAGTCGAATCGGATTGCCATCCCATCGGGCTATAAGAGTAAAGAAATAGAGAGTGCCCCTGTATTTGCCTACACATTTCTGCACTATAATATGTCATGCACTATAATATGTTTCAAAATAATGAAAAGTACCAAAAACCAATTCAGTGACTGTCTTTGCGTAATGCTACCACGAAAATATCCTTTTAACTTTTTACTATCGCTTTGTTATCTCCAGATACGTAATATTACCGTCCTTGCACCTAGTAACAACCTTGACGACCTCCATTTAATTTGATAACGTAAACACATTAATAAAATTAATATTAATGATTGACCTTGATAGTAACCTTGCGTACAAAATATATTGATTATGTCATTATAAGGGAATTAAAATCAATACAGTGGTAAGGTATGTAATAAACCAGTCTATGCACGTCCCGTTGCTGGGGCCTCTTCCTATATAGGGAAGATTTCAGGTTCCGATATTTGGAATCCAGGTTTTCCTTCACATTTTTTTTAATGTATCACTCCGTTTATAACTTTTGAAAGAATTAGGATAAGGAATCGTATCGTGTGGCTTTCAGAAGGATTTAAATTCTTGTAAAATAAATTCAAATTCACAAGATGTTCTTAAATGAATATAAGATCGCCATAATCAGGCTCACGCCATAGAAATTTTAATGCAAATAGGTACAGACAAATTAAACACAGTATCATGCAAAACATATCGAGAAAATTAGTCCATTCAATTACGTAAAAAGTTCAAATTTGCAAGTCTAAGTCTTTTCGCATGTAATTTACATCTTGAACAAAACCTTAGAACAAACATTAACAACATTACGACTAAACACAATAACAGCTACAATAAAGACCTAACCCAAACTATTGCATCCACCGTACCCAGGTAATTCTAATTGCATAGATTTGAACTTGGCAACCACCCAAACGTTGAGAGGTGGTACAGAGATTAATTACAAGAGATTTAGTGTTATAGGCCCGGTACTTGGCACGCGCTCTTATTTATTGTATTAATGATTTGTAGTTCGTTCAATTGCGAGCTTCTATGTATTGTGTTGAGGTGGAAACTAGAAATGTTGCCTTTGCTTGCATATGCCATTTGTAATATGAGAACATTGATTTTGAAAGAAAGAGTATTTATATCCCACCATTGGTGGATTTAAGGGAAGAGGGGTATAAATCAAATGTCTCTAAGCTTTATGTTAAATCATTGTATCTATGTACATTGTACATATATTCCTTAACATTCCCACAACGCCATCTAGTCTCGAATCAGGTAAACGAGGGGAATTTGTGATATGAGAACTAGATAACTGATGCTTATAAATATATAGAAAAATGCTTATACTTGTATTTATAAATACATACATATTATTGAATCAGATAGATATTGTATTTGGAGTCGAAGCCACGACCTCCGGTATAGCAGTATCAACTAACTAACCGCTAAACCAACAGGCCCATAGTGATCTATCTATGAGTCTTTATTTCGAAACATCCCAAAACAGTATGTCTCGTTAAAACATTAATAAATCACTCAATACCTATAACGTACTACAGAATTGTATCACGTATTATATTTTCAGCTACATTACAAAATGAAATTCAATAGATACATGTGAATTATTTACAAGAAAATGGCGGGCTGTCCGTCCGTTCCAACATAGCTTCGATTAACTAGACTGGATGGTTTTATGTAACATTGCACTATTCATATAAATAGTAATGTTTTCTAGGTATTTTGTAATAGATACTATTTTGTTTAAAACTCCATCCACCTTTTTTTAAAATGGTATTTGCAGTTAGTATGTGCGCAGGCTTTGACTGTTTCATCGGACTTGTTTGCGAGACTCTAGGAGTTTTCAGCCAGAGCAAAGATTGAAATGTGTGGTGTTCATATCACAAAGCTAAGTTGTTTGGTAGATTGACTAGAATGTTATGATTTACGTTTTTTTTTTTTAGTAAATGCGGTTTAAACTTGTAATATCATATTTAAAAAAATCTTTGTCAAATAGTTCCTACCAGGTGAACAGTGTAATCAATAACCTATCCATATCTCAGATTCAATTTACTTTGGTTGTAATTAAAATTTATTAATTGAATATACAAAATTAGTTGAAAATATATGAAATAGCCGCGGTATAAATAAACTCGTTTAAAAAAATCTTTGAACAAACCAAATTCGCTAAATTTATTTACTTGCTTGGTTCCGTTCAACATAAAACCGTTACAATTATAGTTCTGATGACAAATTAATATGGTCTGTGTACACGGAGGGCGGGTCTGTCCTGTCATACCTTCAAAGATAATGTACTGTCACACGTCGAAATGCAATTAGATCTAATATTAGAATTGTTAATAGTATGGCCTGTTGGTCTAGTGGTTAGTGGCACTGACTGCTATACTGGTGGTCGTGGGATCGATTCTCAACCGGGACAAATGTTTCTGATGAGCACGACCATTTTGTTGTATGTCTAGGTGTAAGTTACCTATATGTATGTATTTTAGAAGTATATAAGTATGTTTATCAGATGTCTAGTTCTCATAATACAAGGTCTGCTTTGTTTGAGACTAGATGGCGTTGTGTGAAAGTCATAAAAAAGAATAGAATTATATAATAGATATTTTTTTACGTGATATAGTTAGGTACATATAAAGCCTCAAAAAACTGTCAGTCAAATCATAAATTTTTATGATTACTTAAATTGATCATGAAACTACAACAGATTAAAGTGTCTAAAGTGATTCTAGAATAATAGCAATGTTAGCGAGTTAGATTGTTAGTTTATAATATCCGCATGATATTTTGTCACGTTTCATAAACTACCTTAATATTTGCATTTAAAGCCTATTTCTAACAATAAATCTCAACCAATCAACACCTCAACAAATATAATATAAATAAAACATATTCGCCCATTCGCCAGATAATCAAAAAAGATGGGGTAAGCATAACAAGCGTAATATAAGCATAACTTTTAAAGCGGCTCTTCCCTCGAGAACCGGGGTAATACTACCTTTGTGTAGCACTGCACTAGCTAAATGGCACAACACTAGTTGTTACAAGATGTTGGGTTAATGGATGGGGTAAGCGTAGTTTGTTGTTTATGTTGAGCGTGGTTGTTTTGTGAATAACTTATTGGCGCTTAATTTTTACTTATGGTCATAATATTTTTATGGAACCCTTTAGGAATGTGTTTGATTTTCTTACTTTAGAAATTACAAAATAGCAATAAATTGGGTCGAAAATTAAGGTTATTTTTTATGAATTTCCACGTTTTCTGTTATTCACATTCTTATTATTAGTTTACCTTTTCCATTAATCGTGAATGTATATCAAATCACCACTGAAGAATACTCTTTACTCCTAATATTTGACTAAGTCTTAAGATTTACCTTTTTCCAAAAATTTCCATTTACTTACAGCAAAGCCTTTTTATTGATAGTTCAAAAGTAGCCAATCAAATTAAGTTATAAAACAGTCATAGTCACAATATCCCGCTAGTTTATTGTGCCCTATTGTTAGGAAAGGACTTTCCCTAATCACATTAAAATACTCAATAGTTAATTTCGCTCCAAAATGTATAAAGGTCTTAAATATAACAAAGTAACAATTGTAGACCTTGTCGGGCACGAAAATAAATAAATAATTGATTAAATAAAACATCTGTTAACAAAAACCACATCTAGCAAACCAAACTCCATGCAGTTTTATTATCCAAAGACTACAAAATGGCGTATCAACAAATATTTGTACGTCTTACCGTTTTACAACTCTCGTTACGGTATTATTTTACTAGCTATAAAACTCCACACGACCCCTTGAAATTATATGAGAGGAAATTATATTATTACCTACGGCAATATATTTATAAAAGTATTGGATAAAGTAATATTATTATGTTTTATTGTACTTGTATAGCAATAATAATGTGATGGAGCAATGTTTATTAAATCTTAACTGCAAGGATAGCTGAATGGTATAGGTCACCACGCCAATTACCATTGTGCGCAATGTGTCGCGGGTTCGATCCCCACGTATGACTAGAATTTGTGCATTTCAGAACGTTGATCTGAGCCTGGATGTCTTTGTGCATGTGAATTGAATATTTGTGAAAACCCCAGTGGTACAAGGATTAAATTTCATAGTGCAGCATAAAAGAAAATTTTATATATCTTTACATAAGGCGTTACATTTATATACGTATTCGATAAACTAATTTAACTATATTTTATTGTATTTGTATTGCAGTAAAGGAGTTGCAATATTATACTAAATCTATGCTTCTATTAATATTATAAGACAGTAAAATTTTGACTTGCAATCGCAGTATGCAGGCTAGAGACAGAGAGGAATGGTGTAAACAAATATATATGCCTTCATCATCATCATCAACCTATCGCAATCCACTGCTGGACATAGGCTCTCTAAGTGCACGCCACTGATATCTGTTTTCGGATGTAAATTATTTTATGAAAGTCATAGCTCTTTGGGGATTTTAGTTGACACTGTAACAAGTATCCTGTTCATACATGTTGATTTTTCAAGCCCAAAAGATTTTTAAAGTTTGTTCGAAACCAAATTCGTATGTTTTTTGAATACTGGATAAAATAAAATATACATCTAATCATAATCTTCCTGCCCTTATCTTATTTTACTTGGGGTTGGCGCACCACCTTTTTATTATTCCATTCTCCCCTATCAGACGTCACACTATCATGTACTATACAACTATCATACTATACAAATATCAATTATATCATTCCTTATAAAATCCATCAATCTTTTCTTTGGCCTTCCCCTTCCTCTCCAATATACATCCAATATTTTTAAGAAATCTGACGAACTAAACCAATTTTTCTAACCAAATACCCAATTATAACATCGTACAATAAGCTATCAAAGTAACATCAACATCACTAGACAGTTATTTTTACCTTAACCTGTAGTTAAGAATAACTGCAGACGCCCTGCGGTGTGCGGTTGAAAGTTAATATATTTCCACTAGTCCTGCATCATGTATTGTCACATTCCTTGGTTATTTCCTTGTTATTGGTTAAATTACTGTTAGGTTTTAACTGTATTACAATGTATGTTGTTGTATTGGAGTTTGAAGAGCTTCTTTTATATTGTCAGAGCATACGGTGAGCATACGGGTTTCTACCTTAAGTTTTTCGTACCTACCGTAAATTGTCATGAAAAACCTGATTTTAGTTTAAATTTTTAAGTAGTAGTGTTTGCTCATTTGATTATAGTTCTTACCGTTCTTGTGTTTTAAAAATGACTGAAAACATACTAGAAGTTTTGTATTCTTAGTAACATGTGTAGCTTTTGACATTTTTAAATATGTAGGAGCTTAACAGTGTAACGTAAAAACGTATTTAATGATGGATAATCGAATGATTTTTTTTTTAATTATGTGATGCACAAAACTAATTAAAATCAAGAGTACCTATCTATGAGCCTTAAAAATAATTATTTTGTCCTAGATTATAAAATAAAACTTTGCATACAATATAATGGCTTGATTATAATTAATTGCATACAATATAATTGATAAGCTGAAATACATAGATACTATTATAATAGATTTCTTACAGTCTGTCGCTACATTTCGGCCTTAGAAACCAATAGGTACCATCTTTTAGTTTGTAGTTACACGTACAACAATTATAACCAACAACATGATGATTCCTAACACTTTTATAGCTTCCAGTCCAAAGACATCGCCGTCATTAGCCACTGGTCATCAAAAGCTCGTTTCGCGATTTTTTCTCGGTTTAACCGTTGGAAAAACATTAAAACTGAACTCGCGATCGAAGCTACGACGGAGGTAATTACAAAGATGTACTGGTTAGTTCGTCATTATAAGGATCTGTCTTTGTAATGTAGGGAAGATGATTTAGAATTTTCTAGACATATTTGATATTAAATAAATATTCTTCAACATTAGCACAACGCCATCTAGTCTCAAATTTAGAAATTTAGTATACGAGAGTAACTTGTGATAAAAGTGCTAGACAACAGTTACTGACAAACATACATGTAAAAGTTCTAAATACATACATATTACATATTACAGATAAATTAAACTCAGATGCAAAACAAAATATGATCATGCTTATCACACAAACATTTGTCCTGGGTGGGGATCGAACCCACAACCTCCAGTATAGCAGTCACGGCTACTTACCACTATGCCAACATTATTTATGATTGCATTTATTTTTATTCCCATATGGCATTAAAAAGACCCAACAATACCATGTCTACAAATTTTCAGCAGTCACTATCATAAAGACCAAAAATAAAACAACAACATAATAAAAATTCAAAGTTTTTATTGTGATAGCATCATTATCAATTTACAAATAATGACAAATTATATTCGCATGCAGAGAACAAAAACACAGTATCATGCAATATTTTTTATACATTTTATTTTTTTAACAACAAAAGTTATTCGTCGTTATGCCCACACTGAGGTCCAGTTTTCTCGTAAAGCTTTGCCCATAACTTACATTTCTTTTATATATTTACAATAAAATAAAAATAGAAGGCACGCGAAATTAAAATTATAATTAAACTATTGATTTTAAAGTCACACAAAATCGGAATCTTAATTAAATGGAACTATTAAGATGCTTTCCTAATTTCTTTTCACTATATAATTATCACAGAAATATGATTTTTCTACATCATTGACCATTTTTAGCTAAATATTTATTCTATCTAAATAATATTCTTCGATTTCGTAAACTTAGCGACAGCTACAAGAATAAAAACAAATAATATCGATACAGAACAAAAATCGATTTTTTACTTTTTCTAAAAGTTTATAAAATATTTTATTTTCAGTCTGTAATTACAAATACACTAATTGGAAATTAATGGAATTATAAAGAAATCGATTATTTATTTATCGATTAATCGTTTGTTGAGCAATCGTATCGTGCTATTCAGATTTGATAAATAAAAAAAAGAAAATAATAAAATGCACACTAAAATGCGGATACATTTTTTATGTACAGATCGTAAAAAAAATCTTTTAATACAAAAATTAGAAAGTTATTTTTTCATGCATTGTATTTACAAAAATATATCTTATGTTTTATTATACAAAACACAAATTAGGTTTACATTTTTTCAACAATACATCGTTTATTCAAAAGTCGACAATTCGAAATTTCAAATCTATTCGCATTCGAATCAAAGTCACTGGAAGAAAAAATAAAATTTCATTAATTATTTAAAAAACGAATTATATTTTTATTTAACAAAAAAAATGAAAATATAAAATACATTTTTCGTCCAGTCAATTCGTTGACAATTCCATCGTTTTATTAAGAAGTATAGGGGACTTATTCTATCGTATATACACCTCAGTCATTTAATATTAGGAACATAGTATGTTACACAAACAGCGTATATTTTGCCGTTTTTAAAGGTCCATTCACACACGTATATACACTAAAGCTATACATGAGTTCCCTGACTCGGTTGGCTGCCATTACCTGTAAAAAATTACCACAATTAAGTAAAGTGATATTGAGAAAAACGTTATATTTAAAACGGAGGAGGTCATTTATTATTTTTAATACGAAATACAAATTGGGAAAGATATTTTATGTAACTAGTCTCTTCCGGAGCGCGGCTAAGTAAAATTGTTTTAATAAAACACGACACGGCTTTTTAACATAATGTACTTTTTTAAACGACGTTATGATACTTTTAGGGAGGCACGTTGGCGGTAAATCTTTAAGGTTTTTTTAGGAATACAAAAATGTACATAGTATTTTGTATTATTTTTTATTTGTTGTGTTATTTTATGAAAAATGTATTTTTAAATGTACACTAATTGAAGAGAATACTAATTAATGAATTTATAATTGTGTCAGGTAACATTACGGACGTTCGTTTTATTTATTTTTCAGAAAAAAGATTTGAACATTTAATTTTAATAAAACATTTATTCCGATTACCTATATCAAAAAATAAATTATTTTAAAAGCATTTCTTAATCCCGAAATGAAAGTCTAGCCAAAAAACCAAACCAAAACCAAACACGAACTTACTACCAATAAATAATTCAAGATTGTGAATGCAATTAGATTTATGCGACTTCGCAAAGCAATTGTGGCTAAATCGCTAAATCGAACCTAGTTCAAAACACAAGCGATTCTCTTGAATTAAGCTCGCAAAACTCGCAAAACTTGTCAATACAACTTTGCAGACTGTTTTAATATAGTCTGTGTTAATGTGTTTGCTTGAGAGTTTGTCTGTATGTATTTGTTAAAGTTTTGTGTTTTTATGTTAATATTTGAATAGAATGGTTTGGTGTTAGTGTGGGTGTTAAGTGAAAAGTTGTAAAGCTGTAATTTTCAATCAATTGTTCTATGATATTAAGTCGCGTGGCCTTGCGGTTCTATGTATGGAATTGTGTGCACGTGGTGCAAGTTCGATTTCCAGCGCAGACAAGTACCAATGTGGCATTTTTAAAGTTATACGTGCATTCTTAAAATATTTTTTCTAAGACACTACTGACAAACGGTGAAGAAAAACATCGTGAGGAAACATTGATTCCAAATAGGTATTGGAATCTGAAATCGCCAATCCGCAGTGAGCTAGCGTAAAGATCAACGCTCAAACCTTACTTATATTGGAAGAGGCGTGTGCCCAAGAGTGGGACGTGCATAGGCTGGTTTATTATGCTACAATAGAACTAATTAGATAATGGTTTTTAAAAAAACAACTAATTTTGAGAGATGAAAATTTAACATGTGCAATATGGGTAAACTAAATAGGTGAAACGTAATACGGAGATTTAAAAAGCTAGAACAAAATAAGATACTACGTTAATAGCAAGTTTTTTATTGACTTCAAATTAAACAAGTGTAAGAATCCACTACAAGGGAAACACAAAATTAGCATTTACACAAAAAAAATAAGTAAAAAAAATCTAATGGTAAAGCATTCTCTATAAAGAATCCTGCTTACCCACACACCGCGTTGTCTTTATTTACCTGGAGGTAAAACGACAGAGCTTCGGACGGCCGAGTAGGGGGGAGGCGCAGGCGTCGCCGCGGGCTTAGCCGTGTGCACTTGACTGTTGTAGCCTGAATTACATAAGGAATACAATATAAAAATACAGAAAAAAAACTTTTAAAGGTAGTATATTTAATTTGATAATTTTAATAAATATAAATCAATAATTATTATTCCACAACTTTCAATAAACTCCAAATGTATTAACTACAATATTAAATTACAAAAGGTAAATAGTTGAGCTTAATAATCATTAAACTGTAGCAAAAATGTGTAAATCATTTTAGATGACAAAATGAAAATACTAAATAAACAACAAAAATGTCAACTTCGGCAATATTTTCAAAGATTTTTTTATTTGTCGAATTTATAAATAAATAATCTTGAAAATTGCTAGTCAAAATGAAAAATTTAATATTGAATTCTAAAAATAAATAAATTTAATAGAAACTTACCAATATTACTGTTCCTTAAGTACGGGTTACCGTACGTGGCTGAGTACCTCAGGTCCACATTGGGTTGGGGTTTGATGCTCGGTTGGGCGTAAATTGGTGTTGGAGGACCTGCACAAATACAAATAGAATTATTAAAAACTATTAAGAAAAAAATATACTATTAAGATCTTTGTTCTCTATTGGGATACTATAATCTATTTTCAGCTAAATATGAAGAAAAATAAAGTTTTTATAATGCAAAAAGAACAGGTTCCACCGAGATTTGAACTCGGATCGCTGGATTCAGAGTCCAGAGTGCTAACCGTTACACCATGGAACCGCTGACGAGTAACGAGAAATGGAGGACCAGCTTAAGATTTAAGCTGAAAATAGTATGAAACAATAGCTTTAAGATATGTCTGGCGATTCAATGAACGAGAAAACTGGTCTTTTGGGTTTGTTGCGACGATCAAATAGCTTGACCCAAACGTTACGTGTTAGAACCCGTTTGTAGGACTTTCAAAAGAGTAATTATTCAGTGCAAAATGAACACTTTTTATATAAAATACTTTTCAAACGCGAGCAATCAAATCAATGATTCGACAGAAACGTGAAACAAGTATACAACGCCATTTTTTTAACCTTTACACAACGCCATCTAGTTTCAAACTAAGCATACTAAGTAATTGTTATTATAAGTACTAGATAACTGTTAAACATAACTATATTTTTCTCAATACATGTTATTTCCAGATACTGAACAAAATAATGATCGTGCTCATAACACAAACATTTTTTCTGGGTGGGAATCGAACCCACATCCTCTAGTATAACAGTCAGGGCCACTAACCACAAGACCAACAGGCCTCATCATTAAAAAAACATATAACAATTCCTTAAATAAGGTCTAAACATACGTGTTTAAATGCAATACAACATTCTAGTCCAAATTAATACAAAATAATAAGCACAAAACAACTAGCCGCCATGTCATTTCCAACTTGCACTCACCGTCGCCAACCGGAAGACCCAAATTATTAATAGCATCCGTCTCATCCAAACTCTTATTCGTTCGTTGTAAAGTGTTATTCTGCGATCCATTGCCGGCTGACAAGGGAAGCGTTGACGCTGTATCGATGCTACGCGTCAATGAACCTTGTAGAGACCTGTGAGGGGAAATTGTCGTTATGTGAATGGAGTTCGTGGTAGGGGATATGTCTGTTATCAAGCATTAACAAAGGATTGTAGGGTTTAGTGTTTAGAACTCGGGTTTAGAATGCATTTTAACGACCGTGTCGTCTTGTTAATTTTGTATGTAAGGAGGAGGGGACGAAATAATAGATGTGTTTCGTGAAGTAAGGAATTGTTGGGTAGTTATTAGAGTTATTGTTGAATGTGTAATGATTGCGTATATTTTACGAAGATTTAAAAATAATAAAAGCAGTTTGGTAAAACTGTCGATATAAAATTAATTTATCATGACCTTAATTGAAACTAACATTTAGTAAAACAAAAGACACCAAAAAATAAATTGTGGCTCTATTTGTCCCGTCTGAGTGCTTTTACTTTTAAAATATATTTAATTATGGAATTACTGCACTCCTGCCAGTACAAGGTACCTATAAAACCTAAAACACACAAACTTTTTACACTTAGTATCTAACATTCTGCGTCAAAAATGCGTCCAAAAAAAATATTCTTGAATTGTAAATAATAAATCCATACAATGTACTCACCTCGAAGGGGGTTCAAGGGGGGGTGACTGTACTCTCAGGTGGGGCGGGGGGGCGTACCCCTGCGGGTAGTCGTACACGAAACCCGCGGGGCTCTGCGATCAAATAATATCACCTTTTATTTTACCGCAGTCGGGTATGTAGTGAGATCAGAAGGTTAGTTTAATTGGTTTCATGTTTTTTTATGTGGCCGTATTTATGTTCGATAGTTGGGTTGGGTTAGAATAGGTCTTTTTTTTGCTTAGAATGCAAGTACATACAAGATATGATGGTAAATAACTTAACAATAACCATGTGTTAACCAGCTGTTAGCTTCTTTAGGTTAAACATGACCTCTTTGAAGGTTAGGATTGCAGTCTTAAAAGATTCAGTCAAAGTGTATTGAGTAGTGTGTTTTTGACTCACTATTCAAGAATGACACTATGATAAGACACTAATGATCTATCATCTTTGTCATTTCGAGGGACAGTGATAAAGATAGCGACACACTATAGTGTGACTTTTTAAAAAGTGTCTTTCTTCAATAAACTTTAATTAAAACAGTTTAACTTTAAGAAATTTTGAAATGTTGTATTTTCGTATGTTGCCCGGAGTAAACCTTCTTCCTACGTCTTTACAATGACACACAATAGGTATTATTCCAGATAAGTTGTGAATGTCAAATTGGTTTCTTTTCCTCCATTGTAGTTTTGTTCTTAATTCCAAGTTGTGAAAATGTGTCATGTCTATGAAATATAATAGACGGGATTTATTTTTTATTTATTTTTTTGGCAATGGGAACAAATAATGGAGTTTCCAAAAGCTTAATGTTAAGAATCATTCTATTAAAACTATCTTATTGTTATATTTTTATTGTGCTTTGTGAGTTGGATAAGTAGTAGTAGTATATTTCTCATATTTTTTTAACCCATATCAAAGGTATGGTAGTTTATATTAATTTGTAATTTAGAATATTGAAGTAGGACAAACTATACGAAACTCAGGTAGAGTTTCGTTTTTCTCCTCTTATTAAATTTGTCCTTTAGTATGTTATTATGATCTCAAAGTTTTCTAACACATCTATGTCAACAATAAAAAGAGATCCAAACTCGTTAAAAAAGTTAGATATTGTATCCCATTACGTGGATAAGTTACAATACTTTCCAATATAGGCAACCTGCTACGAAATAGTTTTATAGTTTAAAATCTCAAAAAAAAAAATCTTTTACAAAAATTGCACCCAGTTGAAAATTAAATCTTACTAAAAAAAAAACTCACCTTATAATAAGGATCACTATACGTAGGATCCGAATAGTCATTGCTGTACCGGAACTGCATGAGCGGGTCATCGTGGCGCATGTTGGGCAACGCCACGGGGCCGGCTAGCGGGAGCCCGGCGTGCAGCTTGCTGTCTGACCGGTCTGAGCTAGTGTAGTCCTAGGATTTAAGGGAGGTTTTAAGTTATTGTAATAAAGGACCTTTCAGTAGGTACAAGGAATGTTTTGTGCCATAACTGCCACTTTAATTTAACCCGTATGCTTTTTGTGTTGGTTTGGGTTTCCTATTGAAGCTGGTTTATAATAGTCTTCACCTCGGCAAGGTAAATAGAGAATCGATTTCATTCTCTCCTTAAAAATTTTATTCTATCAACTAGCAGTTATCACCTCGATATTATTTTATCTGAGTACTAATTAATCCATAACAACATAAAACCTCAATTCAGGGCAAAGGGTAACTCTTAATTACCTCAATTTTAACTGGTAAAAAAGAAGATTCTCCCATAATAAGCATCGCTAGATAGATGTCAATAGTCGGTAACTAACCTTCATTAATTAGAATAATATATAGAAGAAGACATCGCTATTTCAAATTGACGTAAGGACTAGGAAAAGATCTGTCGGGGCTGCGGGATGTTCGAGAGTTACCGCGACCTCGGCACTCAAAGGGCTCCAGGAGGAACATAGTGGGTTTTAGTCTGTAAAAGTCTGACACTCCCTCCCGCTGCACGCACAGCGGGTGGGGTCATTTGATGGATTCCTACGAAAAAAGAGGACTTGGAGAAGATAACACCACAACTTCACTCACCAACTCATAGCTCCCATCGCTTTGCGGCAACTGCAGCTTCAAATCACTAATGTTCGAGCTCCGATCACTCTCTTTATACACGTCTCCCGTGACTGTCACGTCTGGCTTCTCATTCATCTGTCCCTTACGCCTTCGTCTGTGGCAGACCACCACCAGGATGATGAAGGCGGAGAAGATGATGATGCCTGATGTTACTCCGATCAGGATTATGTAGAGAGGGAGGGTTTCTGTCGAAGAAATTTATGGGGTTATTTTTGATAGTTTTTGATTGTTTTATTGATGTTCTTTTGTTTTTTTTTCTGATTTTGCTTATTGGGCTGTTGGCCTGTTGTCCAGTTTGTTATATCTTTAGGTCATAGTTACATAAAAAAAAATGGTCAAATTAGTTTTTAGAAAAATTATATCAATTGAACTTTGAAATGCTTGGCTTTGTATTAGCAGTGCAAGTAATTATCACTTGCTAAAATCGGTAAATGAAAACATTGTGAGGAAACCACCGTACCTAAGAATATTTTTAAAGGGTGAGTTAAGCACTTAAAACACACCAGAAGCCTACGGGAAGACACCAGATTGTAAACCAGCAATACGATCAGAAGAAGACTTAGTTTTCAGATAATATTTACCTACGCAAAATAATATCATCACAGAAACTCATAAACATAAGCCTAAAAAAATCTACAATATCATAAAAAGAACAACTTCGTTTTAATTCTCATTTTCTCACATCCTTTACAAAATTTCCGCACATTTATTACCTAGCTAGTTAAGCTCTACTTACTCAAAGGCTTCAGTGTAATCGCAGCGTTTGCGTTCCCATACTCGTTGGTAACACTGCAGTTGTACCGGCCGTAGTGCTTCGACTGACTAGCTCTGATCACCAGGCTAGATTTGACAACACCATCTGGAAGTACCTCTTCTAATGTCGCGTAATCCTGAAAAAATGTTCCCGTTAGAAACCTTTTTTAATCTTTTATCAGCAATGGTTCAGTCACTTTTTTTTTGGGATCTCCCGAATTATTCCTGACTTAAAATGGGTCTTTAATCCGCACGTTTAAGTGTAACTAAGTACAATTATTTGTGTTATTTTATTATACTAAAGCTATAATTTTATTACTAATCGATATTAGGATGTGTTACAGAAACTATGAAACTGAACGTGACAAAAAGTATCTACATTAAAAAATAAACTTATGCACCATAAAATAACATCTTTACAAATCGGCAAAAAACATGCCGTCATCTCCGTCAATGGCGGGAAACGAGGACACTGATACTTATAGTGACTTATACTAAAAATAATAAATTCTGATGACTATTGTACCTACATAAGGTAGACTATAATACATACATAGATTTTAAAGACACAAGAGTATTATAAAACTATTTTTAATCCAGAAGATCTTTCCATAAGAGCTTTCAGGCAATAAAAATGAACTTCACATATATATTAAACTTTATTTCTAGAAAACACATTAATCGCTATAGTATTATTTCAAATGAATTTCGTTGACGTCGTTACTTTATTTTATGGCTTTTTATGATTATACTGTACGAGCGACCCATACCGGCTTCGCACGGGCGCAATACTGATGTATTACACATATAAACCGTAATCTTAAAAATTCTATTAAAACCGCATTAAAACCCATTGCAGAGTTTAAAAATCTAAGCATGCATGTTATTATGACACCAGCCAGCTATGCGGGACATATTGTAGTACACAAGTTTATGTGCAAACACAGGTGCACTATCTTTTCCTTTACTCTCATAGCCCGATGAAGCGGCAATCCGGATGACCGGAGAGAGATCAGGCGCAGGACTTTCATTTTTACGTGTCTTCCTAAACACAGAAGCTTTGCCGTACGGTCATACCACTAAGCCACAATACCTACAACCGTACAATCCTTTATCCTTTTTTTTATTTAGTTTTTTTTTCTATGTATTTTAAGGTTTTAATATTTTTATGTATCAAAATTATTTCAAAACTCACCGGATCCTGGATAACGCTGATCTCCCGACCTTCGAAGTACCATCTGATATCATCAGGTTTTGGTACAGACTGCGCGGCGCATTCTATCCGCACGCTCTCCCCTTCCATCCCGAACTGAGTCCTATTTGATAGGATCTTTGGAGCACCTAGGATGGAAACATTGAAATTAATAATAGCATCATTCAGCATAATAATTATTATGAGAGATGTTGAATTTGTGAAAGCGAGATGCCGTTACGCAAAGATGTGTGTTGTTTCGTTTCCGCAAAGCTAGTTCATAGGACAGACACTATTATTTTTTATTTAAGATAAGCTTTACTTGTAGATAAAGAACTGATATTTTTATTAGAATGACTATCGTGAGATGGATTCATGATTTTATGTTAACGGGATGTGTATCTATCGGGATATATCGGGACTCCAGTTTGGTACAAAACTAGTCGGGCTATCCCGATAAATACGCGAGTGATCCGAACCACGTAACAACGTTTGCTGGTATAGATTTTTAGATTCTAAATTTTGAAGTTTTTAACTTACTTTAAAATTTAAAATGACTACAACAAATAACACTTTTGTGTCATTGCATCTAAAACAGTGAGGTGTTGAATGACCTTAATAATCATTTCTTTATGAAACCATAAAAGTAAACCACCGCATATAGCTAGAGATCCGATCTATCGATCCGAAACATAGTTTTTAAGTTTATTTAAAAAGATATCCCATTATAGATTTATACTATAATGTTTGCTTATCACACAAAACAGTAATTTCTATAGAAAAATTGCGTTGCATGTGAACTATTGAAAAGAAAAAACTACTTAAAGATAATGTAAGTTTAGCATGATTGAAACTATAATATGAAAAATATATTTAACTTCAATCGTGGATTTTTTTTACCAAATAGGTAGTTTATTTTTAATGCTAGACTTGGATAAAGCCTTATTGGTATTTAGGCTAGATAGGTATTTCATTGATTGCTTGCAGTTAGATATTTGATGGGCAATTGATATTTATTAAAACTCATTTTTTTTTCATGCATTCACAAAGGTTTATTGGCGATACTTTACGTAACATTATCTTTATTTCTATCTCTGTGACTGCATTTTTTTTTGTTTAACGACTTCTTCATTAAGGAATTAGATCCTTGTATCACGGGGTTTTCACAGACAGTCAATTCACATGCACACATAAACCCAGACTCAGACGAAGCCTTTGTGGATCGCACAAATTGTTGTCTTACGAAGGGATCGAATACGCGACACGACGCTTACAGTGGTAATTGGCGTGGTGACCTATACCACTCGGTTATCCGTGCAGTCCATGTTTTATCGTCTTTGTCATATTACAGGTAAGTATAAAAATATGCATTTCTGTAGGTGACATTCTCCTTGATCCTATACCGGTCCATCAAGGTTCGTATCGAAACTTTAGCACTCTTACTCACAAGCGGTTAACCGCAACGTATGGCTGGATATTTTGCATTTATTTTGCTACTAACTACGCCTCTGACGCCTCGCAGTATTGTCCTTGGTTTATCAGATACAGTGTGCTTTATCGTGTGACAAAATTACAAAATTGACCTAGCTGTTTGAGTGTGCAAAATTGACAAGTATACTAAAAACACCTTTTTGTAGATGAGCTATAAATAATACTCATGGGCACCCACCCACCTCCTCAAAAATCAAAATGAAAAGGTTTTTATTTCGAGTTGGCCTTTTCAGGCACTTTCAAAACGTTACTGACTCTAGTTGTGCGGTTCCAAAATGTCATTTTTATGGAGAAGAACCGGCAAGAAACTCCATAAACTCCACACCACTTCTCGAGGGAGGAAGTGGGTAGTGTCAGACTCTTCTCGACTAACCCTGAACCACCGCGCAAAATCTCTTGCGTTTGGTTGGATTGGTTTTGATTTCTTAAAGGATGTCGGTGCGCATGTGTAGTGTGCCTACAACATCAATGTCCGCAGGGACTGTAAGGACGGCGGGGGTATGGCCTATGACACACCGCCATGTTGTCACTTCCATTAGACACTCGCCATTTTGTGTTGCTATGGACAACACCACATTTTTTTGTCAAATATCTATTTTAATTACAATATTTCTATACTTAAATGACATAACGGTTTCATCACGCTTATTTATAGGAAAAGCCCGGCTAGTATTTGGTGAGTCAGCTTGTTTCATTTATGTTCCCTTATTGAACATGTGATACTTACTCTTAATAAAAATGGTGGCTTCACTCTCGATCTCAGGGTACCCTTCCTCGATGACCTTGCAGATATATCTGCCGGCTGTCTCCCTACTCACGTAGACCTTCAAGTTCGGAGCCTTTCCTTTGACCTGCTGGAAAATATGACACGTTCACGTAACACTGTCTTTAGTACCCTTTAGTATATGAGGAAATGTTGCCCTATAGTTGTTTTTGCTTTCCATAGCAACAATGTGTTGAAAAGGACAGGAGTACATAAAAGATTATGATTATGGTAAAAAGATTAGAAAGATAAGATTAAAATTGCTCCTATGATTCTAAACGATAATTGATTTACTATTTAGGGTTTCTTTACACACGAAATAACGCGAAACTCCAACACTAGCAAATTTTTTATTAAAAAGGAACTACTAAGTTTAAGAGCTTTTTTCATTGCCGAAGCATAAAGACATTGGGTATTGGAGATTTTGTCACCTTATAGACCTTTTTGACCTTGGGAGAGGCCTATGTCCAGCAGTGGACTGCAACGGGCTGATGATGATGATAATGATGATGATGATGATAGACACTAAACATATCAACTCTTTCGAGAGCGATTGACGCCGTCAAAAGTCTGCTACCTCAATTAAATTTAGCTTTACTTTTACTCAAATGACTTGTTTAACCAGTTTCCCCATAAAACCTGCACCATGAAACTGCCAAAATCTGGTAACTTCATTGAATATAAGTTTACTTATTCTCAAATAACCTGGTCATCCAAATTTCCCCATAGGCTCTCCATCATGGTATTCACTTACCCCTATCCGTCCCGGTTCGTGGAACAGCCACCTGATCTCCGGCTGCGGCTGACCATCCACGTCACAACTCAGGATCACGCTGGAGCCGATGTCTGTCTCCACATTCTGTGGCCGCGTGCGAAATGTTGGTGGGTCTAGAACAAGGAAAATATGATGGAGCTTTTTCTGTTCATCAACCTTTTAACGGTTTGCTTTTGGACAAATCAGTATATTTTATGATGTGATATCATCACCATTCCCCTCTTTTTATTCCAATTATTTATTATTTGTGGTCGGCGCAGCATGTTTTCTTCTTCCACACGTTCCTACATAGAGCGATATATGATAAAGTTATGTTGTTAAAACTATTAATATTTGGATTTTGATTTGATTTGGATTCCAAGTAAGTGGAAATTGCAAAAAGAATGTAGGTGCCATTATTACAAGCGAGACTTTACCATAGCAAAAAAGCACACCTAAAATTAGAACGCAAAATTGTGTATGACACAAATGTTAGTTTTGGCATATATCACAAAAAGTGAGATAATCACTCATTATCCAAGCAGAATATTACAGGCCTCCCAAATTACAAAAATTACGTACTTTCTAACGATCAGAATGTATTCAATTTATTCCTTCTAATTTCTGCTACAAATACCCCAAAAACACCCAGCCAATACATTTACGACATTTTTCCCCACCGCGTCATGCTCCCATTTGTAGGAATAGCCACAATGTTTACTGATCATACAACATCTATCGCCCACGGCTGTGACGTCACACATGAATCAGATTTGTTTGTGTGAATATTCAACACGCTGTATACAAGAGAAGTGTGCACAAAAGATAAGAGTTTAACTGGAAGATTCTGTGTTTCTGGTTTTGGAAATGAAGTGCTAAATGACTTAAAACTAACTCTGAAATTTAAATAGGATAAAAACAACTTTTGATGCACTTAACTCTAGCAGTAGCGTAAAGTTTAATAATAAAATAAAATCCAAATAAAGAAATTGCCTAAGTAGTCCCTATTACATCAGCTACATACCTGCCGAAAAAAGTCCCGTCTAAATCAATCCACCCATTTCAGAGATTAGTGGGAACAAACAGGCAGACAAAATCCATTGCATAGTTTTAAAGATCTAAGTATACATAGGGACGGCAAGACGCGTGGTGCAACTTTTTTTTATACTACTCGTTGAAGCTTTCTCACGCAGGGTGCTTAATTTGTATGTTTTCTTAAGATCGGTCATTCATAATCGGGTTAACATTCTTTTAGACAAAAAGGGCAGTACAAAGGGCTGTTGAACCATACTTACAAGTGACTTGCAATGTGGTGTTCCCTTCTCCCTTCCCTACGGAGTTACTGACTTCACACCTGACGACCCCGTTGTGATGCTTTCGAGATACATTAAAGATGATCTGGAACAAAATGGTGATATTAATCTTACGTAATGTTCAGCTTTGGTCATTAAATAATCCTACTAATATTATGAAAGCGATAGTTTGTGAGATTGAATTGATTGATGGATGATTGATACTGTTTAAAGATCAAATTTCTTATGGAGTTAGCTGCATCAGAGAGGGTTAATGTTTTTGCAGCTATAACCGACATTTGTGCGGGCATTTGAAGGCAACAGCTAGTTAATAGTACTCTCGAATACTGAAGCACAATTTTGAAATGTTTTTTAAGTTACTTAAGAGCGACTTAAAACTGAGTGTCGTTTAAGTATTTGGTCGGTAGTATGGAGTTTAAAGTCGTCCGTGTGGTGTCCGGATATAGAGAATAGCACCACCCCATATCCTCCACTGGGTGTCGTAAAAGGCGACTAATGGACCTTAAGACCCAGTGCACTGTAACAAGCACCTTGAGTCACCCGAATGGTGGCGGGTAAACAACCAACAATCGCATTCCCAAAGAGGGTTAGTGTCAGGCAGGCGGCCGACTATAAAACCATAGCCAAAACTTTAAGCAACACGTCTAGAAGACGTGTTGCGCCGACCCCAAATAATAATAATTGGGATAAGGGCAGGGGAATGATGATGATGAGTATGGAGTTTAAAGATTTTGGTAGACCAAAATATCACAATGTCATTGGGTACCGAAGCTTACGGTTGACTTGAATACGCAGAGATTTATTGAATTACTAAAAAAAAAGTAAAACCTTAAAAACAATTTCAATTTCCTTCGTGTTAACAAACTATTACTTAAGATAAATTAACTGAAGTTGTAAAATTAAAGTTGTTAATAAGCAACCGAGCATTTCACATTAAGGGTCAGCGCTAAGAAAATCACAAAGAAAAATGCAAATAACACAAAAATAAACTCTAAATCCAAGCAATAAATTCTAAAATTAATCGTACACACATTCTGCTGACGTACGCCCAAGATCACGTGTAAATTATTACTCAAACAACAAAAAAGCGCTCTATTTTTAATTCAATAAAGTGTAAAATTGATTGACTGTTGACGTAGCTAATCTAAATGATACAGAATTTTGAACATTACTGTTTCAGAGATAAAGTTTATATTGTAATGCAGTGTTTCTCAGCCTGCATTGCTCTTAAGCAATTCAAGTGAATTTCACAGGCCGACGCAACTCACTCATGTAAAATGCGTTATGCTGAAAAATTTACTATTTGCCTGCAGTCATAAACCGGAATGAATGTTTGTTTACACGAACAATGCATGAACAAACACATTAATTTCGGGGAAATTGTATTTATCTACGAATGCTTGAAGATTAAATGTACGATTCTGGGATTATTAATTAACGGAAAATTCTTGGAAGGTATTTATTGTGGATTGGGATCAAAGGTTTCATATTGAATGCTGTATTTCTAGAAAAAAAAAATTGTGTTACTGATAGCCTATTTGGATAATAGTCAATACTTTACAGCCAGTATTTTTTCATTTTTCTCAATAATTGTGCCACATAGCATATTTTTTTATACCGATTTGTATTTAATTTGGTTGTAATTTCTGAAGTTATTACTAAATTAACGTACTTAAGCCTTGATTTACCTTTCAACAGTTCTTAATCAACTTGTAAGAACAAGATTTTGATCGACTTAATGACCAACATATTTAGAAACCTTAATTTACAAACAAATGAAAAATTAAGATTTAAGTCATCAACATTCCTCCGTCCCTATCCCAATTATTATTTGGGTTCGGCGCAGCATGTTTTCTTCTTTCACACGTTCCTATCTGACGTCATTTCGCAAGCAACACTCTTTGCAGACATCATATCAAGAATAAAGATTTAAGTAACAAAACAAAATTATGACAAAATTTTGCGTCATGTAAATCCACAAAATCCAAACACATGTACATATAGGTCCACACAACGTGTGTCGGACATTTATTGCGGAATCTCTTCAACTGCACTGTGACATTAATGTCGCAATTTGTCTGCGAGACTCTCAGCTCGGCTAGAGCTTGTTAAAGTGGAGATTATCAGGAAATTAATAACTGGACTCACGACTGTTGAGAAAGATTTTTGTCATCACATTGTTTTTCATATGTTTAGCTTTTTATACTGCACTAAAGAGCTGGAGAGTGTGATTGAAATATTTTTATTTTCTAAAGTTGTAATTTATGAGTACCCACTTGAAAAAAAGTTGTCTATAACTATGGGTGAAAGCACAACAGACTGACAGAACTACAATATATCATTCTAAACCTGACTAAATAACCTCAGCATTAAACTTAAAACTGGTTAAAACTTTATCGAACGGTTCAGACGTATTGATTGCTAATTGGGATGTTGACAACTTATTTTTATGTCCACCATGTAGTTTAATAAATAATATTGAATACGATTTTTTTCTTTTTTCCCACAAGCACAAATTTACCTCAGTACAGTCAATGAAAATTACGCGGCACGTCATTCTTTAGTATACATTTTCCGAAGGCGTTTACGTCACAAATCCCCTCTCCTAAACTATAAAGCAGCTTATCTTTTTATTGTTCAGATATTCGCAAAATACGTGTCTAATATTTTTAAATTATATAGCCAACGGACTAATAAAAATTTTACTTTTAGTACCCTCTAATCATCTCTATTTCGTCCGTGTGGTGTCCGGATATATAGAATAGCACCACCCCATATCCTCCACTGGGTGTCGTAAAAGGCGACTAATGGACCTTAAGACCCAGTGCACTGTACCAAGCACCTTGGGTCACCCGAATGGTGGCGGGTAAACAACCAACAATCGCATTCCCAAAGAGGGTTAGTGTCAGGCAGGCGGCCGACTGTAAAACCATAGCCAAAACTTTAAGCAACATGTCTAAAAGACGTGTTGCGCCGACCCCAAGTAAAAATTGGGATAAGGGCAGGGGAATGATGATAATCATCTCTATTCATCCACATATCATCAACTTCCTTCTGTCCTTATCCCATTTTACTTCGGATCGGCAACACGTTTTTTTCTTCCATTCCAATCAGACGTCACACTAACAACACTATTTATCCACAAAGCTACAACAAAAAAAAAATCCAAGAAATTAAATCAAAATCACCAAAAAAACAACTCACCATTTCATCAGTATAATCTCCGATGACGGGATTATTATTAATGTACCACCGGTACACTTGTGCTGGGGGGTTCGCGTCCACATCGCACCTAACCCTCAGTTCTGAACCCTCAGGTATCTTGCCCCGGTTATACCCAGAACTTATTGTCACGTTCACTTTGGGCATGTATTTCACCTGGAAATATTGGTTTGGTTAGGTTGGCATTTAGGTAAGGAAATATTGAGAAACTGATTTTATAGGAATCTCAAAACCTTCAGATATGAGAGAGAATTTAAAGACAGAAACATACAGTCGTAGTATATTTAAAATTTAACAGATATAATGGCAGAAAAGAGAGGAGGCTTATATCCAGAAGTGAATTAGTCCGGGCCGAGGTTATGAAAATATAAAAAAAATTAGTATAGAACCAATCAAAAATAAAATCATGATGATGATGTCGTGATTTCATATACCAGCAAAATACTAGAACTTAAGTAAATGAATTGCCAAAGCTAAAGACAGTTCTAAAATCAATTCACTAGAAACTATGACATCGATTGAAATTTACTTTGTCTTGGATAGTTTTTACCTAGGATTCTAATTCCCGGTATAACAGTCAGGGTCACTAACCACTAGACCAACAGGCTATTTAATAAAATGTGAGAAAATTGTCATAAAACCCGGTTGAATGTTTATAGTACTTATGCGAATGTCTTCGTTCATATGCCTTACCTCAATATGAACGGTGGCCATCCTGGGCGCCCTGTCCGCCGTGTTCTGGGCCTGGCAGGTGATCGTCTGGTTGTGGTGACCCTTCGTAGGGGTTAACCGCAGCACCGACCTGGGATCGACAGTACCCACATGTATATAGGAGATAGAATGTTTAGTGAATATATGGTAATGATTGTTGTCAATTTAATGATAGATTTTTGATGATATAACCTGATTGATGAAGTGATTTAAAAAAAATAATTCATTGACACTGTTTTTTAATCCATATTTTCTGTAATCACTATAAGTTATTGTGAATGTAAGTATATTTCTGACTCTATATTATTATTGTCATAAATAGTAAAATCATTCGACAATTTTTTTTTGCTTTGAAACCAAATTATCAATTTGAGTGCTAATTCTGTTCTAATTCCTGTTTAAATTTAGACAGACCTAGGCAAAAATTACGGGCTGACCTGAATGTATATTTGTAAAACTCACGCATCAAACGGCTCTCGAATGACAAGTGGCCGAGTGGGAAGTGGCCTTTGCCCAGCAGTGGAAAGTTTTAATGATAATAAAGGGATAGAAATAGATAAAAAAGGTATTTGTTACAAACCTAGTTTTATATTTCTGGCCATCAGGTAAGAGTTCCACTGAATTTTTGACTGGTTTCTTGATAACTGCTTGGTTGCCATCTAGCCAGGTTATCTAAATTAAAAAAAAGCATTAGTTAATTACAAATATATCATCATCGTCATTCCCCTGCCCTTATCCCAATCATTAATTGGAGTCAGCGCAGCATGTCTTCTTCTTCCACACGTTCTTGCAAGGCAAAACTTGCCAGCCAGGGTCACGCAGTGCATGCGCAAGCGATCCCGTGACGCTGGCTTAGGTAGTAGAAGGGGCTTGGGGTGTTTTTAGTCGGTGAGAGTCCGACATATCCCCACGCCGTGCCCTCGGCGTGGGTTGAAGTCATTAGCGTTTCACCACGGAAAAAAAAGGCAAAATTTACATAAACATTACAATTATTAACATTATAATACGCTTACCTCAGCCGCCGGCTTCCCACCAGATGATACACATTCTATCTCCACGGGCTGGTCTTCCGTCGCATCTATGAACGCTCCCCGTATGATCCGGGGGGGATCTGGTGCTACCAGCACTGTGAGGAGGGCGTACCGAGATCGGATTGGTGGTTCACCTGAAACAAAAGATAATAAATAAAATAAATAAAAACATTTTATTTCAGATAACATTGATCCACTTTTTTAGTAGTACAAATAACTTATAACTAGTGTTAGTATAATACATAAAAATAAAAATACAACCTTAATCTACGCGCCCCCTGCCCGAACCATGAGTCGAAGTATCAACACTCAAGTGAATATTCATACAACGACCCATGTACGGGCAGTCAAGTCAGTCAATAATGTCAGTTACATCATAATCATCTTCCTGCCCTTATCCCATTTTACTTGGGGTCGGCGCAACACGTTTCTTCCTTCCATTTTCCTCTATCAGACGTCACACTATCATTTACTCCTTTTTCACTCATATCGCTCCTTACACAATCCATCCATCTTTTCTTTGGCCTTCCCCTTTCTCTCCAACCATCAATATTCACATGATGTGGGTAGTATGTAGAACTGGAGATGCCTATAATTGTTGCATTGTATTAAGCAATAGAACGCAATAAATAGTGACATCTAGTGGACAAGATCAGGGGTTACGATCCTCAGTGGTGAGGAATACGACTAAGAAGAGAGAGTGTGTAGATAATTAAGTTAAATAATAATTGTTTTTTATGACTCAATAATCGGAAGCGGTAAAAAGTGAGCGATAGTGCGCTGTCGATTTTGCCCTTAAAAAGTGCTACTTAGTAGCCTATTTTTAAAACCGATTTTTGTTTCATTAACTATGACTATGACCCCCTTAAAAGGGGTCCATACCAAAAAAATTTTATAAAATTGTTACATTGTAAATTGATACGACTTTATAAGTAATAGTAAACTGTAAACATTTGGTTTTTTTTTTCCCATTACAATTTCTTAAAACAACAAATCGTAAAATGTATTCAACGCTTAAGGAATGTCTTTATATACATAAAGTTCAGATAAAGACTTCTAATTACCTTTAACAAGACGTATCTCCTAACCACACAACCACAGTAATAAGTTAATAAACTATTCCTGATAAAAAAGACAATTCTTTATCTTCGGCCATAAATTTTGATTCATTCAGACGTTACCTGCGGGCTTGCAATAAGAAAACCAATTCGATACCTCCCACGTAAGTTGTTGTATCTCCAAAACTGCAATTTTACAGGAGAGCGTTTTAAAGATTCAAATTAACCCACAATCTGCATTTATTGTTGGATCTTTTTAAAATTTTGTATTTAAATGTAATATAATAGTCTTCTTAACTACGTTAAAAGATATTTTAATTAATATGTCTATTTACGGAGATATTGTTCATACAACACTTTTCTCCGGAGAAGAAGCTATGCCAGTTGTTGTATCTGATACTTACAACATTATACTGCGGAGCCCAGATAGCATCACTTGTGGTATATGATGGTTACAACTGTATACGTTGAAAAACATAAGTCTTACTCTGTTGTATGTGATAATAATATTTATATTAGTTACAGAATTCAAATGTACAATTTGAAGGTAATTATTTTTTTAGCTTAATGAATAAAAAATAAATGTTATTAAGGTTATTTTTTTATTAGAAATCACATCCGTGTTGAAAAACTGACGAGAAAATCATTCAATTACTTCTTTTATTGCTGAATAATCAAAAACGTTTCAACATATAACAATCATACAAAAGACAATTATACAAAGTTATAGAATGGTAACGCTACAAACTCTTCTTGAGAAGTAATAAAATAGAATTACAAAAATCAACATCACATTAAAAAATAAAATATGAACTTAATTCAATGAGATCAGCTTAAAATCAAAGTACCCTGTAATTTGGTAACCATTTATAATTTTTGGCATGTACATGCATTCGTTAACAATAATGTTAAAATAAAAACAATTGTGTTAATTGTCAACCTAACAATCCTAAAATTAGCTTTTATGGGAGCCTTAAAACAATATAAGTAAATATTATATTTATGATTCAATATTAAATTCTGAGATGCTTAATCAAAATCAATACCTATAGAAAAAAGACAAATAAACAGAAAATTTAGAAAAGACTAATATCTGTTCTGAATCAGAATATTCAGCGTCATTATCAACTCCAGCAACGAAAGATAAACGCCTGAAAAAGTTGTGATACGTAACTGAAATAATTTCAGGATGATACAGGTTCATTAAGTCGTTATATTTTGCCTTAGTTGTGGCAAGACGGTTGGAATACAAGGGGCATATCTCAGTCATGCTATTCCTTAAGCGTACAGTGGTATTGGTATTATGAGCAGTTGTCATAGTATTACTGCCTGCCAAATCTTACCGATACATAATTTTAAAAGATTCTTTTGCACAGACACTTACTTCTTTTATTTTATTCCATCTAACTACGTTCCCATTTACATTTTCAGACCAATTACATCAAATCAAAAGTATTTTATAGTTAAAAAAATCTGTATGCTTCATTTCTATGACGTTATATGGTTTTCCCTCCTGTTTCGCCCATCTAACCAAGCTAAACCGTTCAAAGGCTGTATAAATAAGTTTATTTTTGGACAAACGTTTTATTAGAGCACGTACGCTATCACCTTTTGCCTGTGTATGACCTGCAAGGTGCATGGACAAGGCGCCAAAGAATTCAGATTTTGGTCTGACAATTGTGCTGGTCAGAATCGCAATCGTATCATGTTTGCGTTTTATGTTTATACTAGCTTTCCGCTCGCGGCTTCGCCCACGTGTAATTTGGGATTGTGGCGTATTTTAATGATCTCGACAGGACTTTCTTTCATAGGCTAAAAAATTGTTAGAAAGTGAATTATATTATACAGCTTGAGTTACTCATGGATGATGTAGCTTTCTAATGGTGAATATTTGAAAACGATAAGTAGTTTTGGAGTTCGTCAATTACGTTATGTAACAAAAAGTAAAGCGAGACAAAAACATCGTCTAGAAAAATTTAAAGTATCAGTTGATCTCCTCCCCCCCCCCCCCCGCCCGCTACCTAAAGGCTTGCTACTCCAAAAATCCCTTCTTAGTGGTCAATTGTGTTACTAAAGGAAGCCTTGTTCAAAATATCCGACTTCTATACCGAGAGGTTTCGGTGCGTTAATCAATCAGTCACCAAATCACACCCGCGAAATCACGATTGGAGGGTAGTTTGGAGGAAAAACTTACATTACCAAACTTATTTACTTGCCTATGTACGTTTTCGTGCCAATTTTCAAATTTATAAACCTAAGGAATAATATTTTTCATAGAAACGTTTTTACCCCTTTTCGCCCCCTTGGGGGTACATTTTCCAAAAATCTTTTTTTAATGCTCACTTTCGTCAGTAAAGGAAGCTTTGTTCAAAATATTAGACTCCTACACCGAGCGGTTATGGCTGCGCGAAAGTCAATCAGTCACCCAATCGCAACCCCCTAAATCACGATTGGAGGGTAGTTTGGAAAAAATGATAATGCCAAACTTATTTACTTGACCATATACGTGTTTGTGCTAAGTTTCAAGTTTATAAACCCAAGGAATAAGATTTTTCATATAAACGTTATGACCCCTTTTTACCCCCTTAGGGGTTAAATTTCCAAAAATCCTTTCTTAGTGCACCCCTACATATCTCAAGGAACCTACATACCAAATTTCAGCTTTCTACGACCAGTAGTTTCGGCTGTGCGTTGTCTGTCAGTCAGTCAGTAACGGAAGCGTTTTATATATATAGATTGCTCATAAGGTTAATATTACTTTCAATGATAGCGTACATGGTCTAATAGAACGTTCGTCCAAAAATAAACTTATTTATACACCCTTTGAACGGTTTAGCTTGGTTAGATGGGCGAAACAGGAGGGAAAACCATATAACGTCATAGAAATGAAGCATACAGATTTTTTTAACTATAAAACACTTTTGATTTGACGTAATTGGTCGGAAAATGTAAATGGGAACGCAGTTAGATGAAATAAAATAAAAGAAGTAAGTGTATGTGCAAAAGATTCTTTTAACATTATGTATCGGTACGATTTGGCAGGCAGTAATACTATGACAACTGCTCTTAATACCAATACCAGTGTAAGCTAAAGGAATAGCATGACTGAGCTATGCCCCTTGTATTCCAACCGTCTTGCCATAACTAAGGCAAAATATAACGACTGAAATTATTCCAGCTACGTATCACGACTTATTCAGGCATTTATCTTTAGTTGTTGGGCTTAATAATGGCGTTGAATTTTCTGATTCAGAATAGACATTAGGCTTTTCCAAATATTCCGTTCATTTCTCTTTTTTCTATATTGCTTTTGATTAAGTATCTCAGGTTTTTATATTGAATCATAAATATAATATTAATTTGTTTAAATCGCTTTAAGGCTCCCATAAAAGCTAATTTTAGGATTGTTAGGTTGACAATTAACATAATTGTTTTTATTTTAACATTTCTTTATCATTATTATAAACCAATAAGTACATGCCAAAGATTATAAATGACATTAATATCCGACTCATTAAAGCTTGTTGATAATGGAGACTCCGAAACAATAATAATGTTTTGTATAATAAATGATCAGCAGATTTAGGCAATCGAACCTGAGACCTCGGCGTGCTAGTACAATGCACTAGGTATGCATCGGGCTAATGAGACAGTCGGAATTACGATTTAAAGATCGACTTTTGAACTGATGACTTGACTTACAACGTAAATTTTAAGTAAAAAAAGAAGTAAATCCAACGTAAAATATAGTATTTCACTATACAACTACATTTTAATGAACGATTTCCGAAGTAAAACGATGTATTTATTAGATACAATAAAATTATTAACTTCAACGAAAACGTAAAATGTTGTATGTATTACATACAACATTTTCGATGAATGCTCACCGGCGTATATTGTTGTAAGTAATCTATACAATAGTTTAGGTTGGTGCCACCATGAAAAATGTTAGTAATCCAAATCATGCGACTAAAATAGTAAAAAAAGAAACTTAACATTATTATTTTGTAGGTTTGAGTCAGAAAAACTGTTTAATTTTATTTCATTTAATAAAATATTGTCCTTTTCAATAGGCGTATCGCAGTTTTGGCTTTGTATATTCGCATTATTAAGTAAGTCACATATTCTACGTCCTCTTAATAATATAATACTTGCACGTTTCAATATAACAAATAAGAAATAAACTAATTACTCCAATAAATTAGCAAATAATATAAGCGATTGCAATGTGCGGCGGCCGGTTGAAAGTCCGGCGTGGTCTGTTGTATGTGACCAATACGTGTGATTTTACCTGCCGCGCGCCCCGCGTACACAATTGTATAGGCATATACAACAGTGTACTCCGTTCGCGTTTGAAAAATACAACATTATACGTCTGACAAATCCTTTAAAAATAGTGTTTTTGTTGTTTTTTTACTTTAAATCGATAGAATGGTCCATATTAGGATATTTTTCAGCAAAAAACCAAAATGTCATTTTTGTGGGTTACAACAACTTACGTGGGAGGTATCGAATTATATTTGACTCGAAGGCAAATATAAATTCTTTGTGTGTCTATACGTTTTTATGGCTAAACTATGGCACTGATAGACTTAACGTTTAGTCTAGTATTTGGTAACGAATTGAATTAAAAAGAAAGAAATGCTTAATAGAATTTTTAGAATATTCAATGTAATTTTATATTAGTAGATTGTCATTTGTCATGTCAGTATTTATCCAGTAACTTAGCCTAAGGTTGTTAACTAATAGTCAAATTGACGTAGACGTCTTAAAAGATGCGCCAAACATTCAAACTTAGGCCTTCCACAATCAATAATCTGAAGTTTAAAATCAAATAATTACCCCAAAAATACTTTCTGCCAAGTTCCCGAACGATTTCAAAAGCCTCCTCTTTTAAAGTCATGTAAGCTCTTCCTCAATATTATTTTTAACTTTGTCCCGAACAAAAACGAGATTGATCAATTCTGATTTGATATAACAAAACGTATTGTATTGAATATCACAAAGTCGAGAAACAGTCCTCATTATTACTTTTGTTTGATGATCTAACAAAACTCTAACATATGATTTTGTTTCATACATTAGTACAGTCGCGAGCAAAAACATGTATAAGTCGCAGTCGCAGGGTTGAGTTAGTTATTTGATTGAATGACTAGCGCGTCAATGACGACATTTAATTAACATTTAATACAAGACCAAGCAGTTGCAGTTGATTTCTTATACAAAATTTTTGGAGCTATTATGGAATATTCCTAATATTGTAAGCTAAACATAAAATTAAAGAACTTGAAACGAATTTGAAAGAAAACTTCACGATTCCATATTTCATTTGACTAGATCTTAAAGTTCAAAACGTTTAATCGAGTGTACATGTTTTTGCTCGTGACTGTACTTACATTGGAGTAAGTACTTGGTTAAGTTCACAATGAGAGGAACAGACGTCTATTAAAAGGTTCTTTTGTAGCTAAATTATTAATTTGAATAAGTCAAGAATTATCTTTGACTTAGAAAACAAGTCCTAATTGTTCTACTTTCGTCTTTGACAGACGTTTAGCCATAATTATTGTCTTTTATAACAAGCACGGTAAATATGAAATCCTATGTTACCCAATAACAGAAGTTTCAAATTACGCTTTTTAGCAGAATCTGATTAGACTAGAAGCTTAACCATTGTGGAACAGAAGAATGGCTTCATTTTTGAAAAATGGTTTCCTAGACTTAAGCTATGTTTAGGTACCTATTATTTTGAAAGAAATTTAAGTTATTTTAGAGTAAAAACCAAATTTCTAGATCAGTTTCTGCCTAACAGAGATGACTGGCTAGTTGGTCTAGTGGTTAGTGACCCTGACTGCTACACCGGAGGTCGTGGGCTCGATTCCTACTCAGGACAAAATAATGATTGTGCAGAAGCACGATAAAGTTTTATGTCTGGGTGTAATTTACCTATAACATGTATGCGTTAAGAAATATATAGATTTTGGTATGTTTAACTTGAGACTAGATGGCTTTGTATGAATGTTGACCAATACTTATATTTATTCCGTTACGTGAGACTAAGAAATATACGAGTATAAACTGACATATCATGGGTTACTTACCATTTAACCCGGAGCTGACTTGGCACTGATACTGTCCGTCATCTTCTAAAGTCACTTCCTTGATATCCAATGAGTAGTCCCCTGTAACAAAACATACATATAGTTATCAATAAACACCATAGTTATGTTAGAAAATGATAAAGATACAAAGAACTCAGATACAATTGCAAATGTGACATTTCTAAACAGGACAAAATTTTAATACAGAATTCAGATAGAAAAAAAAACAAATGGCAACTTCGTAAATGCTCGTATTAATTCTAGCCAAGTAATCACGACAGCCACAAAGAATTATCTAAATTATAACAATGAGACAGTTCAAAAGAACATCATCAAAATCGATTCTACCATTTAAGAGTTACATCGCCTCAAACTAAAACACTAATACGTGAATAATCTATCTCTTAAACAACATAGTTGTACCGAATCACGCAAAGATAAAGAATAAAACTAACAATTTCGCAGTAAACAGAAATTAAAGTCGTTTCAACAAGGGATTTCTATGTAATTAGCTGACACCATAGTTTTGTGCTAGACTCGATAAAGTCAGAAGCACGGGTATTAACCTACTTCAATCCAAATATTTAAACGCAGTTGAATTGTTTTGTAGTATTTTTATGTTTTGATGATATTGCAGTAATTCTTTGTTCTACACGAGTACTATTAAGTAAATCTGTCCATTTACTTATTAACTAGCTGTTAAGTTGTCTGCAATTTCGCCTACTTGCTAAACTCTTTAAAACTACGCAATGGATTTTGAGCGAGGACTCTTTCGCAGCGGCGCAAGATAAGGAATCGTGGAAGGTCTTGGGGGAGACTTTGCCCAGCAGTGGGATACTATAGGCCGAGGAAAAAAAGATGGATATAATGTACAAAAAGAAGATTTATACGTATAATACAATAGTATATAATACAACAGTATTGCATCGGTGCAAACTTGGGGTAGGTTGCCAGTTAAAAATGAACACAATTACCCAACTGCGTTACAACAAGGATAAGTCTAACATTTCAACCTACCTAGATACACATTACTTCATACATCCGCACTTATAAATCAGCACTGCAATAGAAATACACATACTATATACTCTGATGAAATCATAACGGATTATAACTCGGTATAAAAATAGAATTACATTTAAACACCACTTGTAATGCTTTGCTCTACCAGAAATATATATTATGTCTGTCTTTGGACGGGTTAAACGGGAGCATATAGCCGCAATCAGTTGATGCTTATCTTGTCTGAGACCTTATTTGTATTTCAGCACCATAAACGACGCACTTTATTATGACGGGCATGTTGGTCTAGTGGTTAGTGACCCTGACTGCTAAACCAGAGGTCGTGGGTTCGATTCCCACCCTGGACAATGCCTATGGATAATAAATATTTCTCCGTGTGCTAACAATATTAAATCGCTCAATTAAAATATTAAACTGGGCTTGCAGACAAACTAGAACTGACAAAACGCTTATATGTATTGAAGTAACAAGTCAAAGTTACGTGACCTGTCCAAGAGAAGTGTCAATTTGTTTTCTATTTTAATAATAAATCATTTGTAAGATTATCTAACATTGTCCAGGCTCAAAGGGTTTGCTAATTAATAATTAGCATCAAAACTACTGCCAAATCATAAAGTAATATATCTATCAATCAAATTTTTAAGTTTTGTAAGCATGACAGTGCAAAACCACGTCATTACCACTAATGATATAAAGGAAAGGAAAAGAGAAAATGAATATAACTATCAATAATTCATGATAATACCTCTCTGCCGAACCCCTCAAAAGTCACTGCGTAATGAACTCTATCAATGTCCAAAAAAATAACATTTTCAAAAGGAAGTTCTATTAACTCGGAATTCCAAAATTTCCTCTAAAAAGTATTCCTTCTTTCATAATATTTATTTCTTTTATTGTGTACCTACATACTAACAGTTGGTAGGTTATACTAAGACACAATTATGGAAACTTTCTTTACACTTCGATCTTAGAAAATAAAGTATACCTACATCTTTAAAACCTAGAAAATGCTCTAAAAGATACGGCAAATCTCATTTAAAAGCGTAAAGCGCTCCAGTCGCGAGGCCCACTCAACATGATCTTTCAACGCATCTTAAAAACGTTAAAAATACATTTTTTCATCGCCACAGTAAAAGGTATTGAAGTAATCTTGGCTGTACGTCTTTTTATTGTTTTAGACACGGCTTCATACGTAGGTATAAAGGTGCTAGACGAATGCAAATTAAGTGTCGACTAGGCGAAATACTGGTTGGGAATCTGTCTAATAATATGATCACAAAAGTTTTAAAATTATCTGTGATCAGAATATGTATTCCTATATGCTTGACCCTTTGTACTTTCTAGTGAGAAAAGTTCTCTGATATTTTGTTGTTATCAATCCTTCTTTTCTTTGGCCACCTTCTTTTCTTGATCCAGCCGTTTTAGCGTGAGACAATTACACCCGTCCATCCATCCCTATTTACTTATTAAAAACTTTTGCGTTTATTATTTTAGCAGAATGTCTAAAACCAACTAAACGGATAGAAAATAATGTTATTTAAAGCAAAAACATTAAGGGAGGTTGTCTGAATTTGGTCCATGACAACTCGCCAAACATTTGGACATTTTTTTTACCAAGAAAAAAATATTCCTAAAGCTTTACTATTGTTTTCTACCTGCCAAATAAATCTCAAATAGCCTTGAGTCTAAATTCCGCGTACATTTAATAGTTATTACCGATGGCAGCCAAGATTTGAGCGGTCATTGACTTTTGTTGCGTAAAAAAAATCTAATAATATCTCATGCAAATGTATGAGATGAAAAGTGAATGTTTTTGATTGAAATTTATGGTATGAGTAAGAATTTGTAATAGAAAAGTGGGTTCGTAGAAAATTCTTCTATTTTCAAAAATCAACGATTGGATTGGTCGACGTTGCTGTCAAATGAGACTTAGGTTTTTCGTAAATTATGGCTGAATACCCTAAAATACTGCAAAGACATGTTACACATAAATCTTGTTGTAACCTACGCTTTAAAACACATTAACGAATTTAAAAATAGCTTTCTAAATACTTAGCAACAATCTTAGCTCAGGCTAACGGACAAAGGAATATTTTTTTTTAAGTATTTTAGCGTGTTGCCGTGTTGTCACGGTGGCCTTGCGGTTCTATGTATGGATTTGTATGCACGAGGTGCAGGTTCGTTCCCCAGCGCAGGCAAGTACCTATGTGACTTTTAAAGTTATATGTATTTTCTTACTGACTTTCTTAATTATTCTAAGACACTACAGAGAAACGGTGAAGGAAAACGTCGTGAGTAACCTGGATACTATAGTCTAAGTAAAGTAATAAGGTACCTGACATTTTAAAGTATTCTTCATTTACTTTCTTATACTAATTTAGATTATAAATAATATACATTCATCCTAAAAATGTTTAGAATAAATTGCCATCAATTCAAGCAATACATGCATTTCTTAGGCAATTAAACACCGAATCACGGGCATTAATTGGCTGAATTGGGTAACGAGTCTGATTAGTGGCACCTTACACCATTGATTAAGTAAATTGCACTTTGAACAGTTAAGAAGACGGCTTACTATTGAATGAAAAGTTGTTTTTTTGAGATTGGAGACAGAATAAATTAAATATTAATAAAAAAACTAAATCAATTTCATGTCTCCTATTTTATTTACACCTACCACGACATCTTAATCACCATCATCATTTTTTCCCTGCCCTTATCCCAATTATTATTTGGGGTCGGCGCAACATTTCTTCTTCTTCCACACGTTCAAGTTTTAAAGAAACATTTTTAAGAGGTGATGGTAGGCTCTTAGTAGTTTATTGCTTATTTTAAAATATAGAAACCAATAATAGTTAAAAATTAGCCTATTTGTTAATCCAGTGTGTCAGAAAAGTCTATAGCAAATTTCATCAAATCACTTTTACAACCTACACGTACAAATCAAAGAATTGCTAATGCTGGGCCGATTTTTTGGCAAGTAACTGATCTAATGAGGAGTAACTTAGGCTGTATTTTTTTTAGAAAAAGTATTTTATTTCTAATTTTTGTGATATTCCACGCAGACGAAATCGCAGGAACCGCTTGTATTAAAAAAAAATAAAAACCATAATATTTACGAGTATCTCTGACAAGTTATATCTTAACGTCTTTAAGGTAGTATTTCATTTGCAATTCGCGTGGGCGTACCGTGTTATTTTGATGGATAAAGCCAAAGGTCTATAAAGCTAGTTTGACCTCTAAATGTCTATAAATTTTATCGAAGGTTAATTTATTAGATTGTTGGCTTAAGTTGAGTTATTGTTTTAGTGATATCTGTATTTTGGAGAGTAAAATTGTTGTTGTTTTTATTGATTGTTCCCGCATTTTTACATGAAATAAAAGCTCAGAATACTAACTATGATTTCATTCAAAAAGTTTGAAAGTTTGGGATAATAAACGCTCTAAGCACATACTATAGTTTTAAAAGAAAAAAATATTCTTACTAGATCAGATGAGATCATAAGACTAAATCTTTTGACAGGCCTGTTAGTCTAGTGATAAGTGACCCTGACTGCTATGGAGGTCGTGGGTTTGATCTCCACCCAGGACAAATGTTTGTGTGATCAGCACGATCATTTATTCTGTGTCTGGGTGTAATTTATCTATAGTATGTACGTATTTAGAAATATATACGTATGTTTATCGGTTGTCTAGTACTCATAACACAAGTTACTAAGTATGCTTAACTTGAGACTAGGTGCCGTTGTGTGAACAATCAACCAACAATAAAATTATCTGCCATCTTACTTAACCTGTACATACATTTCCCTTTGTAGCTTGTAACCTACTACTATTTACAACAATACTGTTGCAGTTGTTGAAGCGAGACACCGCTCTTCGTAACATAGAGCGACGTCTCTTTCTCACAATAGACTTACTTTAAGAGGTGGTAGGTCTAAGATTGCAATCATACCTTGCTATGGGATATATTATTATTTCTAAAAGGAAACGAAACGAAAGGATATCGATTGCATTTCCTTGTTATATAAGAAAGTCGAGATAGTGGATGTGTTAGATAAGTACTGTTTAGAAATTTAATTTGTAATTTATTATCGGTTTTACTGATATTTTGTTTGGTTAATCTTATATTTTACTTCTTGGTATATGAATTCTTGTACTGTTATATTATATGATTGAAGAGAAATCAGGTGCAAAACCACATTTTTCCATGCTTTTCGAAACACGCATGTGACATTTATTTCTGAAAAGCACACAACACTCGAATTTTGCACGCCGTAGGGATCGAACTCAAGACCTTTGACTTGGCAGTCTCACAATCTTACCATAAGACTATCACAGCTTAAACAAAAGACAAGAATTTTCTATTAAACATAGTATAAAAATGCCTTTTCCCAACACTCATTACAAATAATATAAAATTACGTATTCTTACAATGTCTGTCTGCCCCTTTTAGTCTAAACTTTGAATATAACATAACAGGTGTTCCTTTAGCCTTATTTTCTACCAAATAATATACACAGCTAGCTGTAATTTACCCAAATATCTCTCGTTGTGTTATTTTTTCGCACGGGAGTGTGCCAAATAATCAACTTGTTTTAAAGGCGTAAAGTGTGATTATTTTTTAAGAGTAAGGTTCCGTGTAGGTAGATTTTGTGAATAAAATGATGGAACTCTGTAAATTTTAAGGTAGTTTGTTAGTCTGTAAGTTTTAAGGTACGAAAAAATGTGATTTGTAGTATTGAAAAATATAAATTGAAATGGAAGGCAACAAAATTGTCAGGAAATTTTAATTTTAAAATAGTAGTGTTTTTTATTAAAATTTAATAGCCTTTATATGTATACAAGTGAATTTAATTATAAACAAAATTAATGAATAAAAAAACCTGATAAAAAGTTAAATTTATCAACAACAGATCCCTAAAGATTTTCCCGTAAATTGGTACACAATGTGCCATCTCTGCCCATGTATTTTAAACTCTATTCCTTTATCATAAAGTCGAAAATCCACCGTATGTTTACATTTGTGTGTAAAAGTGCGTTTTTATTTACATCTGACTCACGGGCAAATGCGAAGTGATGACCAACGTTAATGTATTCTTTTATTACAATAAGGAAGGTTTTAACCGACTTCAAAAAAGAAAGTCTTTATTGAATTTTTCATTTTGGAGTTAATTATTAGAAATTCTTGAAAAGATTTCCTTGAAAATGTGTCTTAGTATCACTTTCACATAGTTTACTTTGATTGTGTCCAAATTGGATTTTCCGTATCTTATAGTCAAACCAGCAAATAAGTGCATTCTCACGTTTCTTGTAAATAGCGTTACTGCTACAAGAAAATTTGCTTAAACATCAAAAACCGCTTCAATTCGGGTTCCAACTAAGCACTACAATGGTATAAAAAACAAACAGGCATTGACGTCAAACTTATTAGTATTGTAAGCTTGAAACCAATGTGTTTATATTATGTCTGAGTCTAACACCGATCTCATTTTTTTGGTTTTCTTTACTAACATATTTTTATGTATACCCAAGGTTTTATTTTGTAAGCACAAGGTCTAGGTTTGCGCTGACACTTACAAAATGTGACTTGTACTATGATGTACCTCGCTAATAATTCTAAGATACCACTGGCAAACGGTGAAGGAGACACTGTGAGGAAAACAGGATTAATAATAAAGGAATCTGAAATCACTAATCCGTTGTGAGGCAGCGTATTGAGGCCTGTGACCAGCAGTGGGTCATAAGTAAGCAGGTTTATTTACGTATAGTAAATATGTATTTGTCTGTCTTTCCCTGGCATTGTAGAGCCAATTGTAGTGTATTGTAGACAGGTATAAGCCACGGAAAGATAGAAAAATACACATTTATTACATGTAAATAAATTGCCATTTTTATGTCGAACCGCTAGGAACAGGCCTCTTCCCATGTAGGTATGGTATGAGCAAAGATCACCACGTTAGCTCACCACGGATTGACCATTTCAATATTTGGAATCTAGGATCCGTCCCGATGTTTTTCTTTACCACTTCCACACTACACGATTTCAATTCATTTATTATTCCACATGTTTTACTGATAGGATCGTGTGGAAGAAGACATGCTGCGCCGACCCCAAATAATAATTGGGAGAAGGGCAGGAGAATGATGATGTTTTACTGATAACAAATCTCTTATTTAATATACACACATACCTTCCTCGTCGCTCCCAATCATGGCGTATCGGTCGTAGCCGCTGAGGTTGCGGTGTGTGCCGAGCCCGAAGTCGTCCTTCGTCCATTGCAGGGTCCCGACCTTGTTCTCCACACGGCATGGTAGAGTCACCCGCGAGCCGACTATCGCACTCTGAGGAAAGATAATGGAATATTAAATGATTATAAATGAAAAAATAGATTTATTAATTAACTTAGCTATTGCTCGCGACTTCGTACACGAAAAAAGAAGAAATTAGGGATGAGAAATAGATGTTGGCCGATTTTCAGACCTACTCAACATGCTCACACAAAATTTTAAGAGAATCGGTCAAGGCGTTTCGGAGGAGTTCGGGAACGAACGCTGTGACACTAGAGTTTTATATGTAAGATGGATATTTGATGGGTGTAAGGTGAAATTGTGCACTGTAAGAATTGATGACATTTTCATTAGACTTTTACCGTCAATTTTCAGTTTGTATTTGTAACAGAAACACAAATACAAACTTATTAGCTTAATAAGGGGAAGTAATTACCTAATTGTTATTTCTAATTAAATCAAATGTTGTAAATTTTCAGTGCTTGTACCAAGAACCAAGCTATATGATTATATCAGAATGTACATTTAATACACATTGCAATTTAATAAAAATAGAAAGACCAAGCACACTCGAGTTACCTACGTACACAAAAACCCATAATTATTTTCAAGGATTTATTTGAAAGCGATCATATAATTTGGCTCTCATTAATAAAATCGTTGCAATATTTGTAAAAAAATAATAGTAGTAATCTACCAATTGAGTGGTCTGTAGTTGACTTAAGTAATTTAAAATAACAGCTGGAATTCAAATTAAACACATCATTTTTGTTCTAAACACTCATTACTTAATACAAATGCAATCTTTTAGCAAAACTTGTTAGTTAGTGGTTTTTCAAAAAGACTTGGGAATATGATTCACATTACTAACTTGCTAACTCAAAAACCGACCTTATTTCAACGAAATAAGACTCAAAATCGTGATTTTTTGTTTGTAGTTTTTTGTGCTAGATTTTAAAAAGATGTCCTATGCTTTTAACTAACCACTGTTTTTGGTCTGTTAAGAGGATTTGCTTGTTTATGCTTTATGAAATTAAAAGTTTTAAAGAGAATAATTTAAAGTTCGTTAGTTAAAAAGATGGTTTTATTATAATTATGTAGTGATTTTGAATAACAGCTTTGTTTTTGAAACAATAGTTAAGCTGCGTGGCTTCTAAGAATGTATCGTAATAAAACATAAAAACGTGATTTTATCACAATTGGTCTCGCATTTTTAAAGTTCTAAGTTTCTAAGGTAATTAATATCGACGGGACTGTTGGTCTAGTGGTTAGTGGCCCTGACTGTTATATCAAGGGTCGTGGGTTCGATTCTCACCCAGGACAAGTGTTTGTGTGGTGAGCACGATCATTTGTTCTGAGTCTGGGTGTAATTTGTCTATATGAATATAACATGTACGTTTTAAGAAATATGTAAGTATGCCTATTAGTTGTCTAGTACTCATAACACAAGTTACTATCGTATACTTAATTTGAGACTAGATGGCATTGTGTGAATGTTATGAAATATTTTTTTATTTCATAAACAAACATTTGTCTATCTAAACAGTCCATAGATTTTTTTT
Organism: Chrysodeixis includens; assembly: GCA_941860345.1. Classification (NCBI taxonomy): domain Eukaryota; kingdom Metazoa; phylum Arthropoda; class Insecta; order Lepidoptera; family Noctuidae; genus Chrysodeixis; species Chrysodeixis includens. Next base: position 171,854 of record OW796116.1, read on the forward strand.
CAAAAGCGATCTAAATATTATGTACAAAGCTTTTTTAAAATCAAATCACACCAAAAGGTGTCCAAGATATACAACACACAGACAGACCGAACAAAATTCTTACAATATTAATAGATATCAAATACAGATACGCATAAATGGCGCCTCTATCCATGTCACAGACTAAAAAACTGGTCAAGTGCGAGTCTGAGGGTTCCGTACAAATACAATGAAAAAAAAAAACTTTTTTTTGTATGACTCACAGAAAAAAAAAACAATTTTCAAAATATTTCCTTCAATAATAATAATGTCTCCTGACCGATTTCGGCTACGGTGGCTAGTGTTACTATGACACCAGCCAGCTACGCAGGACATATTATTATTATAATGCACTAGCGTGTGCGCAAACACAGGTGCACTCTCTGTTCCTTTACTCTCATAGCCCGATGGGACGGCAATCCGACACGACCGAAAGGAGATCAGGCGTAGGTCCCACATTTTATGTAGGTCATTTTTTCAGAGTGGTTTTTCCTTTCGACCTACAGAACTCTAAAAATACCAATAAAGACAGTAGTAACGCGACGTATGCAAAGAATTAACAGATTAAAAAGATCAGAATCTTAAAGTAACTAATTTGTATACATTTACTATAGCCTGCTATGCCGATAGAAGTAGATTCCTTAAATACTAATATTGCTACTGATTTCGATTCCCAGATACGAAAGTTGTCACAGGCTAACAGAATACCTATGTAAATGAGTACGACAATTATGTATTTAAATTTATACTGTGAGTTAAGGGAAGTAGGACAAACAATGGATTGTAAAACTGTATGGTTTGTGCTTGAAATTAGTTTACATATAACGATGTGTTTTTAGGGTTCCGTACCCAAAGGGTAAAACGGAATCTCATTACTAAGCCTGCGCTGTCTGTCTGTCTGTCTCTAAGCTGTATCTCCTAAACCGTAATAGCTAGCTAGGTAAAATTTTCACAGATGACGTATTTCCGTTGCCGCTATAACAACAAACACTAAAAATTAAAAAAAGTAATATTAGGGGGGTCCCCATATATAAACGTAATTTTTTACTCGATCTTAATAAACGGATGGAAACTTGAATAGGTAGTTGATTAGTACACATACAACAAACGTGATTTTGTAGTATAAATGATAGTACGGAACCCTTCGTGCGCGACTCTGGCTCGCACGTGGCCGATTTTTTACTAGGGACCCGCCCCAACTTCACATGGGTACAAAACTGATGTACACTAGCTGTTTGCCCACAACTTTGCTAATGTTGATGTCGGTTATAACTGTAAAACATTAAGCTTCTTTTTCGCGATCGGGTAAAAGTACCCTATATGTTTATCCAGGGTGTTGGCAAACACTATACCAAATTATGTCTAAATTGCTCGAGCTGTTTAAGAGTGAACGAGTAAGTGACATCCATTCATACTTACGAACTATTGCGTTTATTATTTTAGTAGGATATAAACCTCCTATTAAAACATTCTGTCCGTCATAAGAACCCCATCAAAATCCATTGCGTAGTTTTAAAGATCTGAACATACATAGGGACAGTCAGGCAGCGGGAAGTGACTTTGTTTTACACTATAGTGATTATAAACACAAGACAGTGATGTTAATGCTGTTATGATTTTTAACCGACTCCAAAAAAGGAGGTTTTTCGTTTCGATATTGTTTTTGAGTTTTTTTTTGTCAAAGGTTATTTTAGTCTTTGTTGTGTTTTGAAGATAAGGGTATAAGCTTAATGTGTTTATTTTAGTTCGAACCCCGGTTTTGTCGCCCTTTCTCTACCTACCCTAGTCGCCCGGTTATTTTCGTTTATCTATTTACGCTTGCTAAATCTCAGTTGACTTATACACACTGTAATAATAAATGCATTTGGAGTACATTTAGAAGCTTCACGAGTTAGTTTATAATCTTAAGTGTTTTTCTATGTATTACTTGCATTAAGGAGTCATGGGATATTTATTTTGTAACGTAAAAATAACTAATGTAATAAATATTTTTTTGTACAGTTCTGAGCTTTTTTGTTTAATATTGTATGTTCTAGCTTCAATTACCTAAGAAAGACGAAAAAATGGTGCATAGATAGTGTTTATAACAAAATAGTTATTTGTTATTGAAATATTGCACGGAAGGTAGGTACACTAATTTGTTACAAGCTGAACCCATTTTAAAATGGCAACGACAGCTAGGTTGAAATTATTATTTTTCATAATATTTTTTTCTAGCCCTTAGCACTGCTGGAAAAACGCCTCCTTCTAGACCTTTAACCGCGCTGCCTTGATCTTGCGGTAACTTGAAGTAACATAAACAAATCTATCACCTAAAAAAAAACTCGAGAAAATCCCACCTTTTTTCTAATACAAACTCATAAAAATATTTCTTAACGCTTGAAATATTTAAAAACCGTCGCCTTTTCTGTTAACATCGATTCTATTTAATAATGCATGTTATCAAGATTATACTAATCTCACTTATAAATATTCATTTTCCATTGATTTAAGAATACTCGTCCACATAATTATACAAAAATATTTGACAGATTATTATCTTTTTTAATTTATTCATACTGATTTCTTCACTCTGTGGTTGTCAGTTCAAAATGGCGAAAGAATTATTTATTTTTGTTCCATTTTATTTTATTTTCGAAAGTTGACTTATGTTTTTATATAATATAAATTGTAATTTAATATTATTTATTGGTAGAAAAATGCTTGTTTGACGTTTTTTTGTTTGATTTGATATTTAATATTTATAAGTGTATGTTTACATGATTGGTATATTTCTGCGATGCCTAACGGATATATTATTATATTATATTCTTGTAGGTATATAGTTCAATGAACTTTAATGTTGTGTATCCTGTTTCATCTGTCAGTTATTTAGTGTCAAACGAAAACGTGAAGTATCGGCCTTTTGGTTGTTTTAATATCATACCAGTCAAGGTAGGCGCGTAGGATATATTGGGTTTTTATGACAATACCACTGATAAAGAGGTATTGCTTAAATAGAGGTGAATAATACAATGCCATAATAATATATTTTTACCGCGAATTTTGAAGTATTACTGGCAGAACATTGATCGTGCATTGTTCAATCGGCTGTTTGCTGTGTGAAAGGCGTTACCAAACTTATAATCAAAATGAAAATGCTTATCTTGGGGTGCGTCCACATCAAACACAATGCAAACGGCTCGCTAGCTGCACATTTGCGATACATTCGCCAGATATGTAAGGACCCTTACAACAGTGTTTTTTGAATACTAAACGCACAAGGAAAAACGTCACTACCAAAATAACAAACTCTGCTGACCTCCTAAAAACAGCGTGAAGATAACTCTAATTAAACAGTTACTATACTAACACATTAACTGAAGTTTTACAACAGTTTAACGAGTAGCTTATCAAATTTAGTTTTATAGGTCTTTGACCTCACAATATCGATACAAACTTATTATGCAACTTAAAGCCATTATGTTAATTAAGACTATAAAAAAGTAATTAAAATTATTTTATTGTTTTGAATGTGGTCCAGTTGTTTTAGATCAAGATTTTGCATGGAATTGAGTTACTTTTAAGAGTTTTTTAATACAATAGAAAAAAAGAGTCTAAAATCAGGAATTACTATACCAGTAATCAAGAAAAAGTGATCTATAAATAAAGTTCGAGTGTCTGTTCGCAATTTTGAAACAAAAATATACAAGTTTTTTACTACTTACATACGACTATACGGTACATACCTACACCATTTCATTTTCAGTTTATATAATTTATTTAGCAATAGAAGTATGTGTATCAGTCGTCTAGTACTCATAACATAATCTACTTTAGTAATGCTTAATTTGAGACTAGAAGGCGATGTGTAAAAAACTAATATACCTACCGATTTTGACAGTAATAATATCTACTAGGTAACTTTATAGTACTTCAATAATACAATCGTTACCTACATATTACGAAATAATTTATCAGTCTCAAAAATAAACTCATAAAATTAATTAATCTTAGAAATACTAATGTTAGCTTTTAATTAACATTTAATGGCGTTATACGTTTGATTCTGAAGTGGTTTTATTGCATTTTTCTTTTTATTGTTTGATCTAAATATTTAAATGTTTAATGTTTGTTAATACGATTTTTATTGGTAGTAAAAGTTTTAAAATTGGCGAAAAGAGATTAAAGGAATTGGATTTATTATTAAGGAACAAATTTTAGGAATTTTAGTTTTAAATAATAAAAACAACTCTCAAATGTATAAAACATTTTAACAAAGCATTACAGACGAATTCATGATAAAGACTCTTATGCAAAAGGTCTTAAAGTTCATTTCAGCTAAACACCTTCAGACCGATATTGTCCTTGAAAATGTAACTTCTGACGTATATAGAACTAACAGCTGTTATCGCAAAAATAAACAAAACCTTCTTAGAACAAAATGTATATATTACAAAATATTCCTCGTGTGGTGTCCGGATATAAAGAATAGCACCACCCCATATCCTTCACTGGGTGTCGTAAAAGGCGATTAATGGACCTTAAGACCCAGTGCACTGTACCAAGCACCTTGGGTCACCCGAATGGTGGCGGGTAAGCCATCAACAAACGCATTCCCATAGAGGGTTAGTGTCAGGCAGGCGGCCGACTATAAAACCATAGCCAAATCTTTAAGCAACATGTCTAGAAGACGTGTTGCGCCGACCCCAAGTGAAATGGGATAAGGGCAGGAAGATGATTACAAAATATTCCTTACCTGATCTTGTGGTTCCATAGCAAATCTCTGTTCTTGGTAACCATGACAACCGATAATCAAGATGGCGACCGACAGGAAGCGTATACCGACATCCGGTCGAACCCATATCCTTCCCGTTCTATATTTGAATTCGGAATCGGTGGTGCGTTTGCGCAGCCCTATAAACGGCGTTCCGTTTTCAAATGTCTCTTTGTGATTTGCCGCCATAGTTTATACGTTTGAAGCATATTGGTGAAGTGGAGTTTTTTGTATCATTTGTGTTGATTTTTTCAGGTATTCTGGGTTAACATAATATCTGGAACAAAAGAAAATTACATATAAGTAATTGAAAACAATATATTAAAATTTATAATAATAAATATATTTTGGTATAAACATCCTAGCTCAAATCATCGTATCTTATTTGCTATAGATGAAATAGTTCTGAAAAACCAAGGGATAGACATTCTTCTTCTTTTTGCCCTTACCATACTTTATTTAGAATCGGTACCTACATATTCGATTTTTTATGTCTTTTAACCCTAGCATACATTTTCTACTATTATTCAATTGTTATCTTTTACACAACCAATCCACCATTACCTTTTTCCCCAGCTATCCAAAAAAACACTTTTTTCAGCTAACACAATCTCACAGCTGGGCAAAGATTCTCAAATCCAAACTAAATTCTAAAAATGCTTATCACACGCCATCTTGAATTATTTGACTCTTTTATACACAGCCTTTTATCTCCTCGACATTTATGCGTAAACTTTGAATTCTTACAAACACATAAAACTATCTAAATTAAAGCCTATAATAATAATTGTCATTGACATTTAATTAAGTTAATCCTAATAAAAATTGTCTAATCTTGTTTTAGTCTAAAAACCGGACAAGAGCGAATCGGAATCGCGACACTAAGGGTCCCGTACAAATAGATTAAAGAAAATAAATTAGCAAAAAACAAGATGGCCGCCAATGTATGACGGTACAGATCACTGTTTAAAATCGATTTTGTTTTTAGTATTTTTGTTATAGCGGCAACAGAAATATAATTTGCTGAGAATGTTTCATCTGGCAAACTATCACGCTTTTTAAGCAGCCTGGTGGCAGACGGACGAACATTCAGACAACGGAGCCTTAAATATAGGGTTGCGTTTTAACCCCTTGGTTACGTAGGGTAGCAACTCAAAATAGCTACTTAGAGTTTAGTGATACTAGCCGCCGTGACCGAAATCGGTCCGGACATTACATACGGAACTCTAAAAATTATACACCGCAAAACATGGGTGGTTTGCTATAATAAAACTAATAATTTAGAGTGTTTACTTCGCTAATTATTTATACATTTACTTAATTAGAATCATCTGAAGTCCCATTTGCATAAGTATCATAAATTAGCTTGATTCCATGTATGTCCATACAAGTTTGGATAACAGCTTCCATACAGGTTGTATGGGATGTTATTTCATCCGTAAATGGTGGTTTACTAATCTGGTTTATTATTTATAACTAAGTTTTGCCCGTGGTTTAGCCTGTTTGCGGTTTTTAAGAAGTCAATTATTTTTCTTTTCAATATTCAATGAACTCTTTTCTGTCCAGTCCTTTTTGCTACCCCAAGCTATATTGAAGTCGGCTTCCAGTTTTACCAAATTCTACTAAAAGAGTACCTAGTTTATACAGATACTAAGGTTTTTATTTTTACACATGTGACTTCCTAATAGTCCTTCTAATTGTCGCGGTGGCCTTGTGGTTCCATGTTTTGATTAATATCCACGAGATGCAGGTTAGATCCCTGGCTAGTGCAAGCAAGTACCCATGTGACTTTGTCTAAGTTATCCATACTTTCTTAATTATTCCTAAGCATCATTTTGATTGTAAAACGGTAAATGAAAAAATATAGTTAGCAAAAATGGATTCCAAACATTGGAATCTGAAATCGCCAATCCGCAGTGAGCAAAGTAATTATCAACAACATGCCATAAGATTATTTATAATTAAAACGTCTTAACATTATAAATCATTTAGATTTATATACCTTCCATAATAGAGATATTCATATAATCCTTTAAATGTACCGCTAATCTTTATACCACCATATATTATTATCTGTATAAAAATATTATTACAAGGTTAAACTAGTAACTTCTAAGATATTAATTATAAGTGATTAACTACTTTTTAATATCTCATCCGTATTTGCAAAAGTGTTACGTTGGCTAATCTGTTCTATGTATGGATTTGTAAGCACAATGTGCAGGTTCGATCCCGATAAAAATAAAAGCTATGCTGGGCAAAGGTCTCTCCTTTCTCCTTCAAAATTTCCCTGTCTGTTGCGATTTCTGGCCACGTGCGGCCTGCATATCTGACAAGATCATCACACCACCTTCGCCGCGGACGACCTCGACGACGATGTCCTTCCTCCGGCGTCCAGTGGGTGACAATCTTTGCCCATCGGTCAAGCTGCATTCGCGCTACGTGACCAGTCTACTCTCGTTAATCTTGTTAGTTTAATTTTATTTATATTTTCATCAAATAAATAAAAAAAAACTTTCTTGTAATATTACTATACGATCAATCAATCGATTTGAACTCAAATACTTTATTTATATTAACTCGATTATAATTAACGATTACCGTCCCCATAAATAGTTTTAAGCACATTATAACGAAACTTATAAAGATTAGTATAATCCCATATTTATGTGACCATCGATATAAAATATTTAAGTAGAAACTAATAACCACTTGACTTTGTTTGAAAATTAATCATAAAATTGATAGGTTTTGGCTATCGTAAATTGGTCTCCGTCGCTGTGTATTAAGGTTCATAAAAGAACAACCGGTTAATTTTTTTTGATTTTTAACTAAAACACAAGAAAAATATAATTACATATTAACAACATTGTTAAGAAAATTAGAGTCCAGGTTAATGATGTCCTTCCAATTAATCTTTTAAGAAAAATAATTGACACCAATGTTAACTAAGTAACTTTTCTACACTTTAAATTAATTGATCAACTGCTTATGATTGACAAACCTAAAGTCAAAGGAATTATCAAAAAGAATTTTATGTTTATGCCATATTGTGAAGCAGATTCATAATTTCAAATAGTTTTTTTTTTCTTCGACCATTATCTACCTGGAGCCATAAACAAAATAAGAAGAAGGATTCATAATTATTAAATTACACGGTTTACTCACAGGATAGCCCGATGAGCGTCTTACCCAAACGAAGTCATTAACACTTATTAAAATGACACTATACAGCTTAGTCGTATTAAAACCAAGTGATCTTCCAAGGCAAGTAATAAATCAATGTGAATAAGAATATATTAATCGTTATTGATAGCCTATGTTTCCTGACTAACAGAGTCTAAAGGATGGACCTGTCTGCGAAGAGTCTACCACCACATCTAAAAGTAATATAATTACAGTTGTGAAAGCGTGACAGCGCACTACACGACGTAGAGCGGCGTCTCTCTTCCACAACTGCAATTACAGTATACTTGGCACATGTAACAGTAGTATAATTTGTTATAATGTTTATAATTTCCTATTTCTTTATAAGTTATGTTATCTATTAGAAATTTTATTCGTTTCTTCCTTGTGATAACTTGTATATCAACTATTACTAAAAGGTTTGGTTAAAATTGTTATTGCGGTAAAGAGTTCTTTACGCGCTTCTTTAGGGATAAGGTTAGCTTATATAATTTTAAAGCAAAATCGGTTAAGAGGTGTAGCAATGCGAACGTAACATACAGACAGACACACAGGCGGAGGACAGTACCATTGGTATCGATAATAACGATATCAAGTATTTTTCATGTTGTTTTTGGGATACCTACTGTCCATCAGAAGCGAATAAGAATGATACAATAATACCAAATTTTCAACAAGGACAGAATGTTTAACATAATTTGATTCTATTACTTGCATTGCATTCGGGCACAAACAAATTGAATAGAACCGCAAGATAAAGAGAAACCTGAAATTCTAAGATCATTGGAACATAATAGGTAATGGATAATGTCCGGACCGATTTCGGCTACGGCGCCTAGTGTTTCTATGACACCAGCTACCGGAATATTTTATAGTCCACAAGCGTATGCGCAAACAGATGCACTCTCTATTCCTTTACCTACACTCATAGACCGATAGGACGGCAATTCGACACGACTGGAGAGATCAGCAGGATCCACAATAGGCACAGGAATCATATAAAAGAGTCGATAGAAGATAAAATATAATATCAATAAGTATTGCAATAATACCAGATGGGAAACAGGAAACCAAACATTTAAATAACAACCACAAGTCGAAATTTCAATTAAATTCATATGAACCATGAGTCATAGAGGAAACATATTTAGATAAACACCACACGTAAGAAATTATAGAACAGAAGAAATGAAGTTCATTCACATTACAATTATTTTTATTTTTAATGTCTTCATTCATCGGTTAGACTAAGTACAGTTAAAAAAATCTGGTTAAGTGTTAGATGGGTTTAAAGGGAATGGACCCGTATAAATGACAATTCTTATATGAGTCACTAGCGACCCACGCCAGTTTCGCACGGATGAAATACTGATGTATTCTACGGATAAACCTTCTTCTTGAAATATTATATTGATTAAAAAACCACACCAACTTGCACAGCACTGCATAGCTTTAACATTGCGTAGTTATAAAGATCTAAGCATACATAGAGACGGATAGACGCGGAAAGCGACTTTGTTTTATACCATGTATTGATAAAACTTGCGTTAACACACCTTGGTAACATTTTTGATTCTTCTTCTGATGATATTATACGACCAGTTTTCTTTAAGAAAACCCTTCAATTCACATTAAAACCTTGTCGCACAATACCCTTGTCGCACCTGATTCTCGTCAGTTGCATAAATCTGACGACACCAGCCCAGTCACAACTAACAATAACCCTGATCGGAACGCTCCAATGTATTGCAGTAACAAATCAAAGTTACAACTCGTCGCTAAAGGCTGTCATTTCCATACATTTGAGAGTGTCGATCAGTGGTATCTCTTGTATAATTGTCACTTGGTTTTTTTCAGAGGGGCAAGCCTCTCTTAGTTTATACCATTCCATTCCTGCCATCCTTTTTATGTCGTCTGCCTCATCCTCTTTTTTATTTCCTCATCGGCCTATCGGGATTTTGACGTCCAAGTCTTGGCCACCATTCGGTTACAGCTCTTCTCCATCTGCTACCATCGTCTAGCTAAATGTTATTAGCACTTACACTTACAAAATCGTCACTTGTCTTTTCCCGATCTTGTCACCGATCATTCGGGTTACGGAACCCTAAAAATCCATTCAATTCGATATAACGACACATGGTTCAGCCATGTGTGCCAGTGTTAATTACAATGATACCGTTATCTGGATGTGACACTTTTGTGTGATTGTGGCAATTTGGTACTTTTTTCGTCTAACTGAAATGCGTGCAGCTGATAAATATTTTTTGAATGATTGATTCTGGTGGATGTATAAATATTGTTTTAGGTTTGTTTTTAGTGATGGTAGTTTTATGATTTTTAATCAATTGAATTGATTGATCAATAGATATTAGGTATGAATTAACGAATAATAAATAACTAAAGCGTTATAGAAACAAACGAAGAAGTTAATATTTTATTTTACTTATTTCTCAGTGTGACTTAGAAAAGGCGCCATGTCTCTATAAACATTAACTGCTTATATTATCACAGCTTCATAAGTGAGGTTAACTTTGACATCTAATAACTCTCACGACACAAAATAAAACATCACACACATAAACACAGAAACCATCCCTAAAACACAAGTAAACACATTAAAATTAAATTACTTCCATAACCATAAAACAGACGACCATCTTTTGATCATTCTTATTAAGTTTAAAAACAACTACGCTTAGAAACTCTTCAATTATCACCATGACACATCCATTAAATGAACATCTTCGAAACACATGGCCAGAGATATTATTTCACGCCTCTTTTTATAATTATTATTTTACTTAATTATCGACTCCCACAGGATAAAGTTCACAGAGGTTTTTATAGATTTTAATGGAATGACGTCTTTTTTTGTTGTGGTTAAATGAGTCAGAAATGGGTATGTAATAAACCTAGACAGAGAGAGATGAATAGACAGATGCGACAATATTGAATGTTGCTCATTATAATATGGATGTGACAAATCTACAGCTTACAAAAATATCATTGCATTTTACCGAAAATGTTTAAATAGTATGAAATTTGTATTGTATTAAAATGCTTATATATTTATTAGAATACAACTCAAAGACTGATTGTTAGTAAGAGTTGGTCGCGAGTTAGGCACCATAAACTCAACCACGAAGATAGCATTGTCAATAACCTTATGCAGGCCAAACTAGACAACTGATAAACATACTTATATATTTCTAAATTCATACACATTAAAGATAAATTACACCCAGACACAGAACAAACTAATGATCTTGCTCATCACATTATCCTGGGTGGGGATCGAACCCACGAAGCCCAGTAAAGCAGGCAGGGCCACTAACCACTAGACCAACAGACCATTCGAATAACTAGGCCTTTTGTTGATATGAAAACTTTGTCTCATCAAAAAAGACAAAATACTGCAACAAATCATACATTCAAAAAACCAGTCCACCAACACTCGCCTATAAATTCCCCTACATTTTCCAATAGTATGTCAATACACGAGCCATCAGACCCATCAGTTGCTTTCATCTCGGAATCATCATACAAAATGTATGAATACCGAATATAATTAGTTGTTGTGTGTGTGGGCGTCGTCATGTGTGGTCTACTGATACTGGTATCAGATTGGGTATACAGAGTATACAGACTGATGTTCATCATGTGTTGTATAGATTTTGGGATTAAATTTAATCTAGTCTGTCTACGTTTAGTGTTTTTAAGTTAGAATACATGCTTGTCAGATTATCTTATCCTTAAAATATTATCGAAATATACAAAATTGTTATGACTATTAGGAAAACAGCATAAGTGACAACATTTGATGTCATTTGGGTGAAAATAATTATTTTAGTTTTTATTTCTGCATTATTTTTTTTTCAGTGAAACATAGTAAACCATCAGACCAATAAAGCTAATACACGAAATAGAGAGACAAATCTTAATGCGATAAATATACTTAAATGATATTACCCCCAATACTATGTAATATATAAAATCTTTAAAAGTGTAACACCACGTGCATGAAAACTTTGACTCCAAACTCAAATAGGCTAGATCGGAAATAAAAAATAACATTGAAATATTTATTGATAAATACAATAAACAAGAACATAACAAAAAGATTGAAATATGAATGAACTCACAACCAGATATAAATTCAAAAGTTTATATATTCTTAGTCCATTCTATACAAATAGGAGAAAATAGGCCGGATACGAAAGTGAAACTAGAAGTAGGTATAGACGTATTTTAAAAATAAATAAATAGGCGTAATGATGATATTGGCTATTGTAGTTGCCAGAGAGATCGACTGTGTATGAGATTTTAGAGTTGAACAATTGTTATTGTAGAAGCGAGAAAGAACATTATGGATATCGGCATCTCCCTCACACATTAGTGGCGATGCTATAAGGACTTGTAGTACTGTAAAACGGGGTGAATAGTTATATTTTCGAAAATGGAAACTCAGTTTTTCTTAAATTTTGCAAGTTTTACGATACAAAATTATTATTTCAAGATTAACTTAACTGTGTAATAAAATACAAGTAGACGAGAGTTTTTAGAACAAATTTATGTGGCACCTCGAAAGCAACTTATATATTAGGTCGGGGAAAAAGTTTTTTCGCATTATAGTATGTACGAACTTGTAATAAATTTTTTTTGGCTATAGCATTTGTATCTGGCTGGTTTTGGTATAACTGAAAGTTAAAATTTTAAAGAACATAATTCCAAATTCTAATTTTATTAGAGAGAGAAAGATTTTATTACAAGTTCATACATACTATAATGCGAAAAGACTTTTTCCTCGACCTATTATTATTTTTTTATTCACCCCTTCAATCTAATCACCCCGTTTTACAGTACCTAAAGGTTTGGAACTACGGATCTGGGTGTCAAACATTCAGACGCCACAAACTGTGACCCGGACCTCGGATCAAGTAGTTTGTATGCTAATCCTGGATACGATGTGGATATGTCCCGAATTTAAGACGAATCTCCCCGGTTATGGAGTAATTACCTTAAACAAGGGTATCTTGGTTTGAGATTCCCGTGTCTACCCAAAATTTTGGGCAAAACCTGTTCGTTTATTTAGTTCGTAATTTTAGGCTAACATCTGTCTGTAGTGTTAGGGTTTCATATATAAAAACTGTCGTTATTTCAAGAACTTATAAGGCGAATAAAACAACCATCTTTGAACAATAACTCGTGTACAAAAGCCACGTGCAAGAAACTAAAACCTAACCTTTGAAACTCAAAAAAAAAACTTGGTATATCCAGACAAATACGCATTTCCCCACTTTTGTTATTTCTTTTAACAGTAACTTAAGAATACCAGGAGATAATTTGAGCCAAAGACAAGGGGACCTAAAGTTCAACGATCGGCCCGTTATAGATAGGAATGTAAAACAAAACCATACAGACGGACAGACGCGCTTTATACTAATGATATTTCTAACACGGGGTTTATGCACTCCAAGTTGGGTTTGTGAACTTATTTGCAGTTTGAAACTGTGTATTCTGCTAATATTATAAACGCGAAAGTTTGAAAATATAGATGGATGGATGGATGGCTGTATAGATGGATGGATGTTTGTAACTCTTTCACGCTCAAACTGTCAAACTTTGATAAAATTTGGTATGGACTTAGCTAATACTCTATATTAACACTAGGCTACTTTTTAACCGACTTCGTTTAAGGACGCTAATGTTTTACAGCTATAAACGATATTCACGCTGCTGAAATCGCGGGCAATAAGTGGTGTAATAATATCTTTATTCTAAACTACAAAGCAATGGAAATAGAAGCTAGCTTTTTCTCAGAATCTAGACTAGTGTGGTCTCTTTTAATAGATTCTATGAAGAGTTTGAAGTACCTCCTTGTTTTCTGGACAAAATGTGGAATATCGTTTTTTGTTGATGTTCATATAATCTCTTAGGATCTCCTTGCATAATACTCATATTTGTAAACCAAAGGCAAAAATCATCTGTGTGTGGCGAGATGAATTAAACGTACACCAATGACTGGTTCGAAGTGGCGCAAGATAGAGAATCGTGGAAGGACTTGGGGGAGACCTTTTCCCAGCAGTGGGACACTAAAGGCTAGGAAAAAAAGATCCATGTGGCTTAGACTTATCGCTACAAATAAGAGATGTATAAGCTGGTCTGTTATTTAGGCGATTGAATAAGAAATTCTTAATTCTAGAATACAGAAAGACGCCTCAAGCTAAAATAAACGCTACTTCACAATGTAGGTTAAAAACAATTGTAAGTAGAAGGCCTTTGTAAATAGATAAACACAAGCATAAAGAATTCGCTTTCTAAGTGTCCAGCTTAGATAAACAATGTGGACTGGGCATGGTGCTATCACTGCGACGTAAATAAATTGCATAGGGTGAATTTCTAAGTATTCACCTTGTATAAATGCTTAATTATTTCTGCTTTGGTTGCTGTTCTGGCACTTTTTGTAGTAAGAATGTTACATATCCATAAATATTAGTTTATTTTTTTGATAGGAGTGGTATTCATGAAATTTCTCGCCTAGATAAGTTTCCTTGTAGGGAAAAAAATAAGAAGGTGGAAATTTGCAGTGGCAGAAGTGGAAATCCTACTAATATTATAAAAGTGAAATCTTGTAAGTATGAATGGATGGATATTCCTTACTCTTTCACGCTTAATCAATTTCGATGAAATTTGGTATACCCGAAAGCGTAAAAAGAGGTTTTTTTTGCAGCTTAAAGACGAAAGCAAAGCTGTGAGAAAAAGCCCAATTCTTCATAATTATCTTGTAACACATTAAATGTTCAAAGACACAGTAAAACATGTAACTTAAACTAAATTTTTCAACATCCTGCAAACACCCGAAACGTCCCAAAATTAAAAAGTCCAAGACCCAAAAGCTTCCATAAAACCCAGAATAATTTATTAAATTAAATTGAAAAGATAGGTTCCATCAAAATGCTGCGAAAAGTTTACTGTAACGGTGTGTCGGGTAGGCTCCTAAAAGTTCAGAATTTGTTTACGTAGTCCCGCGAAACTTTCAGGTAACGCTAACGAGGGTTATAAGCTTAATGGTTAAATCAGTTTGCTTCATTAAGGCACTTTTTGATGTAAAACAAACAGGTAAAAACAAGACTTTTATCAGTCACGGAGTTTGACTTTCGGGTGGATTTGTTTGATTTTTTTACGTGTGTGATGGGACTTTTTTTTTCATGTGATCTGTTTGAATCAATTTCTTGGTTATTATAGGAACCCAATCTTTCTTATTTAGATTTTGGAGTCTAAAAGTAATATT
This sequence comes from Chrysodeixis includens, assembly GCA_941860345.1. NCBI lineage: Eukaryota > Metazoa > Arthropoda > Insecta > Lepidoptera > Noctuidae > Chrysodeixis > Chrysodeixis includens. The sequence goes on from OW796116.1 coordinate 187,105, forward strand.
ATTGCAGATGTGAACGAGAAACGCCATTCTACGCTGTGTAGTACCTTCTCGCTTCCAAAGAGACTGAAAAACTTTCAACTTAAATAGACTTCATAAAACATTGAATTCAAATACACAATTCAAAACAAGAATGTATGCATCGGAGTATCGGACAAAGGCGTCAAGTTGCTTAAATTTGTAGATACCTACCTAGAACTGGCAAATATAACAGTCGCAAATAATTAAGATCTCTACTTAAGTATATAAGTGATGTTCTAAAATGTATATTTGTTTCAACATTGCATTTGACAATAAAAACGACATTTTGCTATGCTTTTACTGTGCTTTGTTCTTGCATAAAGCTGTAAAATGAGCTTAGTAGTGTGTTATTTTGCTTTCAAAATATCATCAGTCCTAATTGTTAAATTATTCGGTTTACTGAGGTGTATTTATCTGGAAAAACCGACTAGTTTCGGACCCAACCGGAGTCCTTAATCATGAGCTAGGGCAACGGAATCGCGAGTCAAACTGTGCAGTCCTTTTTAAGTGATACACTTTTACGTTTTTTAGAGAAATAGTTTATTTCTTACCAAGAATCAAAAGATTTGAATCACAATTCTTATCAATAAAGTATCAGTCAAGTAAAGGAAATACGCCATATTAATTTAGATCAATGCGATGACACCAATGAGCCAGTTTTAGATTATCTACATACATAATATTCAAAATTATTGAACTTCTAATTACTTTGATAGGCAAATTAAAGATGTTAGACAAAGTAGGTTTTGTTTTTGATTTTGCTTGTGTTAATTTCGGTTATTATAGCTAGATATAAACTTGGTTAAAACCTAAGTTTCTGAAGTGCTTTTTTAATGCTAGATTTTATTCCAATAATACATGTGAATTTAACAGTTTTTTTTACGTATTTGTAAATATACTGACTTCAGATGAAAAAAATATAATTGAAATAACTACAGTCAATTTTAACTATACCAACGACTTTTACGCATAATAATGCTATAAAAATAGTTTCAAAAGTGAAAAATAAATATGTCTCTTTTAATAAAATCAACGGAACGCTAGTAGTTAACTAACTTATAACAATAGAAAACAAACAAAACAACGTAACGCTAAAAGCATCCAAATTGAATCTAAAACGTTAGTTCACTGTATCGCGAAATTATATTAAAATGTCACGAATATACATAGCTATTCATAAATATATGACCAGTTACTAAAATTGATATTCGTGCCGTTAAATCTTGAATGTATGATTGAATTTAAGTAAGACTGTGATATTAAATTATTTAATTTTTATCATTTAAACGTCAGTTTTGTTTAAGAATTATGAAATAAATCATTTTCAATTTATTTTTAAAAGGTTTACCCCTGGTTACTTTAACGCTGATCAACACAAAACATTGTTAATCGACAGTCAAATCTCATGTCAAGCTCTGTGATTGGTTGTAAATTTGTTGGTCAACCAATCACAGTCGTGATCAGTTGATTTGTGAGCATCTTCAATTGATTAGCCAGACCCCGCAAATGAGCTGGTGATGTCAGATTCTAGTTTTCCTCACAATCTTTAACTTCCCTAGTCATATACAGTCTTTGTAAACTAGCCAACAGTACTTTTAAAATGTTTATTCACTACTTTATGTGGGTTACAATTAGGTATATTATTATACAAATAAGATTTAGGTACTCGAAACATATAAAAACGTCAACGGATCTTAATTGACCATTTGTTAGCGGAAACGCCTATACCTACGTACCTACAATTTCTTTTTATTTTAGAGAATGTAATCATAATTTTATTATTATACCTCTTGGACTGGTTACAATATCTAAAAGCTTACATAATAATTTTAAATAGAACTGTGTTTATCTTAGCCTAAATTGAAATTGGATTCGAAAGATCATTTTGTTTTTTCATAATACTAGTTATTAAAGGTCTAAGTCACGTGATTAAAATTTATCGAAACAAAGTGTCATTGCCATACATTTAAGTGTTTTCAATTGACATAAACAATTGAATATGAGATTGACCACGACTGAACACAGCATAGGTCGAAATCTGGATAGACCTAAGATTTCTTATAGTCATTACCTACTTGTGAATAAGCTTCAGTGGTTGTCTTAATGAATTTTTGTAATACCGTTTATTCAGGAGGAGTGAATATTGTAACACGATTTAAGGAAGGCCTATGTCCTGCAGAAGACCGCGACAAGATACCCGTCTTATAGGTAAACCCAGGCTTCTTCCCATATAGGGAAGGTTTGAGCATTGATCACCACGATAGCTCATTGCGGATTGGCGATTTCAAAATCCAATATTTGGAATCCAGGTTTCCTGTCGAGTCCCCTCACTGTTTGTCTAGTCTTAGAATGTTTATTAATTAGTACAATGATTCAGATCTTTTTAATTAGGATAAGATTTCACAACTTTTTATCCATGTGATGGTATTATTGTGAAATATGTATCGCACATGTTTCAGTTATGTAGACATGCTCACGATGGTTGTGGCGTGAATTATAAAGACATACTGAATAGAAGGCTCGCAGAAATTCTTAACTTTTGCGTTGTAATTTTACTTCTCCTGTGCCATTTAAATGCTGGATAAATTAGGTTTTTATGTGTGTTTTACTAAAAATCCAGAGTGACAATACGAGAAGACCCGTTTCTCAACAGTGGGACTGATACCGTAATAAAAGTTATGTTTATGATTAAATGTGTTGGGACGATTCTGTTTAAATATTTTTTATCGTCTTGGCAATATATGGGTATCAAAAACCCCCAATGTATGGAAAATATAGCAGTATTTAATAAATATTCCACGTTTTTTTCATGAAACTATGAAAGTACAATTTTTCAGGAGGACTGTATTAAACAAAGACTAAGAAGCAGCCAAATATGTGTTAAGTTTTCCAAGATTCATATTTCAGCAAAGAGATTTTTATTGAAAAAGAAAATATATATTTTGAAACTAAAAGTAAATGGAGAGTCATTATAAATGAATTTGTTTCAGACTGCGTAAATCTAAATAGTTTATTTTTGTGCGTATTTAGATATTAAAGAGGTCGCCCGGTTTTTTCAAACTAACACAAATAACCCTGCAATGCGAACGGATTTTTTCAGTTTGTTTACATTTTTCCAAAAATAAATAACATACATACATATTTTTCTACGCAAAAACTAAAATAAAAACTCTATGGAAACAAGTTACGATTTAGAAAATAAATAAATGACGATCAAAAACTAATTTCAAATTCGAACTCACCAGATATTTTAGAAAAAATCAGAAAATAAAATCCACAGACACTTGAAACTTTGGTCTTTAAGACAAACACTTTTTTGAGAATAGATCCGGGATTCCGGATTTCGGATTTCGACGCGGATTTCGGTACCGCTTTTCGTGGTGAGCGCGGAGTGACTAACCGTTGCGTACTGGGAACATAAATTGTATTATATTTTTAGAAAACGCCCCCTGTGTTAGAATGTGCGTGTGCGTACACGCAGGGTAACACGTGGTCCGTATCCGGTGGGGATCTGAAATGCCTTTTTAAAGCATATTCCCTTTTGTAAATGTCCTGAAGGATATGAATCAGAGATTCCCTTCAATAAAACAAAAATAAAGTGGAAAAAAAAATCGGAACAAAAAAATTCGCACAGTCTAATATTTTTGTGTCTTTGGTTACAGATTAAAGCAATTTCATAATAATTTCATTTTTAATACGAAATACAAAAGGTATAATTTCGTTCTAAGCATCATAAAAAACCAGCCAACACATTACACTTACACACTTAGTAATAAAACAATCATTCATCGAAAGCTTTTATATTTTACTTCCTTACTATCGCTTTCTCGCCAGGATATATTAAATAGAAGGATTTCCTATCAAGAAAGAAACACTTAAACATCTTCTAAGAAAACCCATGACAATGTTTTAAATGTGCAAATATAAATCTTTAATCTACAATTTTAAAAGACGACATTTATTTTGACGTTTTGTAAATAATATCTGTTATTTTATAGGTATGCAAGTTTAGTTTTAATTTCGAGCAATAAAAAAACAATTGCAATCTATATTTCCAATTTTGACAGATCAACTCGCGGTCTTACCGCTGCATAAGCTCATGATAAAGAACTCTGGTTGTGTCCAAAACTAGTCGAGACATCACGCATAGAAGTGAGTAATTAATTTTAAGCATACCACTTTTGTAATATTGAACTGAAATGAAATGGTTTATTCAGCAAATCGGATAAGTATCTTAGACTTGATTTTTTTTTATATAAGCTCGATGGAATTGACATTTCCAAACTGACTACTCTGAGAAGGAACGTCGAAACAAACTGTTTTGTATTCGTACGGATTATTATTTTCAAAACAATGTTTTTTAATCTATCTAAAACAAGCTTCGACCCGCTCAAGGGCGTACGTCTGGCAGTCATAATTAATTTTGCAATAGCTGTCAAAACGGGCCATATGGTTGATTTCATGGACCATAAAAATGTAGAAGGAACTGGCAGTAAGCTAAGCGCGTGTGTCACTTTGTGGAGATGACGATCAACTTTAGCATAAAGAAATTTGATGAACTTCATCATCATCGTCCTGCTCTTATCCTTTTATCAGACGTCAGTCAGTATCATGTGATGAATTTGAAACTAGTAACTTTTTATAACGAACCCTGCGACATTTTTCTCTCTGCCCTCATTTTAGAATGACAAGCCCAAACAACTAGACATGGTTTTAGAAATTACAACGACATTAAATAGCGACGTAAATTAATAAGCGACTGAGTTTGGCGATACAAGTGCAAGTGCTACGGCAGCCGAGAATAGAATACAAAAACCTGTATTTTTATGGTATTGTAAGTTGTCACACAAAAAATTGTTTGTCACACAATAATCATCTACCGTTTCGCCAATAACATTTGACGATCACTTCCCTTTATTTTTGTGTTCCGTGGTTGATTTAGTTCCCATGTTGACTCACAGCGAACTCCGATTGTTACATTAATTCATGGATATAATTAGATTTTTAGAACATTCAACTAAATTCAATATGGCTACTAAAATACCAACTTTAGAGGCAGTTAGATGAACTATTTTATTATATTTGTATCAACACGTTTTGTGTACCTACGTAAGTGGAGTAGTTTTTCATTCTAGGAAAGAAGTATTTATTCACAAAACTTGATTGTATTGGCAGTTTGATTACTACAGTATAGTATACAGATTCCTTTCAAAGAAATTTGTTTTAGGGTAAGTAAAAAGGGATTTTTATTGATAAACTGATGATATGATATTTATATATCACAAGAAAAAGACAATAGTACAAATTCGAAACCATTGAGAAATAATACATTTGTATGTACAGAATAAATAAATATCTTCCTTAGCCAGAAATAGCCATTCAAGGCAGCCTCATACACACATTTCAGCGTTAACACTTGTAAGAAGGATACTTTTTTAACTTTCCTGAATTTTTCATACTTAAATCGTTGAAATCGGTCACCACTGGCGCAATTAGTTAAAAATTTACTTGATGGGAATACATATTTGTCGAACAGATTATTGAAAAAACATCATAACGCAAAAGTGTGGAAAGAAACAAGAATTCAGCACTGATTTTGATTGTGATCAAACAAAAAAACCTATGCCCAGCAGTGGGTTATTATAATGATGATGATCTATAAGAACGACATTTTGGAACCGCGCAACTAGAACCAGTAACGTTTTGAAAGTGCCTGAGAATACCTACTAGAAATAAAAACCTTTTGATTTTGATGAAAAAAAACTAATTTTGTTACAAAAAAAATATTTTTTCTAAGCAATTCATAACTGAAGCTTTCTAATAACTCCAAAAACATATGTTCAGTATATACAAGGATATCCATACAGACAGATCTTTCCTTTGTGAAGTTATTGTTTCTGAGCGAGAGGAAATCAACATCCCTAACAGATCGGACCGTCTGCCGGAGTTATTTACAGGGAACGTTGGATTTGACTCACCGTCTAGCAATGCCTTTAGTTATCAATGAGGACAATGTGTTTACGATATATGGGTTGGATTTTAAAAGCGACTGAAATTATCTTTCAGTGTTACTGCAAAAAAAAACTTCTGTTCTTAAAAATAAAAGCGATAATGAATCTTAATCGTAAACACGCTGTGTCAAAGAATGTTTCATACAGTTTTTGACAGTGACAAGTTAAAAACATGTCAGATTTTGATCAATGATTCCTGCTTGCTCTCATTAGTATCATCTGCTTATTAATATGATTCATTATCTTTCGTACATCGAAACAATTTGATCATACAAAAATTATACAGACGAAAGCGTTGCAAATTGCGTTGCACCTGTTTACATTAAGGCGACATACTGTATATACAATTATGCTGTGTTAGAGATACCTATGTAACCCTACCTGATAGGTCAACAAGGGTGTAACCCTTTGTTAGTAACTAACGTCTTAATCTTTGTCTTGTTACACATCAAACGGGATCATGATACAGGCCATGTTAGGATCACACCTATGTTTATACAAAACTTGATATTATTTCCAGTACAAAATAAACTAGACTGTCTTGTCCCACAACTGGGCAGAAACTGCCTAAATCCACCAAAAATCATGAGTTTTTGGTCGCTAAACAAAGTGTTTTTTGCTCAGAAGTTTGACTAAATTTTAAACCAGAAGAGCTATAAATTTAATGTGAGTAAAAGAGTGATGAGTATGAATATTATTGGACGAAGAGGAAGGGGACGGCCAAAGAAAATATGGATGAATTGTATAAAAATTAAAAGTATGATCCGATAAATATGTTCCGACCTAAGCTTAAAAAATCTGAAAAGTCTTACTAAAATAAAAAAAACGGTTCAGAATAGTCTACAATTGGCCATTCTTGTCACTTTTAAATCCGTAAATCGGTTTCTACACCGAAACCACTTCTATTCAAGTCCTATTTAAATTTAGACACGATGCTCAATTGTTTCAGCATTCCCGCTTCCCTACTACTGTGCCTAATTAGCTAGTTCTTCTTTTCAAGCAATTTTGGACTTTAACTTGTGTTGTTGAAGTTGATTTTAGCTTACAGAACTTGGTTATAATTAATCTTTGCTTGCTTAAACAAGTTTCCCTTGAAATGATGATTAGCGATCCCGATTACCGTTTATAGGTTATTTTCGTAGATCAAAAGTGATTGTTAGTTTCCAAGAACTACTTTCCAGGTATAATTTACTGGGTTTCAGTTCCTTTTTGATACGAAGGAAGTTATTCTCCATTTTTAGAAGACGGGAGGGGTGTGACAAACGCCTTAGATGCATAGCCAGCCATAGAAATGACCACTACACGTGAAATACTGCATGTTCCCTTTCCGTACAAAGACTTGTCCTAGAGTACTTGTAGCTTAAATAGTCTACAAATTCTACCTCTGGTTGTTTAATATTTGTATTCCCCACTGCGACACAAAAAATCAAATAATTAGTGTAGATGTCATGTAAACTGCTTATCTAAGTCAAAACTGTACCCTTAGTGAAAGCGAAGCGATCATTTACGATGCGCTAAAATACTTTTTCTTTTATGGAAGAGAGACGATCAACTAAAATCTACTGAGGAGTATCACGTTTGTACAACTGAACAAGTCCTTCTTTAAGATCTCATAATAAATACTCAAGAGGAAACGCTTACAAGACTAGTCGTCGACTTGTCAATTTTGAGGACAAACGCAACCAGAATCAAAGGATAATTAAATCATACCAGATAGTTACTTTAATAGCTGATAAATATCATCTTTAGATTAATCTTAGATAAAAATGACGTTAATGAGAAAAATATCGCAGGAAAATCTTGATTTGCTGTCTGAAGTTGCAAAGGAAGCTATCACAGCTCGTTTCATACCATCAGGTTCTTTAATTAGATTTATTTCATTAATGAAATAACCAGTATTACTGAGTTTACCGTAGTACATTGCAAATGGGTTATTAATGTCAGATGGGCAGCTTCAGTCATTTTGTTATCTTCTATCTAGCCCCGATGTTGCGGTGGCCTATCAGTTCTATGTATGGATTTGGTGCAGTTTCGATACCCATTTGACATGACTTTTTGAACTATTTTACAAACTATACGGGACGAAGGTTGTGCCCAGCAGTGGGACGTATATAGGCTAGTGTATTCTTATTATTCTTCTTGCTTTATAGTCCAACAAATCTAAGAAGTACCGTTTGACGTTTCATCATTTTCAAACCGAAACAACTTTGTTCATGCGTACAATACTCAGTTTCGACAACCTTTGTCTTAAAACCATAAATTTAGAAAGATTTTATTATTGTATCTAAAAATTTACAATTTTTAATATCCTAATTTAATTGAAAACTTTCAAACAAAGCAAAATAACACATATTTACATAGTAAATAATTTCTAATAGTTCTATTTTTGACCTCATTGCAAAGTCACGTAGTTAGGTCACTGCTTGTAGTGTTGTGACTCTTCAGATACACTTGTATGCGAAAAAATCGATTACATATACGAAAAATCGAATGTATTACTTTCAAATTATCAATTGACGACACGTTACTGCGCGACCGCATTATGCACTTAATACATAGGTACCCTAAAATAAATTACGACTTCGACAGAGACGTACACTTTGATAATTTCATAGATAATCAACTAGTCATTAATTTAAATGACGATGATGACGAAGCCGATGACGATTCTAGTACTAGTAGTGTATAAATAAAATATCCTAAACATAACTCTTATTTCATTATGACAATTGATCTCTTAAAATTCTGATATTATAGTAATCGATCTCATAAAAATCGGATATTATAGTAATCGATTTTTTTACTCCCAACCCTATTATCCTATTTGTCATAACTGTCAAACGGTACTTCTTAGATTTGTTGGACTATAATGTTCTAATAGCAATAACTACGACATAAGAAAACTTTCAAACTCAGTCTTAATCTTGCTTTAAGAGTCTCAAGAATGTATGAAAATTATTTCTTTTGTTGAGTCACGTGACTTTGCTTTGCCATAATGGATATCAGATGACCGAGTAGTAGTTTGGTATGTAATTGTGTCATATTCAATACTTTTTATACATTTTTGATTCTTCTAAATAAAACAGTGACTACATAGAAAAACCTAACCCATTTGCAAAAGTACTATTTCTAGAAACAATATATTTTTTATGAACTTCTAAAGCTACATGATCTAACATCTATTTTAAAATTCTTTGTACAATGTAAATAAATCAAGGGAAATGTGCGTGGCATACAAAAACTACATCGTGAAGAAATACTCTATTTTGTACTTGGTTTTATTTATTTGTTTTGCTATTTAGAAACTCCAGAGAGATATTGTAGTCAATAAATAATATTTTAGTGCATTTCAGACAATGATTTAGAGTCAATTATTCAATATAGAAATGAAATTTGAACTGTCTGTTTGGGTAAACTTTACTAAATTGTTTTTGTTCAGCCATGTTAAAAAATGACAGTAAACAAAATTTTATTTTAGGTCTTGCGCTATTTTTGTTATTTAAAATAATAATATTTCACTACATTCACACAATGCCATCTAGTCTCATAAAAAATATTTTAAGTATACGACAGAAACTACGAGTACTTGACGATTGATAAACTTACTTATATATATCTAAATACGTACATAGTATAGATGCCTTACACCCAGGAACAAAACAAATGATCGTGCTCATTACACAAACATTTGTCCTGGGTTGGAATCGAACCCACGACCTCCGGTATAGCAGTCAGGGTCACTAGACCAACAGGCCCGTCATGAATAAAAAAACCAATACACATTAAGAAAGTCACTTATTTAAGATCTTGAAAATTAACGCGAAAAGTAACAAGCAAAGACTGAATACCATACTAGTGTTGTTGTAAAAAGAAATATGTTTATTTTGAACAACCGAAAATAATTCCAAATCATCTCGATGCAAAGGCATATTGATGAGGAATTTATTATGACGATGGCGAGACGAAATCCGTGTGCAATGCACGTTATGTATTTATTTTATGACTTTCGTTTGTTTATTGATTTATCTGATTCAGAGATAGTAAAGTATGTTTGAGTTCATTTTCTGAATCATTTTTGTACTTGTATGTCGAATCTTCAAATGTCTTGATGTAAGTATATTATGACGTTAATTTGCAACTTAAAGCAACATTTACCCCCGGTTTCTGAAAGGCTGATCAATTGAATGTGCTGACAAATTAACTGATCACGATTGATCATAAAACTTATAACCAATCACAGAGCTTATCATGAAATTAACTGCACACTGAAGACTAAGATTATAATGTTGATTTGCGTTTGTGAAACCTTTAGTTTCTCAGCGTTTTTCAAAACCGATACACTTAAAATACATCACTACTATATACTGAAATAGTATTCAGTAATTAATGAAACATATTAACTACAAAATCTAAACCCTTTTGATACCTAACTAAATAGTTTAAAAATATTTGTTTCTCCTATAAACAACAGCAACAGTTGAATACTCCAAACTATACCACTATTACTACACAAACACCATTTTATCGTATCACAAAAAAATCTTCACAGAAAAATTCTCAAGGAAAAACAGTCATACTATTTTTAACGTCTGTCTTTACTCGGGAAATTTACCTTGAAAAAGGGGGTGCAAACGTCTGAACATACTTTTTGCGTCCTTTTCGCGTCTCTCGCTAAATTTACCCGCAGTACAAACTTTTTTTTTCAGTCAACGAATGCACCAATGTGACATTCAAAGGAAAATCGACTTTGTGACTGTAAATTTAAAGATCAATTTTAAATGCCAGTGTGGATTTGGTGTAGTGATTCTTATTAGAACGGGATAGAGTTCAATTTTGAGTTGGATTTATTGATGGTTGGGTTTTTTGTTTGTGTCTTTAGATAGGATTTTGTAAAGCGTTTAATTCTGAGTTTATGAGGTATGTTTGATGGTTTTTTTTTGTATGTTTTTGTATTTCTTCTGGCTGGATAGAATTTGACTAGTGATCGTTACAAAAATAGATTCTAACTGCGGCTTTGTCTGGTTGTACAGATAACATGATTTTTCTGTTCCTGATAACTGTTCCTAATTAAAAGACATTTAGTTTTTATTTTCTAACTAACAGGCCTGTTGGTCTAGTGGTTAGTGGCCCTGGCTGCTATACCAAACATCGTGGTTTCGCTTCCCACCCGAAACAAATCTTTGTGTGATAAACACGATCATTATTGTTCTGTGACTGGGTGTAATTTAGCTATAATATTTATAATTAGAAATATCAGTATGTTTATCAGTTGTCTAGTACTCATAACAAAAGTTACTACTAACTTGTGTTATGCTCAATTTAAGACTAGATGGCGTTGTGTGTATAACGAAAAAAAATACAAAACAATAAGTTGCAGTCTAGTCTTTAGTCTAGTTTGTTTTTTGACTACAAACGCCCAGTTTTGTCTCACAGTGCGATTTATAAATACATGAGACTTATTTGATTTAGTTTCTACAGCTGTCTGCATATGTATGGGTAATGTGTAAACCAAAATAAATTAAGCGCCAGTTTCGAGACTAAATAACTCAATCACGATTAGTTTTGTGATTTGTTTTTATCAATAATATACTGAAACTGTAATAATAATAGTATGAAAAGTAAAAATCTTATTAATCCATCAGATAGATAATTTCATTAATTTTAGACATGTGTTTTCACGTTTATCACGACAGTAAAAAATGTCAAAGATATTTTTTTTAAAGGGAGCTTTAGGAGAGGGGTTTTGTGACGTAACGCTTTCGTAAAGTTTATACGATAAAGTGACGTCACAGGTTAGTCTCATTGATATTACTTTGGTTAGATTTGTATGCGGGGGAAAATTTCCTGGACCACTTAACAATACATCAAATCTTGAAACTTTAGACTGATTTCTTATTATTTAAATTAAAACTTAACCTAGGATTTATTATTTTTCTCTAAATGTTTAGTTGGTTGTTTCGAATTACTGTAATTTGAAACAACCAGACAATAGTACATTTGCCCTCATTAACTAAAAGGTGGTCTGGTCATAAAAAACATTACGACTGCCGTGAACTAGAATAACAGTAAAGAAGTGTGACGTCACAGTTCAGTCTAGTTATCACGAATATAAACAGACTATGACGCATTGAACTGTTTCAGAAAAATAACCAAACAAATAAAAATAAATTCAAAATTCCTTCTTACAGTCAAGTAAACACGTGTATTATAATCATATCATTCAATAACTTTTTCGTCAAAAAAAAACCAGCATTCAAATATGAATAAAAAAAGATAAAAATCTTTTCAACCAGTACAAAGTTTTGTGGTAAACCAAAAAATCACGTAAATAAGACTCTTTTTTGAAGTCTTTTAAAATCTGGCTAGCTATACAAAAATAATAATGTTATTAACAATTTCAAATATCATCGATTTCTGACGAATTTTTCTCGCTAGACTCTACCACCTAACCAACTCATAGAGGTTTGTACTGCACGCGTTGTAACTAAAGTCGTCGCTTATCGGAGACTATTGCCGCCACGCGTATAAAGGGCCTTACTAACTAATCAGTTAATTAATAAAATAATATTATTTTCTTTCCCAATAAGTTTAACTACTTAAGTAGGTGTAAGTAAGCAATAGAGTAAATTACTTAAATAAATTTCTGATAAGAAAACCAACTTCATTTGCATACATATCAATCGACAATTAAAATTTCCTGTAAAATGTATTTTGAATATAGATGACGTGATTTTCTAGATGCGATCTTTGACCGCAGTTATCAAACATCTTGGCCTACTGTGCGGCGAAACGTTAAGACAACCACAGACCTATGAACATGTAGATAGGACATGGTAGAGCTACTAGAGGATGCTAACGTTTTATCAATAAGTATGTAATTTTTGTCTATCCCAAATCTTGGCAAAAAGTTCTTTTCAAAGGGAGTAAGTAGGAGTTTAATTATTAATAAGTTAGCTTGATAAAAATAGAGAGGTATAATGGTTATAACTTGAATTCGGACAAATGCAAGTGGTAATTACTCACCGAGTGTTAAGCTCAAAAAACAGACAGACATATTACAATGTTATCACAATACTGATTATTTTCTTTTTGACATACAAAAATCAAAACTATAGGCGTAGTTGACGTAAGTTAGAAATTGAAGATGACTGGACCAATTACAGTTGGACATCAGCCAACTACGCGGGACATATTATAGTGCACAAGCGTGTGCGCAAATACAGGTGTACTCTCTATTCCTTTACTCTCTCTCATAACCCGGTGGGACGGTAACTCGAGACTTTGGACTTGGCAGTCCTACGGTCTTACCATTAGACTATCACAGCTTCAAGTTAAAAATTACAAAGTATTCTACAAGGAATTTGTTTCTAAGTGCTTGTACACGTTGCTACGCGCGGGCGCGGGCGCGTGCGCGGGCGCGGGAGACGTGGCGGGCTCGTGTTCACATTAAACGCCAGGCGTTCGCGCGATCGTGACGTATTTCAGAGGTTGTAAACATGGACGACGATCTTTTATTTTTAACCGAAAATTCATACCTAAAGTGGAAGATGCTAAAAATTAGAATTGGTGTGCACGAAATTAATAAAGAAAGAGAACGGTATGGTGAATTTCATACTTTATATGGTATTTTGAGGGAACATCCTTCAAGATTTTTTGGATATACCAGGATGAGTGTCAACTGTTTTGATTAAGTGCACTAATAAACTCTTCTGTACTGAATGACATGATAAAAACGCGCTATCGCATCTAGCGACAAGTTCAAACTGGTTGAACTGACCTGACGTCGCGAGTGAAACGCGCGCGCCGCCGCTAGTTCGACGTGAACACACACACAGGTCTCAAGCGTTTGAAATTGTCGCGAGCTCGCCGCGCGCGCCAGTCGCTAGCTAGCCCGCTAGTTGGACCGCACGTGCGTTTTGAACGTGAACACTCGGAAGCACCTCATATGTTTTATATTTCGTGACATCGCCCGCCACCGCGCCCGCGAGTCAACGTGTACAAGCACTAAAGCCAACAATCCTGTCTACACATCTCTACTCGATAATTTTTCCTATACAGAAATTTTGACGAGATTCGAATCTTGGCCCAGTGTGCATCTTACATTTGAATGGTAACGCGATATCCCGATCTCTTAGTACTGATAGGGCTACAACACTCTTTGGTAATTAAAACTAATTGGCCAGTCGACCGGTTACTTTTTACGATTCGTAAGATTTTGTGGAGTAAGTTATGAACGAAGTAATCTCAATTTTTTTTAACTACTCCCGCACTAACAAATATTATGAGCACGATTTTTTGTTCTGTCTAGGTGTAATTTGTCTATAATATGTATGTATTTTGAAATTACATAAGTATGTTTATCAGTTGTCTAGTACTCATTACACAAGCTAGGTAGTATGCTTAAATTGAGACCAGGGGGCGTTGTGTGAATGCTGATGAATATAAAACCAAAATTAAATATTTTACTTCATCTTATAATGTGCCAAATCTCTCATTCACTAAGTACAAATAAGGTTAGAATTATAGTGTTATAACCCCGCTTTCGCCTATATATCGGACCAGTCAGTACTCTGATTAATTAATATACAAATCAAATACGAGCCCGTATAACTTCTGGATTACATACAGGTTTGTTGGGAAAATTGACAAGCCATCTTTAAATAACAAGGGTGTCATAAAATAGAAATTGAACGTACTTAGAGTAACGGAGTTTAGTAAAGTTACTTTTTTCTTACGACTAAGGAATTTAATCCTTTCGCAGTTTCACAGACATTCAATTCACATGCACAAAGACACATAAACTCAGAACTAGCACTAAAATTTGTGGAACTTACAAATTCTTGTCGTACGCGGAGATCGAACCCGCGACACGTCGCGTGCAATGGTAATAGGCGTGGTGTCCTATACTACTCGGCTATCCGTGCAGTCAATGTTAGTCAAGTTTGTAGTCTAATCTAAAGTTGTTATTACACTATACAGGCATAATATACAGATATACCCACAATATGGTAACTGTGTACACAATTAAATATGTGTATAAATAAGGATGGGGTGATACAATGGGTGATACAATACATGGGGTGAGCAAGCAATTTGGTTAAACGCAACGACATTGCCAACCGAGTTATGTACGCTTAGGAGTAACGCATAGGGTTAGGGTTGTCGCTAAACAATAACTTGGAAAAAACTTCTAATTAAAGATTAAAAATTAAGGGAAATAGCTACCTAGCTAGCTAGCTAACCTTTTTTGCGTTAGTAAATATAAAAAAATGTGATCGTGAGTTATATTAAACTCACGATCACGTTTTTTATATTAATGCTAACTAAATGAAAAAAAAAAAAACTTTCAGACTTAGAAATTTTATATTTTTCTAATTCAATTTAGGTACTACGTTAATTATTTATTATTACTAGCCTGAAATTTCCTACTGCTGGGCGAAGGCCTCTCTACTCTTCTTCCACTTGTCTGTCTCAAAAACTACGTTAATGAGTAAAAAACTATTATCCTTAGAAATCAAACACACAGCTCAATGAAAAACACATCAAAAGCTTGTATTGTAAAGTGACAACCCTAATTCATATTCGTGTTAAAAGCATTTGCCTAATTGCTGAGATTTGTCTGAGGTATGCCTACAATGCATCTTAAGGAGCGTTTGAACTGACACTTCTACTCGCCCGTAGAGGATATTAATTGGAAGCAAGTGCGTTTAATTAATTCTTATGTTTGTTTGTTGGTTGTTATTGAGCTTTTGAATTGTGACTGAAATAGATGTTAATTATAATTTAGTGTAGTTTGTGCTATAATAAAGTTTGTTAAGTTTAAGTTTAATTTGTCACTTGTTAATTTCATGTCAAAATTAATGTTTTTTATTATATGCATATGAAAGTTGTTCGATTTTTAATGCGGACAGAAATGTATGATATTTTTACTATGATATTAGAACTATTTTTGCATGTTATTTCGCTCTCCTACTATAAAAGTACACAGGACTCCATTTACTCAAACTACTTACTACAATCATACATATTATTTGCTTAATTATTCAACAATAACAATAATTTTGCTAAGCTATCATAGGCAAAAACTGGTCTCTACTACATATTATAAATAGAAGCGTCAACTTAGCGCCATCTCTTCTATCGCGACAAAACAACCGGTCTAACTTCTTTTCAAAGATAAATTCAAATGAATTTAATACCAAAGTAATAAAGAAACAAAATCACAACTTTACTGCCAATATTTTTACAAAACGAATGAGCGATATTCATTTTATTAAATCATTATCGTTAATCAAAAACGTCTTTATATTTTTAACGTTTTAACAATATTTTTCTTTTATTAAAACTCGATTTGGTTGACATTTTTGTTGTACTAAAACATTTTATGACAATAATAATTGACTACACACGGAGTTTTTTTTATTGTGATCTTGTTTTCTCTTATCGTGGTAGCTTAATGGGCAAGTTATTAATAATTATTATGTCACAATACGAGTTTGCATCGGTTAACAACATTCAAACACATTAGGGGCAATAAATGTTACATTATAGTAGCAATTTAGAATAATATACAGCTCTAACTTAGAACAAAAAACACATTACTTAGTCTGGGTTTTCTAAATATTTTATGTTTTTATTCAAATCAAGTTTTTATCTTTATCATCAAATAAATTATATTATAACGAGTCCAATTGTTGAAACTGCATTGTATAATTTAAATATTTTACGATGTTTTTATTCAAAATGAGCAAAAAATAAAAGACATAGGTACGAATTTATATTTGCTTTTAAACGAAATAACGTATTACATTTTCTCTGTGTTTTACACACAGTAAAACTTTTACCAATACTAAAACCATTTTTTCATGTCTTTCAAAACAATTGACTTATAATCTGAAACATACATTTAGTACGAAAAACACCCTCATTTTTAATTGTGGAAGCTTGTAATAAGCAATATTGTTTCTTTTTGTTTTTATACTCATGTATGCTATTAATCTGTAAGCTCTCTTAAAAATATAAATAAAACAAATACCTTGTTTTTTTATAACTATTGATTTAAATGAAAACCAGTACTGACCAGTGATTAGTAAATACTATCCATTGTAAACGCAGCACTGTATTTGCAAGACGTAATGTATCGTATGGTACATTACCTTCGCACAAGAAGCGGTAGACAGCAGTGTTGCCATCAATTATATTAATTAGAACCATAAGAGGTACGGTGTTGCCAGCTACACTTGTATTTATTGTTTAGTGGCGTTTTAAATTAATGTGTTCTGTTTGTAATGAGGTTTAATGTGTTTGTTATTATTTGTGTTTTTCAATAGTGTCTGTACAATTTTGTACATTGTAGTTTCTCAAGCGCTAATAAACACAAAATTTTGTGTTAATCAGTTTTTTATGTGTTTATGTTACTTTCAAATCTCATGTTAAGTCATCTCATTCGCTCTGTGATTGTTTTTTTTTGCACAAGTTTTCCTGGTTATGTTTATTTTTCCTCATTTTTTTTTAAATACATTTTTGCTCTAAAAATAATTGTTCAAAATAACAAAGACATTCGGTATATATGATATTAGGACATACCTACGTACTTTCAGGTTTAGAATCTACTATTACTAAATCAAAAATCCGTTTATTTTACCACCACGACATAAACAATAGTTTTATACATAGCAACAGTTCGTAAATACTCCGTAGTTCATAAAACTCGAAGACAAATTACAGACTTACAATGTTCATAACATTCCTGCAACATTGTATTGTATGACTATGTATGGCTCGTATGTATGGTTTGTATGTATGATTGTATGATAGCTCGTTCGTTTAATGGCGCGCTTTATTGGTATAATGATGACAAATTATTGTCAGTATTGTGCTACAGGTGTCTATGTGCTTTGGAAGATCGATTGGGTTCAATAACCTATTTAAGTAGCAGTTGCTCTGATAATATATTATTATTTTGTCGATATTTTTTATGGAATTTTTAGAATTGAGGACCTATTTAGTTATAATGTTATGTTTTACCTTTCAACCGTCGCTTTTAAGATTATTTAAAATACCAACTTCGTACAGTAAAACCAATTATTTGAGTACCAATGAAAGGAACTCTACATAAATATAGAATAGTTAAAAAAGTGGTATTTCTAGTATTGTTTTTTTAGAATTCTGACCACGTGCGAACTGCATTTCTAATAAGATCATCACACCACCTTCACCGCTTACGACCTCGACGACGACTATTTAAATATCTCAATTGAAACATGCCGTATATTGCATTTGAAGCTGTGATAGCCTAGTGGTAAGACCATACTAATAGGACTGCCAAATCAATCAATCATCGAGTCGATCCCCACGGGACGCACCGACTTCTCGAATGTTGTGTGGTGGTTCAGAAATAATTATCACAGCTTCCATGTTTTGGAAAGCACGTAAAAATGTGGGCCCTGCGCCTGATCTCTCTATTTGTTCGTGTCGGATTGCCGTCCCACCGAGCTATGAGTGTATAGGAACAGAGAGTGCACCTGTATATGCGCCTACGCTTGTGCACTATAATAATATCCCGCATAGCTGGCTGGTGTCATAGTAACACTAGCCGCTGTGGCCGAAATCGGTCTGGACACATTATTATACTGCATTTAGTCTCTCTAATTCCATTTACTAAGCACAACTAAACTACTAACAATACAGTTCTAAGGTGCTATTTGATTGTTACTCAGTACTCAAGAAACTTGGAAACTGAAGAGATTATAAAGTTTATCTCCATGTATCCTACTACTATATCTCAAAGTGTTAACATTGCAGTTGTGGGAGAGAGACAACGCTCTACGCCGTGTATAGCGCTGTCTCGCTTTCACAACTGCAATTATATTAGTTTGAGAGGTGGTGGTAGGTGTCTGATGTTTGTTTGAAACTCATTGAAGTGTTGAGAAGGTAATGTATTGGAAAGTTTAATTATTGATCGATAAATAGACATCAACATTATTTAATGTACCTGTGTAGTGGTGTTTATCTTGACTATCGACAGACAAACCATATTCCTACAAATAAATATATTCTGTTGTAGTCATTAAGCTATTACAACTACTACTGAACATTTAAGCAACAATTACTAACTGACTACTCAACGACTGGACCGGCCTGTTGGTCTAGTAGTTAGTGGTCTGACTGTTAAACTGGAAGTCGTGGGTTCGATTCCCACCCAGACTACTAGACAACTGATAAACATACTTATATTTCCAAATACATACATATTATTATTGGATATTGTATCAATAATGTGGGTTTTGAAGATCAGATTTTGAAGGCAGTTTTCTTCTTTCCAAGTTCTACCTATCCTCACACTAAATATCAACATCGGTCAAGCGGTTTACCCGTGAAAGCGTAAAAGATAGTTAAAAACATGTTTCAATATAATCTCAATTTCAATAGTATAACACGCTGTTTTAACTACTTTCAAGTATTTTCAGAGCATAAAGCACAAAAAAATACCTTCTGATAAAGTCTCTAAACGTACCTATAATATTTACTTAAGAAAAGGAATCATATCATGTCTTTTAACGATATACCTGTCAGTCAAATATGACGGTAACTGTGATATTACGGAAATGAGTTGGCTATAAAAACCTTACCTTCAAAGGTAATGATAATATTCCTTGCCGTAACGGTGTTCCGATATTTTAAGTCTGAGGGGAAAAGGTATTTTTTTAGGGTTCCGTACTCAAAGAGTAAAATGGAACCCTATTACTAGGCCTCCGCTGTCTGACTGTCAGTCTGTCTCCAGGCTGTATCTCATAAACCGTGTTAGCTAAAAAGCTGAAATTTTCACAAATTATGTATTTAGGAAAGGTTAGTTAAAGTAAAAAATAATCGTTTCATGTCAATAAAAAGACGAGACGAGATTTAAAACTGTTTTCCACTTAGGTAATACAATTCAACTACTAAAACTTTTGAAACAGTTAATTTTGTAATAAATACTTCTGTCTATCACACCAAGATTATTATTATTATTTTCTTCATTACAATGCCATTCAATACCAAGTAACCTTTTTTCAATCTTTAACATGTGAAAAACAAAGCAAAACTCTCAATGAAACCGATCACATTCTATAACTCTTATTACAAAGGAATACAGTTCATTTTCCAATGCATTAATTATTATTTTGCACTTCGGTATATTGTAATTACTGTCATAAGCGTCAAATAACAACTTTCAGTATCATTTGAAGGATATTTTACATTGACGTTGACGATCTATAATGATTGTTTAGGGTTCCGTACACGAATGGACCATAATATATTACGGATCTACAATAAAATTATAAGTTCCATTTAAAAACTGGCAAAAGACGTCACTGGCCTGGTCTAGTGGACTGTTATACCGGAGGTAGTGGGTTCGATCCCCACTCAGGACAATGTTTGTGTGATAAGCACAATTCTTTGTTTAGTTTCTGAGAGTAATTTATCTATAATTGTATGTATTTAGAAACATATAAGTATGTTTATTAGTTTTCTAGTAGTCTGGGTGGGAATCGAACCCACGACTTCCGATAGAACAGTCAAGGCCGCTAACCACTAGACCAACAGGCCAGTTATTTAGTCAGTACATAATTTCAGTACATACTAGTTATTATTGGTACAGAACCATACGTATTTAACCGGCTCGTTCTTACCTTGTTTTTTTGCTCCATTGACAAGTCGGGACGGAGTCGTTTTGCAAAATTAATGGTTTAAACTACAGCACAGTATTGATGGACATAATTATATATTGCTTTAACTGTCAATTATTTTCCTTTTACTTGAAATAATCGTGAATTTATTTAACGAAGATAGTTATAGTAATATCTCTGTTAAATATAGGTTTAAACCAATCAGAAAACATTACTGTGCAGAATTAAATTAAGCTTTTGATATTAAATGATGACTACAAATAAGTTTATATTCTTAATTATTTGGAATGCTGTACTTATTGTAGTAATTAAGATAAGACTTTTCTCGAATGAATTTGAAATTTAAATAATCTGAAGCGGCAAATTAAATTGAAATTTTTAGTTATCCCGTAACGACTTTCAGACAGCGCCATCTAGTCTCAAACTAATTAGAGCTTGTATTATGACTTATAAACTTCTAATTGTATACAAACTATGGCTAAATAACACCCAGACACAGAACAAATGATCGTGCTCATCACACAAACATTTGTCCTGGGTGAGAATCGAACCCACAACCTCTGGTAGGTATAGTCAGGGCCTTTAACCACTAGACCAAAAGGCTGATCGAATCGAATTAAATAATAAGGTTATTAAATTACAGTCCAAAATAAAGCCCTTGAAATTGAGATAAGTGCTTCCCGTGATAAAAATAACATTTGACCCAAATCATAGACATGTTTTTGTTTCATTGATAAAGTTGACAAAGATAGTGTGTAAACATAACACGCCAATGCAGAATAATACATTGAATATGAATGCAAGAGAAAATAAAAAGATGATCTCATATTCTTAGACTTATATTTTTTTGAATTTACAAAACACGGTATTTGGCTGCGCCGACTTATCTAGTCAGACTGGGAGCTATTATACATATTGTTTGGTTTTTTTTTAAATAAATGAAAGAATAACAAAAATATTAGGTAAAAATACTCTATTTCATTAAAAATTTTGAATGGATGCCTTTTGATTAAAATTTTCCAGGCACAAAATCAGTATTTAACTATTACAGTGGACTTAAATTAGACATATTATACTTATAACGATTTTATGACGAAAACTTCCATATAAAATCACAAGACAACACTTTTTTGTACACTACACGACAAATTTGACAAAGGATCTAATTTAACACACCATTGCCAGCAATTTGAAAAGGTAATGATATAGAAAATTGCGTCAAACGACGCAACGGAATTACTAAAGTGAATCGCAAATGATACATTTATTTGTAACATTAAACAAGACGAGATGAGCCCCTATAGCCAAGGAACATTTCTACAAACGTTAACGTCAATAGAAAACTGTCAAATGTATGAAAATGACAGTTCGTTTTGATATATCACGTGACTTAGACCTGTCATCTTCATACATTGCGTTTTCTATTGATTTTAATGACCGCTAAACATTCTAGTAATTAAAAAAAAAAATATCAATATAACTCCAGCCGTTTGAGCGTGAAAGAGTAACAAACATCAACCAAACTTACAAACTTTCGCGTTTATAATATTACTAGTAAAACAAGGCGTTTGAAACACATTGTATATTATAATCTAAGTATTAACTAAAACTTGAAGTAAACTAAGATTAAGTACCTACATTATTAAGCTCGTAAGTCCATAAGACGTCAAATTGAATCCCTTTCTTGGCCTTACTAAACTGTCCCTTGAGTTTGTAAACAAATGATGTATGCTTTATAAACCCTGCCTAATGGCCTAAGAAGGTCACTGACCTTGTTAAGGTCAAGTGTATATTATAATATAGTTAAGTAGTTGTTGCCCGTGACTTTGACTGCGACTGTAGGTTATAGTTGCAAAAACATTACACCGGTGAGACTCCGTCGGTTAAAAAATAGACTGGATTAATATCCATAGTGTCAACTAAGTCCATAACAAAAATTAACATTTCTTATATGAAGCCATTTGAACATTGAACACAATGCTAGTTTACTGCGAATTGGCGACTTTAAAGTAATACATTTGAAATCCAAATTTCTTTGCGATGTCTTTTGCACCAGTGGTGTCTTTTTGAAAACGTCACATTGGTACTTGCCTGCGTTGGAATCCTATCTATACCTATCTAATCTAATTGAAAGACGTAGAAGAAATAATTTTAGTCATTAATTAACCACAGCTTTCTATGAAAAACTTTTTACATCATTATCTTTTTGTTTATTGCAGTTAAGTTAAGTTAATAACAATTAAATCAGATTAAACAGATATGGATGTGAGCTAATACAATTACTATACTTCCTCTGTCTTATATCATAATAAAATCATATATTTATTAATTGAAGACGTGATTTATATCCTACTAACATTATAAACGTCATAGTTTGTGAAGATGTATGAATGTTTACATGTTTGTTACTCTATCACGCTCAAACCGATCAACCAATTAAGATGATTTTTGGTATGAAGTTAGCTGACACGCTAGACTAAAATATAGGCTACTTTTTAACCGACTACGCCAGAGCAAGGTAATAATTTTAAAGCCATAACCGAATATCACTGGCGGAGTCCCGAGCTAAATCTAGTAGCTCATAATAATAATCACTTTATTAATTAACACCATGATTTATATGTGATTTATATCATAACATAATTTAAGAACATTAAGACGTTATTATAAGACATAAAGAAGTAATCGTTACATATATAGTTAAGTCATAAATAATCAATAATTAAAAATGTTGAATATATGTATGGATGCGATTAATTATAAACTTTATTATACTTTTGTGGTTCTAAATGGTATTGAATTATGTGCCTATTTAATGATGGGAATGTTATTATAATTATTTAATTAATTTTAGCCCTACTAAAATAAAACGTTTATAGAAAAAACTGGTTTTATTTTTAACTCAGTTTTTGACTATGGAATCGTACGAATTGTGGCCAAAAAAGTTACAGTATATGCCGAAAAAAAAATCCATTTAGTAAAGTTGTATAGAACTTTTCCACATAAGATTATGACTAGTATGAGTAGTAGTCTAATACAAAAAGAAATTCGGTTGTCTCATACAACTTATGATCATGACACATAAATCACTTTCTATATTAACTATATTTGTGATTTTTTCAGGTTTACTCGAAGAAAGTTGTAAATTTTCACAGTTAAAACAAATACCCTTTTGTGACAGGGTATGATTAAAAACGTTATATATTGTTAACTACCTAAGCAACGCGTTGTTACCTCCGATACATACATAAATAGAAGTACGAAACATATCTACGATAAAAATAAATATATCAAAATTAATCCATAAAATATGTAGGCAGATGTTAAACCGTAGTTAACTTTCCTCACTTTCAGATTAATCAATCCATACTAATATTATAAATGTGAAAGTGTGTTTGTTTGTTCGTCTTTCACGTAAAAACGGCACAAAGAATTGGCGTGATTTTTTGTGTGGGGATAGTTGAAGGGCCGGAGAGTGACTTAGGCTACTTTTTTTCTAAATCAGCCCTTAAATGGTTAAAATTTACGGTTTAAATATTCCCAAGGGAAACGTAAATAAAAGTACACGTAACTGGTCTGACAGAAGATATCACCATAGCGACCAAAATACTGTTGCTATGGTTTTATGTTTTGACATTAATATTAACGTCTTATTTGGCATACAATCAAGCAATTAAAATAGCCGGGTCAGAGTATAATGAGCTTCGTATTTTTTCACTCCAAGTTAAAAATTTCATTTCGACCCACACTTTTTGAATTTATCTTTTAATAATTTTTGAACACAAATTCAAATTTCAGTCAAGCATAACATTTTCTTTTCTTCTATTGTATTGTAAAAAGCACTTGGTTTTTTTAACATAAATTGCTCCAAAATAATTGTATATGGTATCTACTTACTCTTTAAGCTACGACAGTCTCATACGATTTAGATGGAGGTGTGGATATTTACTGAAATTACAGTAAACCAACTACCAAAACAAAAAAAAAATAGTTTGGACGGTAAATGATACTATGATGATACTATATTTTATGAACGAGCTGTTGATTGCAATTTTGTTGTGTGTGACGCGTGGTTTTGTAGATTTGATAGTACCTATACACTACCACAATTGTGCAACAATTGCCATGGTATATGGTAGTTGCATAGGTAAAGTGTGTTGATGGGCTGTCTTTCATTGACAATCTCGCGTACGAGTTTGTCCCGCACGCGTACTATCGCAAATGTTTTGTTATGTGCGTGTAAAATTAACCTTCTTCAGGCTCAGTTGGCTTAGCTCAAACTACTGGAATCAGAAACTTGAAACATTTATGACCATTTAAGTAAGCACTAACCAGGCATTTTTTAAATTCGTCCGTCAAGAGGTAGAAAGAAAACAAAATAGAAGATCGGTGCCTGAACTAATCTGCTGTACATACATACATCCACCAAATGAGGAGCGGCACCTGATGTTCTCCGCACCACAGCGCACAGCGCTCAACGAAATGTGTCGAATGGTATCTGGCTTTTTAAAACCAACCCCACTCAATAAGTTCTCTCTCTGCTCTACCTGGCGTTAGAAGACAAGTCGCATACGCGCTCGAAAGACATGTCAAAGCATCAGATACACGACACCCCTATACACCCGGGTAGACTTAACAGCCAAACGAGCTTCTTCCGATGTACCCTAGCTACCATTAAAACTCCAACTCGAGCTCGGAGCAAGATCTGGATAGATCAGCATCTACCACCTACCACTTATGTCCTAACTCAGGGACATCTGCCGCCCGGAGGTACCTTGAAGTGGCCTGTTTAGAAAGCATTCAAACGTCTACGAACCCAAGTAGGTAGCTGCAAACAAAATTTAGTAAATTTAGCAAATAGACCCCTCTGACTTATATCCAGAGAGAATACGGCATCTCCGTACAGACGATGTCACACCACCTAGAGTGGCCAAAGTGTCCGCACACCTGTAGTTTGGAGGATCTAACATAATTCAACAATGATGCTGCAATTTGGTGTTGCCAAATACGACGTACTATTGACACGAAAAGAAGAAGAAGGTTGTTCTGATTAAACTTAACAACTTAAAAATGGAGAACAAACGGCGCAACAAACTTCGCACCCTAATTCAATCTATTATTATTTTTAGTGTTTCAGCAATAAATTTCGAAAAATCGATAACATTTTGCGATTTCGTTAGTTAAACCAGAGGGTATTAGTTTGCCGTAGGAACGGTCAGTTGGTGCGCCGTCACTGAATTCTCCGAAGAAGTGATGAAGTTCAAAGAAAACGCGGAAAGAGCACGGGAGGTCTCATCTCACCACCCGATCCGTGCCCGAGCAAGGGGTAGACGCAAGGCCCAATTTGCTCTCCTTCAACCACCGTAAATGGCCTACGGTAGTAGTCTTGGGGAAGTTTACTGTACTGGATAAAGGCAAAGACGGCTTCTTAATAAACGATGGGGAAAACTGACTCCACGTCAATGAAGAAGCTCCCGTTAAAAAAAAGGTCCCCTCGGGGTTTGCGGTAGTTTGCGAAAGCGTTCCTGTGGCCCCCGACAATAGGGAACGGAGAAACATTGCAGCAGTTTTAGCCAGAAAAAGTCCGGCACTATCCTTTCTCCTTCGCCCGTTTTCAAGTCCAGTCAATCCAAATTGTTAAATCAGTGCAAGATGGATAGTGGCCACATCAATAATATAATATTGCCTTTCATCATGTGAATGTTATACTAACCTTTAAAACTAGCAGTGTTAACAGTCAATAGTTTGTAAGACTACAGGTATATGAATAGAAAGTTAAGAAATAATTTGGAACAGAACTGGATTAATGAGCTGGCGTTAAACATTACTTAGCTTTACTTTTTGTATAGCACTACAACGTCATTACCACGCAGACAAAGTCGCGGGTAACAGCTAGTATAATATAAATGTATCGATTTGTCATATTTATATCGATATCACCAATCAATATTTTACCCTAATATGGACCTATTTAAATCAGAATTATGTCGCCTTATATTCTAACTAACCAACCTCAAATGGGATCAACAAATTAACTGAAAGTAAACTATAACATATATTTTTTATCCTAATCTTCCTAAATGAACAAGCAGGTGTTTCTCGATTCTTAAATCACGCATTTTTCCACGTAATTATAATCGGATTCAGATAAATCGATATAAATATATCAATTTGTCATATTTAGATACATAATATTAATCAATATCTTTTCCTAAAATGAGTTTGTTTAAATCAGTATTACGTCAACTTACAAGCACAATGCCTTTAAAATCAGTCTAACAAAAATAACCTAATTATAAATGAACCAGCCTATACACGTACCACTGCTGGACAGGCCTCTTCCCATAATATTATAGGGAAGGTTTGAGCATTGATCACTACCCTAACTTATTTCAGATTCCAATATTTGGAATCCAGATTTCCTCACAACTTTTTTCCTTCGCCGTTTGTCAGTAGTGTCTTAGAATAATTAAGAAAGTTCATAACTTTCAAAAAGTCACATTAGTTTTTACCTGTACTGATCAAACTTGCACCTCACGCACACAAATCCACACATAGAACCGCAACGTCACCACGACTTTTGTGTCAGTCCAACACAAAAAAAAAAACAATGTCAAAAATCATTTTTAAAACTATACTTCTTAAGTTGACAAGCAGGAGTTTCTAAAATTAAAAAAAAATATATTTTCCCACATATATTTATAATCGTATTCAGATTAATCGATTCAAAGTTGTTATCGATATCAATCGATATCCTAAAGTGTCGTTAAACATGAATCAGATTTTAGATAACAGTTTCTTTATTGCTTTTCTTATGTTTCCTTTGGTTTTTTGGACTTTTAATGAGATTTAGGTTCTAAGATTTTAATGTTTTTAGTAGCACAGAAGGTTTAGCATTGTATGTATTCTTGTTGAACCAAAAATTTTAAAGATCCATATTTTTTTTTGTTATACAATATCATTTTTATTTTTTTACATCGTTAAGCTTTGAATTAAATATGCATTTTTAAGAATTTCACTAAGCACTTAATACTAACAATTTTGTCTGCAATTGAAGACTTTTAATATGACTATTAATTAAACATTCTTTAATCAAACCTTACTTTATAATCAAGACGTATAAAACTTCTCCAAATAAACAAAACTAAACTCAATTTTACAACAGTTAATAACGAACGATAAAAACGTGACGTCACCAAACCTATTATTGACAACCAGTTGCAACTGTAGCTGTTCGACTAGTTGACCAGAACTAGTTAAAAGAACTAGTTTTTAATGGCATATACAGTGAAGCTAAACGTATGCGATAATTATTTTAATAGATACATTTGACATGCATAAAATGTTGTAAATATGTGACTCTGTTTTATTTCGTTGTACAAATTGTTAGCATAACGTGTGTTGTGCACTATTATAATTATGTCCTGCTTAGCTGTCTGGAGTCATTTTTTTTTTAATGAAACATACGCAAGTATTAGCATACTCAGCACGTATGTACATCAAAAGAATCCTATTGGACTTAAAAATACACGTCAAAAAGTTGCAATTTTTACATTAACTTATAATATTTTTCTGTTGTTACCTAGTTAAACAAAGCTTCTTACGACTATCTGTCCCTATTTATGCAGATCCTTAAAACTACGCGACAGATTTTGATGTTTTTTTTATAGTAAGAATGTCAAAGGGCAGGTTTATATGTATAATACATCAAAAATAGTACCCGTGCCCAGCTTTTGGTAATAATAGCTAGTAATTCATAAAAAAAATCTTAAAAAAAACACCATCGAAACTAAAAACAAAACAAGTTGTAACTAAACACTGTCTCGAAGAAGTCCTACAACTTGACGTCGGCATGCAATCTAAAAAACCTAAGAAATATTGATTATCGAAGCCCTAACTCCAGATAATTCTAGACTTTACAACGTAACAGCGGATTTCTTTTAAAAGTAAGAGCAGTTCTTTTCTTTTATTTATAAAAGAAAAGGTAATAGGGGTATTAGAAACGTCATTTGTGTTGAAAGTGGTAGTTAGAAGAAATGTCTTCGGATTTGCTTGCTTTTTTTTTGTTTGTGACAGGAAAATTATGAGTAATATACATTCTAGTGATATTGGTATGTAATATCCGTAATGTGAATCTTTTAAGTGACGCAAAAGGAGAAATAGAAACATTTAAATATATCTACTCAAGGTTTATGACAAAATATGTGATTTAGCGGGCTCTTTATTTAAAATCCGCGTTAAGAAAAAAATGTATTCGACCACAGATTCCTTAAAAAAAGTCGAAAAAAAAACTATCTAAGTTAAAGAAAAGAATGGTGACCTAAAATAACACAACCACTGCATTCCACACAATAATTATTTAAAAACAATCAAAGGAATTCAAATAAGAAAAACAATTGCATCGCTATTCTATAATTGGTATTGGTACTGGCAGGTGCAAGCAATGCTTGAAGCCATTTAAAAAAGTTGCGGGATTTAAAAAAAGAACACTATTGGCGGGAACCTGACTCACCACGTCTTTACTCGCAGTAGTATGAAAGAGACGTCGCTCTACGTTGTGTAGCGCTATCTCGCTTCCACAACTGCTAAAACATTATTATAAGAGTTGGTGGTAGAGACTCTACTTAGCATTCTAGTATTCCTACTATTCTTAGACTAGTAGTCGTTTGGCAGCCATAACAGACGGACGTGACGTTTTCCATAGGTTTTATTCCAAGCTTATGTTACAGGTACAAGAGTATGAATAAATAAAGGTATGCTAAACGGGATGTGGTGATGGGGCGAGTATTTTTGTATATTTGAATTCTTTTACTAGCTGACGGTAATGTTTTGTCAATATTACGTATTATTTCGTTGGACCACTCTTGTTACCAAGGGGTGTAAATGACCGACGACTTATTTTCGAAGCAAATAAACATATTTTTTTAAAGTGTTGTCATCCCATTTTGATAAAATTCAATAAGAAACAAAGAGACTATTTCATATTAAAAAAAACCATTTTCAATACATTAGCAACGCGATGTTTTGAGAGAACTGAAAAAGTATACTTTCCCATATTATTGTTATCGTGTTGGTAACAGTCAACACAAAACATTATGATGTCACATTTCGTTGAAATAGAAACAGGTTGGGTAACATTCACACAAAATAATTGCTTGTTTTGAAAAATCATTTTTGTTTTTGATAGCGTAATCTGTGAGCATTACATCACTTCTTCAATCTATTGTTTCAGTTGTGGAAGAGAATGGAAGAAAGAGAGCGAGTGCACTCTTCATCTTTAAAAAAAGACTACTCCTGCACTAAGGAATTTAACCCTCGTATTGCAGTGGGTTTCACAGACATTCAATTCACAAGCTTAAAGACACCCTGACTCAGAACAAGCATTTGTGGATCGCACAAATACTTGTCCTCCGCGGGGATCGAACCCTCGACATGTCACGCACAGTAGTAACTGGCAAGGTGACCTATACCACTCGAGTATCTGTAAAATACGTCTTCACTGCGTATATCGCTTTCATAACTTCTTTAGTTTTACTAAAAGATTTAGGGGTAGGTTCTAAAATCTTTTCGCTGTTTTTTTTTAAACTAACATTGAACGGTATCTATGCAAGTACCAAAGCAAGTTACAGTATTTCCGATTATATCTACACGAGCAAAAAGCAGGAATGTTAAGAAACCTTGATTCCAAATATTGGAATCTCATATTCGCAGAGAGCTAGCGTGGTGGTGCTGAAACCTTCTCTATATGAAATGAGGTCTGTACCCAGCAGTGGAACGTATACAGGCTGGTTTATTGTTATATTATTGTCTAACTTGGTAATAGAGAAATATACAACGTCGATAAGTACAAGTCTTTGTGCCAGAAAATTACATTTAGCAAGTTACCTACTACCATTGCAAGCCTTACGCAAATACACCACTTAAAACCTTTTTCTTTAATAAGACAGGTAGTACAGAAATTGCTTTTTAAATATTAAAGAGTAAAAAAAAACATAGTAGTTTAATCAACGGTTTGCATGTTAAAATATATCCAGAAAGTTACTGGTAGAGCGGAAATGAGCGGCGTGATTTTAACGTTGCGAGCAAAAACGGTAAGAGTATGCGTGGATGTGTATGTATGTAATATGTATGTGTATGTATGAGTACATGAATGTGTACATTTTAACCGGTCTGTATCAGTGTGTTATACAGATGAATGCAGAAGTATAATAAAGGTTTTTTCTTCCGCACTAAGGAATTTAATACTTGTATCGCGGGGGGTTTCACAGACATTCAATTCTCATGCACAGAGCCATCCAGGCTCAGAAAAGCATTTGTGGAACTCTGAAATTCTGTCCTACGTGGGGATCGATCACAGCGGTAATTGACGTGGTGACCTGTTTAACTCAGCTATGCGTGCAGTCAGATTCAAATGATTCAAATAAAACAAACATTTATATTCTTTTTTCTCATAACAATGTTTACTGTTCTGCTGCTCTCACTAGCCTTCCATTTTTTGCTACCAGTCCCCAATACCTACTAACTATATAATCTCATCTTGGCAACATCTTACAGATTTTCTTGGAGGGATATAGAGTTATATCTTTTCTAAACTCAAACTCAATTATTTATTGCATAGTTATGTATTTTTTCTTCAAGCAAGCAACAGGAACTTTTTTTTCATTCAATGTGGTAATGCTGCCAGAAACCTGGGTCAGGCCTCCACGTTTCCCGCCATTGACGGATATGACGACATATTTTTGACGCTTTGTAAATATGTTATTATACAGTTTTACAAGTTTAGTTTTGAATATAGTTTCTTTTGTTTAGTATAGTTTCTGACACACATTGTACTGTATCGTCAATAAACTATATACCATTTTGCAGACCTAATCTTCTGTCTTGCCTTTACTGTGGCAGTGGAAATGACGCGTAAAGGTCGGTACCAAAATAAAATACAGTTATGAAAGTACAGGTATGTTGTTTGAACAAATAAGGGTGAAATAAATTAATTTTAAATTCTGCTTTGTTAATTAATTGGCAGAGAATTTTTATTAATATTCCGAACCTTTCTGAAGTTCGACGGTTCTGTAAATAATGTAACGGATGATAATTAATTAAAGGCTGTTGATGACGTCATGATTCTTTTAATAATTACTTTGACTTGTGTGGGTACACTAGGGACCTACCTATTATAGGTTTATTTCGTACCTAACACTTAATGATACTAAGAGCCGTATGCAAGAATAAACGCACAGAAGACGCACAGTGAAATGTTGCTATCATATTATTGTCGAAGTCAAATGAAATGTAGAGACAGAGACATTTTAGAATGCTATCTACTTATCTAAGTACTATTCTTGCTAATGACTGTAAAACTAACCCCTAACATGTAAGTATTTAGAAGGATATAAGTATGTTTATCAGTTGTCTAGTACTCATAATATTAGCTGTGCTTAGTTTGAGACTAGATGGCATTGTGTGGAAAATTATATTATTTGTTAAGTATGTTCGCTTGACCAAAAAACTAACAACTAATCACATTGCTTGCTGTCAAGTTTGACAAGTGATCAACTAACTGTTGTTCAGCTTTGTAGAAACCAGAAACTTGGTGCAAGTGCAATTTAAAAGACAGTTTTAAGTTACAAGTGTAACTGCTTAAGTATATAATCTTGACGTATTTATAAACGCAGTCAAATCTCATGTAAAACTCTGGGATTGGTTGTAAGTTTTACGGTTAACCAATCACAGTAGTCAGTTGATTTGACAGCAGATTCAATTGAGCAACCCGCAAAAAAATCTGGGGTTAGTGTTGGACAAGTAGGCATTACCTAGATCTTATTTTGTAAACAACGCTGTTATTTACTCTTCAACTAGCTGTTGCTCGCGACTTCGACCGCGTGAATGTCAATAATAATTGTAGCTGCAAAAACATTATCTCGTAAACACAGTCGGTAAAAAGCAGTCTACGTGCTATTTTTGGGTGTCAACTAACCCCATTTTAAATTTCATCGAAATCTATTCAGCCGTTTATGTGTGAAAGAGTAATGTAAACATCCATCTGTCCATCCATACTCACAACTTTCTCGTTTATGCCATTAGTAGGATACGCAGTATAAAACCAATTCTATTCATGGATAGATCTTTAAAACTACGCAATGGATTTTTATACGTTTTTTTTTTTAGTACATACAATGTTGTAAGAGGAAGGTTTACTAAAATGTTTATAACATTAGTATTTCACCCGTGCGAAGCCGGGGCGAAAACCTAGTTCTTTTATAAAGACGCAACACAGACGAAATACGGACAAATTTTCTACCAAAAATAACGGAACCATTACTGAATAAATTAAAACCTTATTCGTTCTAAAACAAGATTCTTAAAACGTATCATCAAAATCAATATTCCTACTTCTATTACTATATTCATTAATCATTCAAATTAATAGTCAAGAAAGTTTAATTAAAAAACTATAAACTTAAATAAACCAGTTTGTAGAACTCAAGTATCAGAACTATTGTTGATGGCAAGGCGAACGTGTTTGTCAAGTTCAACTTTATAATACTTTACTTGGTAACTAGAAGCATAGTATAAATAAATACAGTAGTATAACTCAACCGTTTATAGAAAACTAGCTTTTGCCCTCAACTTTTCCCGCGCAAATGCCGGTTATAGCTGCAAAAATATTACCCATGCCATTGCGGATAGTTAAAAAGTAACCTATGCGTTAATCCAGGGTGTCAGCTAACTCCATGCCAAATTTCATCACAGCCGTTTGAGTGTGAAAGAGTAACAAACATCAAAACTTTTACATTTATAATACCTACTTATTATTAGGAAATATGCCTACAGCCGCTCGGTACAGTAACAGTACAGTAACCAAACAATTGAAGTTTAAGCCTAAATCAAATGAATTATGAAATCGTAAAATTTTCTTACACATTAAACATTTTATGCTTAGCTTACAATATCAGGAATATTTCAAACAACTTCAGAAATTTCGCATAAGAAATCTACTGTAACTGTGGTCGTGAATACATGTTTTGCTTGTGACTACGTAACAGTAATAGGGCTGCCCATTTACAGCATTTTAATTACATCAATAACACATCGTCCGTTTGTCACAGTGAAACGCTTGCGCTTCTGAGCGAATGCCACTTTCCGAAAGCGTAGGTATAACTCACGTTGCGTTCGTTTATATGAAGACGTCATACTGTATATAACATTATACTTAGGTAGTGACCAGTCTATGGTTTACTTATAAGAACTTACTAGTTGTAAGCCACTTAAAGTATACGACTTGAAGATATTTTTCCTTAAGTATGAAAGAACTGTAATTTTTCGATTTATTTTGCATTCGTGGTTGCTATAGTTTAGTATGAAAAGCGTACTTACTGAAGTTTTTTTTTATACTATAGTAACTGATGTTTTTTTCCCCTAGACTGTAGTGTCCCACTGCTAGGCAAAGGCTTCCCCCAATTCCTGCAACGAATCTCTATTTTGCGCCGCTTCGAACCAATCCTCGCAGTGTTTTAAGGCATGTTTTTTTTATTTATAGAATGGTAATTCAAACAAACACAGATTTCATGATTTTAATTGTTTTCTTTACCACTGAACGAATGACTAGCAGATAGACATAACTTTCACACATACAACAACTCAAAAGAAAAGACCTGTGCGATACCATGAGACTATTAAATCTTAATTGTTTTAAAACAATGCCTAAGAAATCGATAAACAACCCAACATTCCCATGAGCGTGAAACACTCGATTATCGATAAACAGTTGTCTCGACTCGAATCAACGACTTCACTCGGAACGATTCTACTCGATTAAGAGTTTGTTCGATTTGAATTTTAAATGTTTATGGAAGATAGAATTTTAAGAGCTATAAAATCTTGTCAATGATCGTTATCGTTTGTGGTTTTACTAAATGCATTTTTTGAGCGAGAAGAATTTTGTTTCGATCTGACCTTGTTTTGGGAAACAGAATTTTTCTTAAATTCTTCAAATCTTCACCATTCTAATACTAGCTGTTGCCCGTGACTTCGATTGCGCGAATGTCGGTTATAGCTGTAAAAACATTACCCCTGTCTGATGCTGTAGGTTAAGTAGAAGCCTATGTGTAAATCCAGAGTGTCAGCTGACTCAGCACCAAATTGCATCAAAATTACTCCAGCCGTTTGTGCGTGAAAGAGTAACAAACATCCATCCATAACAAACTTTAGCGTTTATACTAATTGTAGGAAGTAGATAAACTCTACTTTTGGTTTACTTCACTTTTCGACGGGTCTATTGGTCTAATGGTTAGTAGCCCTGGCTGCTAAACCGAAGGTCGTGGGTTCGATTCCCATCCAGGACAAATGTTTGTGTGCTGAGCATAATCATTTGTTCTGTCTGTTCTATTTTCTCATAATTCACTCCACCTCAATTCAATATAACTTAAACTGAACTAACGTTTCAAATACTGTGCCACAATATGTCATTGAAGATTAGTCCTACATTGTAGCAATGCATTTCTTGTAAGAACGGTAAGCAATCGGCATTTGTAAGTCCTCTGTACTTCCAACTTAATAAGATTCCAACATTGGACATTTGAAAGACTTCCTTTAGTATTAAATGGAGGTAAGGTACGTGAATGTTATGGGATTAAGAGAAATGTTGTTACTACAATGTTATCAAGTAATTTAGTCTTGGTTCAAGCATCTTATGGAGGTGACACATTAGAACATTTCCTTGATAAGTTGAAAATTGGGTAAAAAAATCTAACTAGTCAGTCAGATGGCTTTGGAAAACAAATTGCAAGTCTTTTTTCTTTTATCGCGTAGGTAAATAAATAATTGAAGACGTCACGTCTCTATACTTTTACCGACAGGCAAGTTCGGTTCGGCCCCGGCGGCACTAGTATTACTATTACACCAGCCAGCTACGCAGGACATATTATAGTGCACAAGCGTGTGCGCAAACACAGGTGCACTCTCTATTCCTTTATTCTCATAGCGCGATGGGACGGCAATCCGACACGACCGGAGAGAGATCAGGCGCAGGACCCACATTTTTACGTGCCTTTCGAAACACGGAAGCTGTGGTATTTATTTCGAAAACACACACAACATTCAAAAAATTGGTGCGCGCCGTGGGCTTCGAACTTGAAATCT
The DNA here is from genome assembly GCA_941860345.1 of Chrysodeixis includens. NCBI lineage: Eukaryota > Metazoa > Arthropoda > Insecta > Lepidoptera > Noctuidae > Chrysodeixis > Chrysodeixis includens. The sequence goes on from OW796116.1 coordinate 222,941, forward strand.
TTGACTTAGCAGTCCTATGGTCTTACCACTTGGCTATCAGCTTTATGAAGCTATTACAAGTAACTGCTGTAGTATATCCGCCATAGTATTTCCATAAGCATCTTTGAACACATTATTATTTAATATGCTGCGGTGAGCCAGCTTATTTTCTCAGAATTTTTTGCAGAAACTCTCCGAGGATACTCTTGAAATTATTATTTGAATAAAGTTTAGGTACGTAAGATTCCTTGGTAGCACTCGTGTCAAAGAATAAGGATTTTTTGGAAGCAAGTACCTACTTCTAAAATAAGTATGAAAGATAATAAATTGTGAATTGGAAACCTAGAACAATAGAGATGACGACTACGATGGGTACGAATAGTAAAAATCTAATTAGTCAGTCAGGTAATTAAAAATATATGAGGCACGTATTTTTTCCATAATCTATAAATTGACAAAAGTAGCTACTTTAACGAATTGGAGAGGGAGCTTGTGACATAACAGCTAAGCAAAATTAATACAAAAGTGACGTCACACGTAGGTTGACCAAATTGACTAAAGTAAAGTGAATGAATTCACTGTACTTTGGTCAACTTCAGAAAGTACAAACTTTAAAAAAGTCGCATTGATTCCTGTGCTGAGAATCGAACTTCTACCTCGTGCACGCAAATCCATACATAGAACCGCATATCCACAAAACACCTAAAAGAAAGTACATCCCATCCAAACCCATCCATACTTTGCATGACACTCATAAAACAGAACATTCCATTAATCTACATAATACATTTTTCCTGTCCGCCCTCGAAGGGGCAATTCCATACATGTTAGCGATTCAAGTAAAATGCGGTATGTTACGTTTTAATAAACGTTAATTGTGTATTCCTGGGTGACACATACGGCTAATTTGTTGTCTCTCGCTAACTGATTAGTGTTCGTCATAGAATATTCTATTGTTTTCTGACAAATTTTTGGGTGCGTCAGTATTTTTTTGGTGTTCATGGATTTTTTGTAACAAAATGCGGATAGGATAGCCTGGGTTTTTAATATCTTAGCACCGTTTTCCTAGACTATTGTATAGTAAAAATTAACTTATGCAATACGTACTTGTACATACTTCTAACACATACTTATGTTGTTGCATCGTGTAAACTTTAAGTGATTTCAAATACTCTTAATGATTGTCTTTATCTGATACATATTCATTTTAGTTTATTTCTTTATTTTGTATTAACTTATTAACTTTAAATACATTTCGTGCAACATGGAATCAATTGCTCATCTTACTTCAAACCAATCTTACATCACTGATATTAATAAAAACATACTCCCTGAGGCAAAACCGCTTAAACAATTCGATACTCCATGTCACTACAATAATGACGGTAACTCACAAGACATGACAACATAATTACCAGTCGAACAACACAAAAAACAAACATTTCAAAATCAAGACAATAGAAGAATCAACGCAACGTGACCAACTCTTTCAGACATTTAATCATTTCTACAAATGAAGCGAAACCGGATACCACCGGACAGAACCGGATCGTCCCGGACCGGCCCGTACCGAACCGTGAACGATTGTCACTTGACAACTCACACGAAAGGTAGACACCAATTAACGGACTTTCTCTCGTCTCGAACGTTTTCTGTTGACGTTTTGTGCTAATAGATGGCGTTGAATCGTTTGGTTGGTTAATTGATTTTGTTTTAAGTCAATGAGCCAGATGAATTTGTAATGAGACCTACATCGAAGGTTTTTAATGATATAGATAAGTGTATTGGATGTAATGAAGAGCAATATATCGCAAAACTTTACAGCAGTTACCTAAAATTTGTTAGAGAAGTTACAAAAGTCAATATGTATTATGCGAGTGTATCGCGACCACTCGTTGACATCGGACGCGTTTACACCGTCAGCAGAAATTATTATTTCGTGCCGAACGCGGCGTCAGCCGCCGCTTGCATTCGCGACATGCGTTCGGAAGAACTTGTGGCGAACGAGGTCCTGGCGTTCCTACAGTACCAACTGGACGTCATGGATAAGGTCAGCGTGACCCAAATCTGCACCTCAAATTTCACCGAGGAGGAGATACGCAGCGCAAAAAAGCTGCTGTACGAGTCGCTGCAAATGGCAGACCGAATGCCGTCCCGCAGGAGGGATGAAAAGGGAGAGAGGAGTCTTCAAGACGCCATAAGGCTGTTGAAGGAGACCGATCCGGACGACGTGCCGACGTTCGTGGCTAAAGAGTTGCGCAAGCTGCCCCCGGTCACTTTCGATCACGTCGACGTCACCAGGCTATTAAAGGACATCACTAGTATGAGGTCCAGCCTGGTCGAGCTGCAGTTGAAGCTGGAGGCGTCACAATCCACCATCAGTGATCTACGTAGCGAGGTAGCAGAATTGCGAAACTCCGTATGTAGGTCACACGCGCCCGTCAACAGTGACAACACACGCCACGTGCAGGTCATCGCATCGCAGGTTCGCGCGGAGTCAGCAAAATTGCACTCGCCAGCCGCCGCCAAAACTAGTGAGGCTAAACTATGTCCCGCACCCCCCGCGTCTCCTATAGTTGGAGCGCCGACAAATGTAAGCACCTCTAAGCCTGGACGTGCTTACTCGGCTGCCGTAAAGCGGAATCCCATACAACGGCAATCTAAAGGCTCAGCTGATGCAGATGGTTTCATCAAGGTGGAGAGAAAGAAGAAGAAGCCATCTAGCCGAAATCAATGTGGAACAGCATTGGCCGATCCGAACATGTTGCTGTGTCCAGCAATTCCTACGACGCAGCTGTACGTGTCGCGTCTTCATTACTCTACGAAGGTTGAAGAGATCGTAGAGTATATAAGAGTCAAGACAAACTGGACATTGAGAGTCCAGAGGTTGGAGCCGAAACACAACACGAATTTTAGATCGTTTGTGGTCCGTGTGCCGACTCAACATCTCGACATGTTCCAAGAACAGTTTTGGCCGAAGGGTGTCGTTTTCCGGCGTTTCCGCGGGAGGCTACGCGACACCACGCAGTGCAACACGACACCGCCTACTCGTGTAAGCAATTAGTTAAATAAATGTTATAAATTGTATGTTATTAGTATATAGGTATTGAATTGTTTGATTATTTATGTATTATATTTGCTATGGGCCCTAGTTGCCTGAAATAAAGGATAAAAAAAAAAAAAAATATTCCTACAGTGATAAGTGCTTAAAATTAGGGTAAGGACTATAATGAAGTTACAATGAAATGAAGCACCTAAGTTAGATATACAAGTCTTATCAGATGATTTCAGAGAAATGCAGCTATTTCTTGTCATATAACTTACAAGCAAGACATCCTAATGGCTTCACAATGGTATTACATTTTACCTCAAATTTCTAGTCACCAAATTCTGGGAAAATTTAACCCAAAAATCTCGACACAGCTACTGGTTCCCAAAAATTATTAGATCCTGCTATGACATCGGATATTGAACATTTTTGGGCCAAAATATTATTTTCGTTCAGTTTTTTTTTAGAAATCTAATATTGAAGCCCAAACTAGGCTTGCTAAAAAACCACCACGTAAGCGTTTACACGTTGGTAGGATAAAATTTATTAGCTATCGATTGATTTTTATTTTTATAGAATTGGTAAATATTCTACAATTGCTGTTAATAGCTTTTAAGTAAGACTGGCTATAAAAAACATGTAACGCAGTGTTTGCCAAATTTCTGGAATTTATGTGGTGAGCAGTAGAATTCTTTTTATTGTTTTTTATTCTAATGAAATTGTGTCTAGTGTGAATATGTTTAGAATGTCCCTCTACACAATTTGGAGCCACATTCGCCTTGTTACAATACCTAGCGGTTTTATAAAGGGATCTGTGTATATGAGGTAGTTTTTTTCAAATCCACAGCCAGTCAATTATTGAGTGGAGTTGGCGAATCAGGTTGCTACAGGCTTCAGATACAGTCTTGCTTCAGGAAGTAATTGTAGAGGTTTTGGACTTTGAGTTTGACTCAGCTAATCGTATGCCTCATCTGTCTGCCTTTTAATTGTCATAAACGAAGGGTTAATTTAAATGATTTGTTAAACAGTTCGCGGTATGATTCAGTCATGAATTTCTCCAAAATTTGTCTGGTGGTAATAAATTATTCACTGTCATTTAGAAGATATTCTGTTTGTATAAGTATTTTGTTTGTGTTTAACTTAAGGATATGGCTGACTTTATAACACACTAACTACAGAATTATGCGGGTGAGATGATTTTTTTTCTTTTACGTATTCTCTAGTAGTTCTAGGGTATCACTGACAACGATGAAGAAAAGTTTTCAGGAAACCTGAATTCTAAATACAGAAACCTAGAAATGCAAACTTGCAATGTGTTTTCGTGGTCATCAATCCTTAATCCTACCTATTTAAGAAGAGTCCTTTGTCCAGTAGTGAGACATTTTTAGGCTGATATTACCTTGGTGATAGGTACAAGGTAATAAGAATTGAATGAAGAGATTATTGTATAAACTTATACAATAATCTCTCAACTAGCCATCAAATTATGGATATTTATCTATATGACAGTAAACATTTGACCTCAAATGATCCAGATACAGTCTATTATTATTGTATTTAACTTATACAATAATCTCTTCATTCAATTCTTATTACCTTGTCGACAAATATAAACGATACATTTAAAAAAGACCGTTAAACCACTCGCAACATAGAATTTCCTAATACCTGCACTTTATTAACCAATTTTAGTTATTGTCACAAGAAAATAAGGTTCAAATTCGAATGAACAAAATAAGATTAGTTCTTTAAGGTACACCCACGCATTATCAAAGCTGTTTCTACAAGTAGTTGAAAATGATAATAGAATTATGTACGTCCACTTAACTAGGTCTGTCAAAAGTAAAATTTATCGTCAATTTCGTTTCAAATTTAAAGGTTTGTAGAGTTCTTAATAAAATGGTCTTGCTATTAAAAGATAAACTTTATTGGGGCAAGAAATGCGTTTTTGGAAAGAGGTTGTATTATATATTGTATTTTATGTAAAAGGTCAGATGATGTAAATCCTATTGTGTTTGGAGAACGTATATTTTATTGTTTGTAGTACGTTAGATACGTATTTGTATCGATAACCTTCGTTTTGTTATGGGTATCAAATAATAGGTGTAACCTAGAGCGAATAGCATGATTTGCCATATAGGATGGCGATTAAGAAATATTTAGACATACATTGGTGATTTTAGACTTGAGTAATAACAACATTATTGTTTTTTTTTTATGTAGCTTATACATATAGCATCCCACAGCTGGGCAAAGGCGTCTCCTTTCTTCTTCCGAAATTCCTTTACTTGAAACTGTCTTATGGGATTTTGGCCACGTGCGATCTGCATATTTGACAAGATCATCACACTAACCGTCAAGCTCAAAAATCTCATTTTTAAGTTATATTTGATCCAAACATTTAAACGTAAATAACTAACAAACATCCACGTAAACTCATCATTCGCCTTTATAATATTACTAGGATCTTTCAATAAAGAATTGTCATAGCAAATAGAGAGAGACAGAACTATACTATGTAGAGCGGCATCTCTCTTACACAACTGCACCAATTAACATAAAGACTTACTCAGTGTTTGTATTCTATAATCTCTTACAAATTGATTTGCTAATTGAAACAGATATAAACATCGCTTATCTGCGAACGAGCAGTTAATTTTAACTGAAACAAATGATATCGGGTTTAAGTTTAACTTCTTTGATGAATTGTTTAAGTATTACAAAGTTGTTGATTTTTGTTTTAACTTAAGGGATGGAGTACACTTTTAATTTTTATTGTTTAATAACTAAACTTTAGTTAGTTTTGCCAAACTAACAGCAATAATTGATGGAGAAAAAAAAATTAAAATTGTTTCTGCCGAAACGCATTTTTTGCTTTGTCTGGTATTGCAATATCTCTGATTCGGCACTAAACACGAGTATACAGTTAGTTTGCGTATCAATGGTCGAATAATCTCAATTGTATACGAGATAATATAATAGTATGATAAACTAGCCTATGTACGTCCCGCTGCTGGAAATAGGCCTCTTCCCATATAGAGAAGGTTTGAGCATTGATCACCACGTTAGCTCATTGCGGTTTTTTTACTTCCGATTCCAATATTTAGAACTCAGGTTTCCTCACGATGTTATCCTTCACAATATATTTAACTAAAAGTTAAAATATTTCAACTTAACTTTTTCTCAAAATGAGAACCAACTTGTCAGTTCAATTCTCATTCACTCGTTTTCGTTCATTCAAATTCAATTCACGAATTGACAGGAAAGATAAGGTTTCGTTGAAACATGACTTATACATTAATAAGACGATTTGTTACCTGAATTAGGGTTTGAAATGATAAGTCTGTTATTAACGGCTTGACATACAAAAAAAAAGTGCTTTCAAAATCTTTTGAAACCATTTCTTTCGTTTTATAAACTTTTTATAGCAAAAACAAATACCAGAAACGATTACTTGTATCTTTATCTGTAACATAAAGTTCGACAGATAAATAGTCTATTTTTGTCTTTGACAACTTAATTCTGAAGCCAAATAAATATTTTTGATATCACGTTACTTGCCTTAGGCAAAAAGCAAGGCGAGTGAAATTGTGGGACATGACTAGTGTATCATATTAAATCTTACATTACTTAAAATCTACTCGTATTTACTTAATTTATTTCCCACATTCACTAATCCTGTTTGTCTTAAAACAAAAACCTCGCAATTCCAAAATCAAGTTCTTAAACCACCAAATTCAAATAACAACCATGCTTTTCTAAATTTATTATTTTATTAAAACTGGCCACATTCTCATCCCAACCACATCTTCAAAAAAATAAAAAAGCAACTAAACAACAAAAAATTACACCTCCATTGCACACCTGCCCTAATTACGATCCCTAACGAGTAAGTATCAAACCTGTTTCTTAAAAAAAAACTATACAAACTTATGTGTACCGACCTTAAAATTTTAAACAGCTCTTATGACAGAGGTATAAAGTCGAAAGTCGGTTGTAAGTTTTGTGCGTGGGATGTAAAGTATTGTTGTATTAAGCTCATCTCGATTCTTGTGATGTCTTATGTTTTTTGGGCACCGACTACTTTATAATGTCTTTTTTATTGAAACTCCGCGGCGGTTTGTTTTGGGCGATGGCCAGATACACTTTTAATCCAATTTTGGAGTCCATTGATAAAGTTTTTGATAATGTCTTCTCGGATTTTTGGGTGCTAGAGATTTTTCGATGGGATTTCATTATTTTTTTGACTTAAAACATTTTTGATGTTTAATGATAAGGGGAGAAATCTCACACTGTTTAAATACACCCCTAAAGAAGCTTATAAATGTACAAAGGTTTTGTTTACAGATCTACAAAGAAAATAAAATGGAAGTTTCCCTATGTGACGGAAAGTTCGACGAAAGCCCAACAAAATGAAAAGTTTTCTGAAGAGTTGTTACTAAACATTACTTTGGAAAGGAAAGGGCTTATTTGACCTTTTGTATGGGTAAAATAAGTACATTTTACATAAGAAAAAATATTATAAAATCTTACCTCAGCAGCATAAAACTCGTATTTATTTTTAATCCGAAACTGTCACTGTAAGTCCAAAAACGTCACACACAAGCCAAAAACCACTGGCAACAAAGTCAACGAACAAAATTCATAAACACCCGAAAAGGTATTCCAAAATTCAAATTTTAAATTTAAATAAACAAAGTTCCAGAATCCGAAACCCGCAACAGGCGATTCGAAACTGTCCGAGTTCTTTAATTAAAAATATAAAAACAAATTCGCATCGTCCACACAACACACTTATTTCGAATATAATTTAAAACCTTTTTACTGTCACTGTCAATTTTTTTGACGTTATTATTAAAATCGGCGCGAAAGCTGTTTGAAACGTCAAAACGTCGCCGAGACACGTCCGCTGTGGCGCCAAGTTGACACCGTACTGTGTTCCCATTACAATGGATGCAGAAACAGTATAGTGTATGCTACGCCTTAGATTATGTATGCGTGATAAAAGCATGGACGTTTTAGACAATTGTTGTCTATTTGAACTGTGTATTTATTTAGTACGGATGTGAGTAATAAGTCATAGTATACAATTGTAACAATAATGGTAGTAAAAAGTTGATTAATGCTAAGTAATTTAAATTCTGCTTTCTGGAGATATTTTTTATTTCAATAATTTAAAACAGGTTTTGTTTGTGAGTATTTTATTTTTAAGTACAAAATCAGATTTTTTTCTGTCATGATGATTATTATTACCAGTAATATTCTTTTTTACCGGAGTAAAGTTGCACCTGTTCTTTACATTAATACTCTTTTGAGAAATGTCATTTGGCTAACCCCGAAATAATTATTAAAGATTGTAAAACACAAATATTATACCTGTAAGAAGCGTATTTTAAAGGCTGAAACATTTCTTCACATTAAAATTATATTTATCTTTGAATACAGAAATGACAAAATTTAAAGTTAAGATATTTTTTTTGCCACAAGAGAAGTGATTTTTATAAGTCTTTGTATTAGGAATAAAACGCTTAGGCGCATTTCTTTAACATAATGTTATATGTAGATTTTTTTTTTACCTTTTTTAGGCGACTCCAGCACTAAGTTTCACAGAAATTCAATACATATGCTCAAAGACATCTCAAAGACATTTTGTCTTCTTGGGATTGAACCCGTGACTCGTCGCGTACAGTAATATTGGCGTGGTGACTTATACCACTCGGTTATCTGTGCAGTTATTGATAAGGTAATAAAGTAGGTTCAAACACTATAATTTACAGTTGCATTTTAATTTAACCCGTTTATCTGCTGCCTGCATAGTTCAATTTTATCGACAGCTCAGAAGTCTACCATCACTTCTTCAAGTAGTTCTTCTTTCTTTATTTATATAGGAAGAGGCTTGTGCCCGACAGTGGGACATATACAGGGTGGTTTATTATTATACTACTATTCTTTCATAGCTGTCTGTATAGCCTAATATGCTAATGATTTCTACAAACAGCGACCTTGGGACAATACTTCTCAAGCTGTATACAACATTCCCGCGTGTCTATTGTTTTATAACATTAACAAAGGCATTCTCTTTGCTTTTTCTCACCGTTTTGAGGACGTTACACCTTGTTTAACCCTTTTTAGTTCCATAAGTTTAAAGATCTCATCTTTATTAATTTTATCTGTAGTATAATGTTAACGGTTTATTTATGCGTATTTATCGGGATAGCGGGACTAGTTTTGGGCCCAACCGGAGTCCTTAATCATGAGCTGACGCGGCGACGGGGTGGCGAGTCCAAACCGTTTCATAACGTCAACATAATACTAGATATCACCCTAATTCGCCCACCATACAACGCTTATAACTCTGGTTATAAAAAAAAGACGCAACAAACTCTACAACAGAATTAACGCAAAACCATTGTTTTTATGTCGACCACCCAAAAACTGACCGCAACTCAGGCAGCTTTACCTCTAACCCTTAAAAGCATAATCTACACATCTTTCATCACATAAAATTTAAAAACAGCTGTTTCTGTATATGTCAACAAGTAGCCATAAAAACCATAGACAAATATCAGTAAGGTTAATTTTTTTGAAAGGAGTCTTTGCAAAAAAAGTTTGTAACACAAAAATTTGGGACAGGATGTCGAACATTGTTTATGGATGTCATTTGTTTAGTATTAATTATTTTGTTTTGTGAATGGTTTACCAGTAACGGGTTTTTAACCGACTTAGAAAAAAGAGGATGTCGTTTTTTTTTCTCAAAAAGGTTGTCTTTTTTTCATGTAATATACTAATTCTTATAACTGTTAATAAATTTAGTTAGAAAGTTTGTTCTTTTAAGGTTCGTAAGTTTAATTGTATTGATATTTTTAATTTAATATTTTTTTTTTTGTATCTAAGTTTTTCCACATTTTTTCCTACTCACATCTTCAATTTAAAATTAGTACTAGATTTTACTGAGAGATTAGTTATTTAAAATTAAACTAAACCCATCTTTCAAAAAGACTTAACAATGATATCTATTAATAATATTAGTTAAATAAAAATTTCTAATTATACACTATTTACAAAACTATGCGCTCAAAAGAGTTTTTAGTATACATATTCGCTTTGATCGATTCAGAAACCGGGAGTAACTTCCAACTTAGGTACTATAATATACACGTAAGTATAATGATCTAGTTAAGTTTATTGGCAGTTATAAAGTATACCGAACAGACCGTACCTATACTCCAACTTCTTTAAACAAACTGTTGGTAGTGTGGAAGAGAGACAGCGCTATACACGGCGTATATCGGCGTCTCTGTCCCACCATATCACTAATCCTGGTTTGATGGTTTATAGTAAAGGTCTTAATGCCTATTAGTATTAAAACAAATTGCATATTTAATCTTTGAATTGTTCATTACCGCGGCCTAGTAATCTGACATTATTATAAATTGCATTCACAAATTGTTATATCACCTATGCTTGTGAGAGTTATGTTTTAACTAGCGATTCGACCTGGCTTTACTCGGTTTAAAACTACAAGTCAATATGAATTTACCTTTTTGACGCCACAGTAAAATAAATTAACATTCCACGACTTTCACACAACGCCATCTAGTCTCAAACTAAGCAGAGCTTGTATTATAAGTACTAGACAACTGATAAACATACTTATGTATTTCTAAATACATACAAAACATTATAAATAAATAGCACCAAAACTCAGAAAAAAATGATCGTGTTCTTCGCACAAACATTATTTTGTCCTGGGTGGGAATCGAACCCACGACCTCGGTATAGCAGTGCGGGTTACTAACCACTAGACCAACAGGCCAGTCTAATTTTACTAAACAGTCTTTTTTTAAAGGGCTCCCTCTTACCCTTAAATTTTGAACGTGTATATGTAATACGTATTCAACAATTTATATGCCTCTTGCTATCGCCATGGAACAATCTCTATTGCTATCGAATAACCATTAACTTTTATTGTAGGTTCCCGTTGTCTCTACAAAGGTATTATGTTCGTACGTTTTGTATCGATATCAAGAATTATTGTACCGATTTCGATGTTGTTTATGTTTGTAGAGTCTGTTTTGAATGGGATTGTGTGTATGGAAGACACACTTAAATGAAAGGCGCCTTCGAGGCGTCTTTTAGGTTTATTTATACGTCTTGGAGTGACGTTAGCGACATCTAGTGGTCAATTTCAGAATAAACATATATTTATTGAATTTAATTTATATAAGTAGCACTCTTTATCCTACTAAAATTGTAAACGCAAGAGTTTGCAAGTATGCATAAATGTCTTGAATGGATGAATAGATCGATGGATGTTAGTTATTCTTTAAATCTATAACTCATTACATCAATTTGATGAAATTTGTTATAGAGTTAGCCGACATCGTTAATTAAGATAGTTCACTTTTTACCCGACAGCGTAATAGGAGGTATTAGGAGGTTAATGTTATGCATAGTGCTTATTAAAATATTTTTGAGCATCTAAAGAAACAATTCAGCCTTATTACAATAACGCTGTTTTTTTTTACTTTCTTTACAATAAAAAGTAAAATAATACATATCTTTATTCAAATACACGACTTTAAATACTCGAGACTTGAAGTATTTCACTGAAATAAGTTAAGTTATAATGTACGATCGAATGCCAGTGAGTCTGGCTAGAAATAAATGTCTTTACGCCTGAACAGGAATAACTTGGGCTCAGTCGAGTGATCTTGTTTTGTTTTATTGCAATCTTCAATCACTTTTGTGGTTTATTTGTAGTATTAAAATAACTTGTATATTAACTGCCTAAAAGAGATTTTTTTTCGTAATGTCAGGAATCAGAAATTGCAAATGAAAGTGGTCTGGGAGGATAAGGGGGCAAAAGTTTGGTCTGGGAGGAGAAGAGGGCCAAAAACGGGTCTGGAAGGCGAAGAGGGCAAAAAATTAGGGTCTAGAAGGAGAAGAGGCCAAAAGACGAAGGTTTGGAAAAAAGTAGATACGATACAAGTGAGAAACATAGAAGGAAAACATCGTGAGGAAACTCAGATTCCAATTGTTGGATTGTGAGTTCAACCCCCAGTGAGCGTGGGGATCAATGCTCAATGATCATGTCAACCTTCCTTATATGGAAGATGCCAACGTTCGTAGTAGGACAGTAATAGGCTGGTATTAAAAGACGTTTAATTCTTCATTGAATCAACATTAGTTGAGCACATGGAATTCATGAGAAGAACGTAGGTTATGTAAAAAAACCGGCTAAGTGCAAGTTGGACTCGCGCACTAAGGGTTCTGCACTATCATCTATACACAGTGAAAATTTGAAACGTCTACCTGTCATCGTTTTTAGGGTTCCGTACCCAAGGGGTAAAACGGAACCCTATTACTAAGCCTCCGTTGCCGATCTGTCTGTCTCCAGGCTGTATCTCATAAACTGTGATAGCTAGATACCTGAAATTTTCACAAATGATGTATTTCCGTTGCTGCTATAACAACAAATACTAAAAATTTAAAATAATGTTAAGGGGGGGCTAAAAACAATAAACGTGTTTTTGTTTCACATCTAAAAGTAATATTACAGTTGTGAAAGCGAGACAGTGAATTACACGGCGTAGAGCGACATCTCTCTTTCACAAACTGCAATAAAATTATTTTAAGAGCTGGTAGAAGACCCCAGGTACACTTTATAATGGTAGGCTTTTATTTATTATCAGTATATACGTTACACTACTAACAAACATTACTACAACTTAATAATTAATTTTAATTAAACTAAAGAGAAAATTAAACGATAGTTTATGTCTGCTTACCTTGTAATTTAAGCGGCGTGAAGATATATGAATGTAGTCTAATTACACAAGTAATTAATAAAGTAGTTTAGCTTAATGAACAACCAAATATTAAATAGTAACCTAAGGCGTAGTACGAGATTAATTAAAAGGAACATTTTGAAGTTTATGTGAAGAGTTCTCGTTCCTTACGAGTACCTACCTATATAAAATGAACTTTATTCAGCTAACTAATAATAAATAAATTTCGAAACTCTCAAGTTAAGCTTACAAAATAGCTTGTGTTATGAGTACTAGACGACTGATAAACATACATTACATATAACATATAACATACTTATACATTTCTAAATACATACATATTACAGATAAATTACGCCCAGATACAGAACGAATGATCGTGCTCATCACACAAACATTTGTCCTGGGTGGGAATCGAACCCACGACCTCCAGCATAGCAGTCAGGCCTACTAACCTCTAGACCAACAGGCCAGTTAAAAAACAACTCAGGCAATTTTCTATCAACCATTACAGTTGAAAGCATAATCACAATTTTGACAAAGTTCCATCTTACAGACTCGAAACAAACGCAGACAAACCCGCGGGGCAAAGCACAATAAATAAATTACTCTAAACTACATTAGAAAAGTCATTAGAATTAAATCAACTTAAGTGCTTGAGTCGTGACTTCACTGCTTAGCTTAACTTATTATAATGCTGTGTGTATTTATGGGGCAGGCAGAGTACATGCTGTTGTAACTTTTAAAGGTATTTTTAAATATGAACTATATTTTGAAATGGTTTCGGAAGTTATATTATGCGAAGGCCTATTTTTATAATATAACTTCCGAGAGCCGATATTAGCCGAGTGTTTGTGAGTATAGGTCTCCACGCCAATTAAGACTGTGCGCGACAAGTCGCGGTTTCGATCCCCGCGCAGGACAAGAATTTGTGCGTTCCAGAAATGCTTGTTATGAGTCTAGGTGTCTGCCTAGTCTGTCCCTGTGCATGTTGTGAATTGTATGTCTGTAAATGCCTCTGCAATACAAAAATTAAATTCCTTAGAAAACAACAGTTCAATACAATATTTCAACATAATAAATCAAAACAGAGTGTGCACATAATGTTTGCGCACACCCTTGTGCACTATATGTCTAATGTCACTAATACGTCCTGCGTAGTTGGCTGGTGTCATAGTAACACTAGCCGCCGTGGCCGAAATCGGCCAAAATGATACAATTCCAGTCTAAGTTTTGTCTAAAAAAACACAAACACACTAAAGGCAATCATTCACCCGTACCAAGTTAGCAGTGTTAAGTCAGGTATTTTCAGCCAGACTGGCTATAAGTCAGTCTAGATCCAGACTATTTTTGCCTGTAATACCCATTCGTTATTCTGTAGTCCAGTCCTGTTGGAAAGGAATTGGAAATAGGCTGAAGTGGATTAATGGCCTATTGGCCTTTTTTAAGGTTAAGAGACATCTAGTGGAAGATTTGTAATGTTTTTGGAACTTTTAGGGGTCAAAAAAGTTTTGAAACTTTTATGAAAATATCAGATAAAGATCTAAGATGTATGAAAATATTTGAGAAAAACCAGGAGAAATGGTTGATACTAGTAGTCAATAGTGTGCGGAATAACCAAAGAGTAAAATAATTTATTTAACGAAAATAATTTGTTGACGAGCCTGTTGGTCTAATGGTTAGGTTGGGTTAGGACTGCTATACCGGAGGTCTTTCCCGGTCCTTTTTAAAGGTTTACAGGAGGACACCCGTCCAACATGCAGAAGCCTTGTTTAATCTAAAATGTGATGGGGCACCTACCAAGGGCCAGCCACCCCTGCTCTAATAGAAGAACATACATGAAATGATTGAAACTTTTTACTTGCATTGCAATAACATCCATCAAGGCATAAATATTTTTAATTCGATACAATTTATAGCAAATATTAATGATAGTAATTTATTTAATGGTACGTAATTGAAAAAGGAATGAAGCGAGCAAATTATGATATGAATTTGATTGGCGAATCAACGCTGGTGATTGCACGATCAATGTTCGGCTATTATCGGATATCTTCGTGTGGAATGCTATTTTTATAAATATGTTGAATTAAAAAAGTATAAGCGAATCTAATACACGTTATTTAAAAAATACGGTTCTGATTTTAAATATGTTATGTAGTTGCATATGTTTTTATTTTGTACACTGATTAATATTGTATTGCATTGATAAAGAAAATTAACTGCTATTTATTTTACGAACATAATTATAATTATTACAACATCGCGCATAAAATTGGTTGTAAATTACTTTTTTTAACTTTAAACAAATAGAGTAGATAAACAACAACTAAAACAAATAAACTCAAACTATCTCCAACGTAACTTCAATAAACCTACGAAAAAGACAAAACAATTTATCTTAAACCAAGACAACCAGTGTTGCAAGTAACCCTTTAAAATCGTTGCAACTTCGGAAGCCTACCAATCTTATTATAACTGGATTAATAAATAAAACAACCAACACTATCCATCCCTTTCCCACGCCACGCGACTCTACACCCATCCTTGTCTAACCCACGGAGTTTCATATCTCTATCTTTCTCTCTCGGCACGCTTATATATCTGTCTTTGTCTTTGGGTGAATGCTCGATACATCCGTTGAAACTGGTCTTGCTTGTGACAGGTGTAAAAACAAGCCGATCTTAAGAAGCATTCCTTGACCAGTCCTGGACAACAGATGGCCAGTTTATATGTACCTAGAATACAATACATTATGGTATAAAGATTTTTATAGTAGTATATTTTTACAAAGTATTTGCCTTATAAATTGAACTAGAAGACATAGTTAATAAGGTGGCTCAATGTGGACGATACCCTGGTTAAATGTGTACCACATGTAGTACTCATTAAACCAAAAAAAAATTTTCATAAAAACCTGTTTTACAAAGAAACTAAAAGGAATATGAAAAATTAATGTTCTACAAAATTGAAGCTAAATAAATATGCTAACTATACACAAAAAATTTAAGACATTGATTGAAAATCCAGCCCACTATGGGACTTTCCTAAAAAATTTCTGGTAATTTTCCTGGAAATTTACCCGGTTCAATGTTAGACAACTTACCATACCTACCATAGTAGGTAGGCATAGTTATTCATGTAACAAAGTTGGTAGGTTCATTTACTGGGGTCTATATTGATCTTAACTTGTTTTATTTTTTACCGTATCCGTATCCGAAATAAAAAACAATAGAGTTTTGAGTATTAATAATGTCAAATGATAGGATATAACGTTGAAATACCCTACTAATATTATAAACACAGTTTGTAAGTATGAATGGATGTTTGTTACTCTTTTACGCGCAAACGACTGAAGTAATTTTGATGAAATTTGGTATGGAGTTAGCTGACTCTCTAGATGCAATAAATGCATAATGTAGAAGATTACAAGAGATCCAAATGTTGAATATTAATGGAGTATTGATAAAAATATAACTTGATATAGACAGTAGGTATAAAAAAACGAAGGATCTTAACTATTTGTAATCAAAATAACGGATAACATTTTCTTTCGAAGAAGTAAACATTTTTTAAAGTTGAATATTAAGAAAATTATAAATCATAAACTATGCTCTTATATGTATAGATTATAACTATAACTTTTCTAATAATAAATATATAAGCTGGGCTAACTATTTCTTACAATTAATATTATAATTATCTACCAACTTTTTCTATTAACAAAAGGATGTCGTAAATTTTAATATTAATGTTATTTAATCATAATATTTACAAATAGAAGAGACTTATTTTCTTTTGCAATTAAATTTTTATAGCTTAAAATGCTTAAATACAGCTAAAGAGTTAGTACATTTAAAAGTTTTTTTTTAGTTGTTTGTACTTTATTTGTTAAGAAAGGATGTAGGCTATAAAACTTAGCGCTACGACCAATAGGAGCTGATAAAAACCATACACATCATCTGGTTTAATATATTTTTCTCATCTAAGAAGTTTTTTTTTGCTTGGTAGTTTCTGCCACAATTGGGAATTAGACTAAAAAAACCTATTTCTTCCATTATATAAATTTACAAAAATTTTATACATATGTTTTCTTTTATCAAATCAATAACAAAATACAAAGATTTAACTTATCAAATATGGTGAATCGTATTGTCAGGAAAAAGTTACTGTGGCGTGACGTCACCGGAGATTTCAATGTACCTATCGTCTTTTTTTATAAAAAAAACTTTTGATATAAACGAAAAAAACGTAACTATTATTTTTTAGAAATCTATATGACGGACTAATTAGTGTAATTAATCAAATACCTACCTTGAATACAGTTAATATCGCGATAAAGAAAATCATTTCTACGAATGGAAAGCCGCCGTGCCTACACGTTGTAATGTCTTATTTAGTAGCTAACTTTCTGCCTAGATCGCATTCTTCTCGGTACAGGTATTTAAGAGATTCGAGCAACGATGGTGTGTATAAAACATGAAATGCTTGCTTTATTAAATCTATTATTAAATTAATGTCGGGCTTGGTGGTCTTTACGTAATAGATATAGTTTTTTTTCAACCCAGCAACCGTAGAATATTGCTAAATAGAAATTATCAAAAGTATACTGATAGCAGTAACATTACCACCCTCTGTAGCAGTCAGTTAAAAAAACAGTCAAAATTGATACAACCGTTTGAGCGTCAAAGAGTTACGAACATCCATCCATTCATACTTACAAACTTTCGGGTTTATAATATTAGTAAAATATTTTAATGATACATCCTATCACTTGGCATTATTAGTAAATGTACCAACTCTTTTATATGAATTCTCTATCTTATTTCGACAAAGAAGTTTAGTATTCTCTACGCCTTGATTAGACCATTTTATACCTCGCCATCTCCATCCTAAATCTAAAACAAATAATAATAATAATATTCCACAACTTCACAACGCCATCTAATCTCAAACTAAGCAGAGCTTGTGTAATGAGTACTAGACAACAGGCTGATAAACATACTTATATACTTCATGACACCAGAACGGACTAATGTCACAAATCTGTGTCGTGTGTTTAGGATTTAAGACAAAAAGTACATATATTATTATATTTATGGATTTAAAGCACATCACACACAACACATGCGCGTGCTCCTACGGTACAATCACCCCGCCCTGCCGTCCCGTTGTGTCACAGTTTTTGCCCGTATCTGTAGCCAATTGTTGATTGTGGCTTGTAAGGCATACGTACTTATTTTAACTTAAGAAATACATGAATCAAAACGGAGCTGTATTTACTCCGATAAAGTATCGTAATACTGCAAAATTTTCGCGCTAAACCATTTCTTTACTTTTTGTTTGCAATTTAATTTATTATTTTTTTTTTCAATTTATAGTAATTAGTCCTGGTTTTCTTGAATTTTGTGTAAATTTGCATCTGTTTCGTTTTTTTTTCTTTCTGTTTAATTATACATCTTTCTTTATGTCTAATGTATTTCTCCTTTTCTTTTTTTTTTGATTTTTCAAGTTATTTCTAGTTAGGGAAAAATATCGTTTTACAATATCTATTTGGCTCTACATTCGACTTGATAGTGATTAAATTAGTAGGATACTAAAGGATGAGTGTCCAATTTCCGGGACTGCGAGATGTTCGTAAGAGTTACCGCGACCCTGGCACTCAAAGGGCTCCAGGAGAAACATAGTGGGCTTTAGTCAGTAACAGTCTGACACTCCCTCCCGCTGCGCCCACAGCGGGCAGTGTCATTTGATGATTTTTCACGAAAAAGAAAAAATAAGGTGAGTATCCAAAAGGCTAGCAGCATTATATATAAGCAATAATAATTCTGAATTAGAATATACTACACCAAATACATCCCGATTCACACATTGTGCATCGTTTGTTTCTACAATCAATACTAACACTAGTTCACTTGTTCGGAACACCAATACACGTGATAGGCCAATTTCACAATTTGTATGTTAAAACTTAGTTTTCGAAGATCGAGATAAAAAGTTGACCAATGATTAAGTCAAAATATGCGTTTGTTTTTGCATAAACCTGTATTTCTTTCATAAGATAAGGGGGTAATTATGTTATACGTAAGAATAACCTATTATATTTATTTTCCTTATTTGCGTTTTTGTGGTTTTGCCTCTAAACTCTCTATTGTAACGGCATCAGCAATATTCGAAGCACAAAAGTAAGACATATTAAATATTTACGCCTACTTGTGACACTTGGTGTTAGCTGACAGTGATTGGCAAAAACAATAATTCGATCAGTATTAGAACAGTCAAGCCATGATATTCCAGCATTAAATTTTACTTGACGCAATCATAGAGTGTGTTGTGGCACGACTAGTGGCCTATGTACAGACGACCACAATGGTCGAATTTGACTGATTGATCGAGGTTAGCTTCAACTGATCGCGTTTAACCCCAACAGTGACATCCGTCCTCAAAGGGTAACATATTCACTATGTACTAGCCAGAGTTGGATCTACATATTATGACCAGCCTTTATCAACAAATAGCACAATAGAACAAAAGTCTATTCAAAGGACTCCCGTATTCAATGTATTCAACGTGTTGGCTGTTATTTTGAATTATTCTATAGTTTTAATACTTTCATTCATTTTAATTCTGTCTGAATACACCAAGTGTCGCTTTGTTATGATTTTTCAAGAAAATTCTACGATAAAGATACACATAAAAAGCCTTGTGGTGAAGGCAAGTATACGGCAATAGTTTTATGAAACCTGCGTATACATTTCCCATCCCATCGCTAGACAAAGTTTTTTGCTATGTAGACTGGTCTTAACTACCACACTTCCTGACTTGCAGATTGGCAATTTCTATAGCAAAACTTAAAAAAAAACTTGCGGCATTAGGCTCTAGACTGACCACATGTCAACTGCAGTCCAACCGCAAGAAGCAGTTTGAATGCAGTTGACACGACTGCACTAGAACTGCATATCAACCGTTTATCTAGAGCCTAAATTCTACGGGGATTAGTGCCTTTAAAGACACGGATTGTTTTGTCTGTATGCAAACCAGCCGTGCAGTTCTATTGCAGTCGTTTCAACTGCATCAGAACCGCAATTTGCGGTTGGATTGCAGTTAAAATGCGGTTCGTCTGTTTAGGGCCTTAAACATTTTAAAGTGGTTCAGGCACTTACTCCGTTTAACTCATGGCACCCATTTCACACAGACTCTTTTCTACCACCAAAATATCCAGTAAAAACGTACGCTGTACCAATTTTGATATATGACTGTTTATACCTGGCCTAATTTCGATAGTGCCACCTGCGATGTTCGAAACTACTTCCAAAAATTGGGTGTTGATGAGTTTTCGAGTATTTTTCCTAATTGAAATGTATTGTCTCAGTATGATCTGACATTTTATCTCTTGTATTCTCTGTTATACTTAGATAAGTTTCATTTAATAAAAGTTGATATTGATAGATATAACTCTATACTAATGAATGGTGACGGCTTACTTTACGATGAGACACATGATTTATCGAAAAGTCACTTCCTCACATTTGAGCTATTTGTTCTATAGAACAGTATTTTTTATTATTTGTTTCTTTAAAAAAACGACTCCCGCACTAAGGAATTTAATCCTTATATGGCGGGAGAGTTTTACAGACATTCAATCCACATGCTCAGAAACACCCAGACTCACTGGTAAAAATATTTCATCAAATAGACTATACTATCCATCTTTCCTTTAAACATTAAGACTGCAGACTTATAATATCTCTCTTAAAGTCACAAAACCCCATTCTAATCTCTTAATTTTTCATCAACACTTCCCCCATAGGTATTTTTTCAGTAAATAGAGTCTCTAATCCTCCCATATTTATGGAGTTGATAACAAAATCTACCGATATAACAAAATCCGAGGTGGGTAATTACAGAACCGTCAGGAACAACTGTGTTTTCCCACACCTCGTGTGCGTGTGCGTGTGTGTGTGTGTTTACTTATGTGCATCACAATGGAGGGTTGTTGTAATCATAAGGGTACGTTGACAAGTAAAATGAGAGTGATATGAAGACTCGAATGACGTTATTGCGACGCAAACTATTATGAAAAAAATTAACAGTGGTACGCCAGTACGAAAACACATTAAGTCGAAAAACGCTATATGGTATGACGTTGTCACGAAGATGCAGATTCGAAAATTTGTTTGATACCAAGACCTTGCTTGTACCATCTGGTACAAAAGTCTGATATAAGAGTCATGGTATCGAAATCCACTGTTGCGAATAGAATATGCATATTCCAAACTGACTGGTATGGGCATCCCAAGACCCCGACATAGCAATAGCGTCCCATAGCATAGGGAAACAAAAGTAATGAGAAGTATTTTTATGTAAAACAAGTTGTATGTCTTCAAACTTCTTTGGCATAGTACAACAAACATGAACATACAAACATAGGTATACGGGTTCCTATAGAGATAACAATACACAGTCTTTGTCATTGTTATTACAATCCTGCTTATGCGGGCATAACATACATACAATTAAATCGACTTGTGAATCTTAATGAACACCTGATTAAGTATTCTTTGTAATGTCATTAATTAGCTAAAGTGGTATGCCAGGATCGTAGCAAATGGAAAGATGTGATCTCTGCCTACCCCCAAGGGAAAGAGGCGTGACGTTTATCAATGTATGTATGTATGTATGTATGTCATTAATTGACTTGACGGTCCTGTTGGTCTAGTGGTTAGTGGCCCTGACTGCTATACTGGAGGTCGTGGGTTCGATTCCCACCCAAGATAAATGATTGTGTGATGTTTTACAAAGACGTTTTTTTTGAACAAAAACAACAAATTACGAGTACTATTTTGCATTTACTGCTTTAACTCTTAAGTCTACATAACTAAGAGATATGTACATTTTCTTAAAATAAAGCAAGTACCCAGCCAACAAAACAAGACAATACACCCTTACATCGTATGAGAAACCACGTGACACTATTAGTGGCGCCAAAGTGGTACTTCATGAAGTATGACAATGCCACCGCGATCTATAGTTAAGGATAGTTCCCGAAGTTCACTGTAAATATATTTAAGCCGCCCGCCGCCGCCGGCTTAGCCGAAATTACAATACAGTTGGGGATACACTGGGTAAAGAAAATTGAAAATTAAGTATAATAGCTAAATTGGAAGATTTTTTTTTTTTGGATGTCATCGGGCTATTGGTTGCAAGTTTGACTTACCTTACCAGGACTCGGATTCAAATCTCATCATCTTTATTCCCCTGCTCTTATCCCAATTATTTCTTCGTTCCTATCTGATGTCATCTCGCAAGCAACACTCTTTGCAGATTCGAATCTCAATCGAGCCGAAAAGAAATAGGTACTGGATTTTTCTGTCAAGGTATACTCAGTCAGAGTCGTGGTATGAAGTATTTATTTACTATTCACTTTAATGCGTCCCAAAGCTGCGTTTCAAAATTGTATTAACAAAACGGTTTTTTAAAAGTGAAGGTTTAGTCAGTAAGAGTCTGACACTATCCGCTTCCTCCTCTGAGAAAGTGGGTGTTCACTCAATGCTTTCCTGGACAGACCAGATTGTGGTGTGTTTCCGAATGAGTGGAAGATCTTGTCTGAATACTTAGCGTATTGGTTAACCGTGCTAACGTGCTAACAATCATAAGTAAACATATAATATAAGTATGGCCAAAAAAGGGACACTAATTCTCAAGGCCAAAATTTATTTTAGTCTACAAAAAATATTGTGTAATGTCAGTACCTCCCTCTCATAGCACCACCCACCCGTCGCATGAACACTACCTCAGCTTACACCCTAAATACGACACTACCAACAAATGTATGGAAATTATTCTCCACCGAAAACCATTCAGTTTGCATTTAATCCCGGATTAAGAAGGGATTAAGCCCAAACCCTTGAAAGTTTCTGCGTCTTTGCGTGATTTGGTGTGTAGGATAATTATTATTTTAATCTAGGTTAGTGGGAGCTGGCTATTGTTCGAATAGTTGCTTACTTAAGAATGTTTGGTGTGCCTAAATTATTTTGTACCGTGTAAAGTTAATTTTACACTATCATAGTAAACTACATATTCACTACAAAATTATAAGGGGGTTGAAAATAGCCTGAATTGCTTCGAGAAAAGTATGGTGCGGCCGTGCCTCTTTTCTTTGCTCGACTTGGCGGGGGCATTGCCGAGCCTCCAGATTAAAAAAATATCCAGATTCATCTCGCTTTCTAAATGGGTGGGCAAATTAAATTTTTATGCCCTCACTTGGTCTACTGATCGCAACTAGGATGCGATGACCTAAAGCTTCAAAAGAGACCATTCAGAGTGCTTGGCATGAAGTTTCATCCTGTGAAGTTCAAGTCCCATCCAGGACAAATGTTTATGTGATGGGTACGATCATTTATTCTGTGTCTGGGTGTAATTTAAAGGAAATACGCCCATATATAAGTATGTTTATCCTTTGTCTAGTACTCATAACACAAGCTACTTAGTATACTTAGCTTGAGACTAGATGGCGTTGTATAAATGTTGAAAATTATTCTTTACTTAATAATGTTTGTGTAATTCCAATGTAATCTTATGGGTTTTAAATACCTGGAATAAAAAATACTTTATTTAATTTATTTGGATTTAATCCTAAAGGTCAGACCCAAAAAAAACAGTACATTGAACGTCAAACGAAGATGTTCGGCAACAAAAAAAATACCTCTATACTATGATACATCCATATTGCGCTTAATACCATCACATTACGAACTTGGAAAGCCGGATAAAGGTAATTTAGTTAACAAGTGAAGTAAGGCGTATCTAAAGTTTTACCGCCGATTACCGTTCACTTGCGTGAGCTAATTACCAATACTTTAACGGATTACCGCCGCCCGGAGGTGTTCGAACTATCGTGATATTTTTGTAAGTAGGATACTATCATGGTTCAAAGGTTGATAACCAGGTTTTGCTATGGAAGTTTTTAGATTGGCTTTTGCTTTGCACTTGGGAAGAAGTTAGTTTCATTTGTCGGAGGCAGGTCAAAATTGTATCAGCCAGAGTCACGAAGAGTATCCCGAGACCCTTGTAAAAGGGGCCCGGGGTGTTTTTAGTCCGTGCCGTGCCCTCGGCGTGGGTTTAAGTCATTAACATTTCACCCCGGAAAAAAAACAGTCCAAATTTTATGTAAATAAAAGAGTAAGGTAAATTTATATATGATTCACCCATAATATAGGTTGATACTATGCGTTTATAGGTTCGACACAAACCAATTTCGGTATCAACCGGTGAAAAAAATATTTTCCATTTTTCCCAGCAGAAATAAATTTTATATTTACAACAAGCTGCATATAAAAACGTCGACGATAAAATTGGAAATTGCCAATAGCCATATTAACCAGGTCCTTTTATCATAAAATGAATTTAAATAAATAAAGCCAATCAAATATTTATTCATCGACAAAATAAATAAACGTTTAAAAACGTATTTTTCGTCGTTCGACTCGCGGATAGCGCTTACAATACAATGTTGCATTCATTGTTTTATTCAAATTTCTTGTATTTTTTCGTAAAAAACAGTAACTGCAATTTTCAATCTTACTGCTTACAAATTAGGGGTCATTTTCAGATGAGGTTTGGCAGTTTTTCTAGAGGTGTGCTTAGTTCGATGTCTTGCTAATACAAGTAAAGCTGAAATCGTTTTCCTTTGCCTAGTTGAGTTTATCGATTTTACATAGTTTTTACGACTATGAAAATAAGTAGGTACTGTATGTTCTTAGTTCCTTATGCTGTTGTGTTTAAGTTTCAAGTATTCAAGTATTTTCTGTCTTCCTTGTTGTATCTATGCACCTTGTGTGTATACTATTTTGTTTGAAATGTTATTTCATAAATATTTTAGCCGGAATTATGCCTGTCTGTCAAAAACTTTCCTGAGTATTATCTAACTAGCATAATCTATGCTTTAATAAAAAACGAATAATTATTGCTAACCAATTGCCAGTTACAACAATATTTTCACAAAGCCAAAAATTAGAAAAACTACACAATCAACAGCTTTCAACATCCCAAGATACTCAATACCGGCAACAAAACTTCAGGAACCTGAAAATGAAGAAAAATATCCTTAGTAACCTCATTTTCACGGTATACCGCAGTTACAGTGTGTTACCGACGTGGAGCGGAATCGTAAAATTTAACCGTCTCGGATACCGCGATAACTTAATTTGAATTTAAAAATGAATCCGGGGTAGACAGGGCCCTATGATTCTTGTTGGGGCTTTGAAGGAAGCGGGGAAGAAAAAAATACAAGAAATTGACAACCGAAGAGGTTGTCTATGGTTTTGGCGTTGGTGGTTTGGTTTGGAGTTCTTGATAGCCTCGAACCTCCTGTTTAGCACTTAGTTAGCTCGTAGTCAGTCTTATTGTCAAAAGCATTACAAAAAGATAAGCATATTTCCGCATAAGAATATCTGCTTGCGATAAACTTAAAAACTACAGCAACAATTTTCATGCTGTTTTCACTAATGTATCGAGTGATTCTCGAGGAAGGTTTTATTATATGAGTTGTTAAGTTTTTGTTAATATTGTCTAAAATATAGTAATAACTTCGCGGGCGAAATCGTGGTCAGAAACTAGTATTAGGTAGTATAAATATAAGACATCTAAATATTTAACTAAAACATGACACATCTCTTAAAACTTAATCGATATGTAAAGGTAGGCAGTATAATTTATCTGTGCGGACTAAGGACACACAATCCTTTATAATCCAGGATTGAGATTTACGAACGTTGCTAAGCTTCGGGTCGATCAAACTTAAGCAACAAATTCATATGATTTTCAGTTATCATAAAGATTGTCAGGGTTTTCATGGATGTGGTTAGCAAGAAAAATGTAAGGAAAATTAATGGAATTTTCTCGTTCGGGAAAAGAGACCACAGGCGGTGCCAGAGAACGACCGCTGTGGGCGCTGTGAATACGAAAGCGAACCCAATTATTAAATAATAAACTACCTCCAAAATTGAAAAATGTAATCAAAACAAAAACCTGTTTAAGAAAAAATACTTCGGTTTTAGAAATTAGCTAATTGTTTAGTTCTAGCTATTATAATGATCATCATTTCCCTGCCCTTATCCTAATTATTATTTGGCGTCGGCACAGCATGTCTTCTTCCACATGTTTCTATCTTACGTCATCTCGCAAGTAACACTATTTGCAGCCATAACATCTTCAATACAATCCACCCGTCTTTTCTTTAGTCGTCATCTACCCCTATATCCATATGATCCATCCACATTCATGTCCAGCACCTTCCTTACCACGTGATCCTCTTTCCTCCGCATGATGTGTCCATACCATGACAGCCGGTTACCACGAAGTTTCCTTTTTTTTATTCTGTCTATTTAGTCCAGTCATTTGGTAGTTTTACCTGGAAAGTTTTCCGGGAGTTTTGAAAATTGGGTATTTTATAGATTTCGATATGCTCTTTTCGAATTTTAACTTTGCCACCTCGTACGACCGCCGCTCGCACCGCCATTTTGGCAAAAAATGGCGCCCAAAAACGGTTTTTTGGGAATATCTCCTTTCTGAGGCATTTTACGAAACAAATAATTTCTACAAAATTAAACTAGAAAAAAATTCCTACACTTCATGTCTTATTCACTTTTTCATAAAATCAATAGTTTTGGACGTACGAGCGCCGCAAAGTATTGTTCATTTGCACCACTACGAGTGTTTCGTAGATTTTTCTTAACTGTTTTGATGATTATGTTCTTAGATCTATGGCTTCTTATACGGAAAATTGTTTTATTTGTTGCAATTCACTTGAAAACCGGCGGCAGTAATGGAACATTTTAGAAAAATATACAAAAAACACGTGGTGGTGCAGATGAATAAGTAACACTTTGCGGTGCTCGTACATCCAAAACTATTGATTTGATGAAAAAGTGAATAAGACATAAAGTGTAGGAAATTTTTTCTAGTATAATTAGGTAGAAATTATTTTTTTCGTAAAATGCCTCAGAAAGGAGATATTCCCAAAAAACCGTTTTTGGGCGCCATTTTTTCAAAATGGCGGCGCGAGCGGCGGTCGTACGAGGTGGCAAAGTTAAAATTCGAAAAAAGCATATCCAAATCTATAAAATACCCAATTTTCAAAACTCCCGGAAAACTTTCCAGGTAACCCCCTTATTTTCTACCAAATGACTGGACTAATATTGTATATTTAGTACTTACTTTGCTAGAATTAGTATTTTACTATTGCCCAAATCTTGCACTAAATCGCGGTTTCCATAGCCTGCTCCCAAGAATCACCCATTTGAATTGATACGCTACCAAGCACTTATTAGAAGCGGGAAAGATTCTCACATTTGCAATATTCTTATGTAGGTATATCGAATCGCACTTTTGTATCTACTGCGGAACTTGTAATATAGAGGAAAATTGGAGTTGCATTCCTGTATAGCCCATGCTATCTCATCTCTTGAATATTACATATGATGCAATGTAATTTTAGAGAATGCAGGTTTAGAACTATAGAACTATTATGTGGATTACAAGTAGGGGTATTTCTGGTAAATATTAATGGTAAAGAATCTTGTGTGTTAAGAATTCTGCTGGGAATACAGTTTGTTTTGTTCAGTTGAAATGGTCAATGTAGAGTGCCGGAGTGTTCCTGTTAATCTGTTATTCTGGTTAAAGTAAGTATTAGACCGCGGTGTAAGTTTGTGATGACGTCGAATGTGTGGAAAAAGTAGGCATGCTGCGCCGACCCCAAATAATAATTGGGATGAGAGCAGGGGAATGATGATGATAAGTAAGTTGGTGCAAGTCCGACATATCCGTGCCTGGCGTGAATAAGTGGACAAGTCTAAAATGCCAACTTTTCAGGGGAGCCATTTAAAGGTTTTACTTCCTTCTCTTAAATCGAGGAATAACAACAAAATAGGAACGTCCGCAGTTTTATAGGTTATTTTGTGCCTTCTTTTAGATGGTGGTGAGAAATTCAGGAATTTCCCTGTAGTTTCAGAAATAATCGAGATATCATGTACAATTTTCTATGCACAAATATTGATTTAACGAGTTGTCCAGTTATTTACGTCAACATTTTCTTCAATTTTCATCTGCGTGAGAGTTGTCAATAATTTAAAAACGTTAATTATAATATCATTAACTTATTATTTTTGAATAATTAGTAAGTAATTATTAACTTAAATAACTGTAAATTTAAATAAACATAAGAGAATATAAAATTCACTAAAATTCTACCTACGCTTAATTTAAACTTGAATGGTACGAGTTACGACAACTTGTTCTCTTCACTTTATCAGGTAAATACATAATTTAGTATTTATTTCAGAATGATTAATAAAACTATAACGACGAAACGATTGTTAAATAAAACTATCGTTCAGAATTGATGAAAAAGTCTATAAATAGGTACGTTATCGATTAAATCAAGCATGTCCATTAGGTCTTTCTGTTTTTCAGCGCTTATTGGCAATGGTTCCTTTGAAATTTTGGTTTAAGGCAAATGAATGAACATTATGCTTGTCTTTCTTTTTAAAGTTTATTGATTTGAAAGGAACCTCATTGTCTAGGCTCTCCTTAAATTGTATTTTGCCAATACAATCGTTACTTTACTGCAGCCATTTTAATGGTTACCATAAAAAAAAAAAAACTTTCGGCTTGAGGTTTCTTAATTCGACCGTATAATAATATGCTTTTTTTATGTTTGTTCGCGGATAACTCCGTCGTTTATGAACCGGTTTTGATAATTCTTATTTAGTTAGAAAGCAGACAGCTCCAAGGTGGTCCCATGTTAAGTAAATCAGGGTCTAATGATGGAAAACCAGGGAAATCGAGAGGAACTTCAAAACATTTTAGGGGGTACTAGTACGTTTGTTCGATATTTCGATAGCACTTATAAAAGACTACAATACAACGTAAGTCTGGAGTAAGTCTGATGATGGAGCCGAGAGAGTCGAGGGAACTCCTCAACGGTTAACAGCAGCTACCCTAAGTTTGAGCTTGATTAATTTGTATTGATTAGATATTAAGACCTTAACCCTTAGAGAATAAACATAAGCATGGGAATAATTCAACATGCTGGTTTGGCACCAACTTCACTTAGTATTTGACATGATAAAATCGGTTTATTTTTTAGGTTTTAGGGCCGTGGTTATTGAGGTCGGTTTTCATTTTATTTTTATTAAAATTATTTGATTATTAATAGAATGTTTGTTAGTTAGCTTCAATTGTTGATTCCGTTTGCGAGATAATTTTAACTGCGTATTATCACGTAGCTCTATTAATTTACTTCCTGGCCAATAATACAGCTATAGCCGATAACTATAAAAAACAGCCAATTTGAAACGTCTACCAGTTACCGTTTTTAATATTGAGCAAAAAATACGAAAAAACACGTTTATTGTTTTTGAACCCCCTTAACGTTTTTTTTTTTTAATTTTTAGTATTTGTTGTTATAGCGGCAACGGAAATATAACATTTGCGAAAATTTCAGCCTTCTAGCTGGTATCTAATTATGGTTTATGATATACAGCCTGGAGACAGATAGACAGACAGACAGCGGAAACTTAGTAATAGGGTTTCGTCTTACCCTTCGGGTACGGAACTCTAAAAAGGAGTTAGTTAGGTACCTACTTATCACTCACACACAGGTAAGAAATGAAAACTATTACGACGTAAACTTGCCATTGCAAACCATACAATAAACAAAACAAATTAATGAAAAATCTACAAGTTATTAAAACAAAATATTTATAATTCGTTCGCGCACTTGCGTCTGACTGACTGAGTTTTTGTTTACGAAATCGAGAAAGGAATAGAATGTAGGTACCAAGGATGGTAGCCACTATGTGCCCGCGAACTATCCTTTGAATGAAAATGCTCTTTTTGACAACCTAGTCGGTGTTCTTATTGAGCTGTTTAATCCGATAGTACATTTTATTCCATTTATTTAATTGTTTTTATTGCTATGCGTTTCTAAACCGGTTACCTTTATTACTTATCATATAAATAGTTTATTATTTTAGCAGAGGATAAATTTGATAGTTACGATGTCCAATAATTTTAGTTATTTGTAAACGTACGTTTATTGGTATCAATAGATATCAAGTAAAAAAAATTATTTAGTAGACGTAAATAACTGGACAACTCGATTTGTCAAGGTAAGTTTGGCTCTTTCGGAAAATGAATAAGTGTATAACCTCAGATGTCAACAATTATGTTTTAGTGTGTAAGTGTATAATTCAACATATCAATTTTATTTCACCAAAAAGGGTAAAGCATACATCTGACATGTGGTTTTATCAACATTAGCACGTTAAATTCGTACATGTCAGGTTGATTACAAAGGCGATATCTACAAAACTACCGCATATATTGGTGTATATTTTTTTTTCATATAAGATCATATGCAAAGGAATCGTGTAAGTCAATAAAAAAAAAATCGTGATTTTGGACTTGTCCACTTATTTACGCCAGGCACGGATATTCCCTCAGCAAGCTCTCGATGTGATTTGAAGTTACTGGCTTCTTGTTGATAAAAGCAGTAGAAACAGTTTTTACTTTTCTCTTAACATACATGACATGATACACTACATAGTACGAAACATAATCGTTTCCCGCTGTCTATCGCTATGTTGTACGTTTAGATCTTTGAAACTACGCAATGGATATTGATGCCTTTTTTTATAGAAATAATGTTTCAAGAATAACGTCCATAATTATGTATAATACAGTATTACATCCGTGCAAAGCCGGGGCAGGGCGCTAGTTTTCAATATAAAACCGGAGTTGGTAAATTCATTGTATGTAGTCAATAGTACCAGAATACATTTTACCCTTTTACCTTATATTTTTATATATTTAACCTTCACGATTGAACTTGTCACCTTACACCCATTTATAAAAGCAAGAAAAGCTTTCAAGCCTTCTAGTATATTAACACGTACGAATATTTTCAACAAAAACGCGAACAAAATGTGTGGATACAAAAAGAACAACATAATACGGTTTTAGCAATCATTATGACGTCGTTTCGTATAAAAATCGAGCTTCAGAAACTTCCTGTTCCTATCAAGAAAATTACGTTCCCGTGAATTGGCAAGTTTCGCGCGGAGAACACACAGTTGCGACTAAACAATACTTAGTAATATTGGTTAAAGAAAGAAGCAGATTTTAAAGAAGTAATGAAGTTTGTGAGTTATATGTTTACGTTATTTTAGAAATAATAACATTTTGCTTCAGAAACTCTGACTAGTTACGTTATTAAGAATAAACTGCTTAACAGATTTTGATACAATTTCGTGTGGGGATACAACTTAAGGGGAAAATAGACTACATTTTCAAACAGGCAATTTACCTTTTCCTATGCAAAGCTTTGAGTTATTTACTGGTATTCCTATTGCTATGCAGTGGAATGTTGCAGCTTTTTTCACGAAAACAAATAATTTCAAATAACAAATTTGGGTTCACAATACAAAATTTTCATCAGCTATTAAAGTTTGTACGGGATGATCAAACATTTCCGACCTTCACTACAGCTTTTTTAGACAAAATTGTTTATTTCCATGCATAAAATCTGTACAAATATTCTCGTTTTAAACAAAGCACATACACATTAAACAATATCACTTTAAGATATACCCCGACAATTAGTCGCAACATCCAAACGTTTCCATAGCCGACGCCTGCAGTCAACCAATATAACTTCTGTTTGCTAATTACTCAAACTTCCACGTTGTTTCCATTCACCGGCTTACAATTCCCGCCGATAGACCACAAATAACTGGCTATCATTAATTACAGCTAGTAGCTCCCGATGAACGACTTCATTTGGAAACGGTTGGGAAACCAATATGGTGGATTTTTGGTAGTTTTTTAGCATAATGTTATATTACTCATAGGTTTTTAAGGTGAGTGTCACACACCATTTTAATTATAGTAGAACAATGTCTTTCTGGTTTTTTTAAATCAGTTCATTACATACAGAATAATATGTATGTAGATGGTATTTGTGAGACCGCAGGACTGCCAAATCAAAGGTCTCCAGTTCGATCCTTATGGTACCAAATTTTCGAATGTTGTGTGCGTTTTGTAAATATGTTTCGGAAGGCACGTAGAAATGTGAGTTCTGCGCCCGACCTCTCCCCGATCGTGTTGGATTGCCGTCCCATTGGACTAGGAGAGTTAAGGAAAGGAGAGTGCAGGCTTATGTACTATAATATGTCCCGCGTAGCCCAGAGTAGCATAGCGTAGCGTAGCGTAGAACGCAAAAAAAAAATATTTGCTCGCATACATAGATATTTTTCCGTAAAAATCAACATTTCGCGGGTAAAGTCACGGGAGAAAGCTAGTAAATATTAATATATCTTAGCTGTAAGTAGGTAAATACCGTGCAAACCTAACAGCCCAATAAAAGAAAAATAAAAAAGTGTCCCGCACAATAAAAAATACACAAACATACTGAAAGACGATCATTTATTTTATATGTACGTAAAGACAAAATGGCTACTTAAATAAACTATAAAATGTATCCATCAAAAGTGTTACAGCCTTTTAGGCAATCTTAAGAAATGCTTTCGAGAATGATCGTCTTGGAGTAAGCAGATAAAAAAAATAACATTTTTGATAAAAAAAATAACAAAAAAAGTCTTGTATAGAAATTAATTCGAATTGTCCTGTATTTAACAATAGCAGCCTCGTTTTTATCATTATAAATTACTTCTTAACTAAATCCAAATCAACATTAAACACAAAAAAATAAAAGCTCGAAATAGCATAAACATAACTCTCCTTCTGACGAAGTGAGCTAAAAAAATCAAAATCTCAGACTTTGAACTCTCAACTTCAAAAACAGCTCCATACATTTAAAGCTCGAAATAGCAAAAACATAACCCTCCTTCTGACAAAGTCGGCTAAAAACATCAGACTTTGAACTTCAGCTCCATACATTTTCAGTCTACATTCGGCAACCCTAGATGGTACATCCCCTCTTCCCCAAAGAAAATTGAATTTATACTTCATTTCCCATAAAATGCCTATGCCAAATTTATTTTAGACCATTAGCATATTAAAACGGCTCTTACCTTCGTAGGGTTAGCATAAAAAGTTCGTTTTGTTGTTGTTTGACAAATTGTTTGCGATATCATGAATAACTGAACAGAGCGTGAATTAATTTGTTTTGTTGGTTAGTAAAATATTGGAGGTTTTTAAGACTAGGAAAGATTCGTGATTTCATACACTTTTTTTCTATGTAGGTTTTTTTTTGCACGACACATTTAACTAGAAATACTTCATTACTCTCTAAGTAGTCAACTAGTAAAGCCAAACAGCCAGCTAGTAAAATTTATAAGTTTCGAAAACTATCCGATACAAACACATAAATAGATATTAATGATTGTTTGTAAGGTATTTCATATTGAGTAGAATTCATGAAATGCATACACTACCATAATCCTACAGTAACTAAAGGATCTATTTCGATTGCATTTATTTTTCTTTCCACTTTATTATTATTACCAGTACAAAAATATTATTAAACAAAAAAATGAGGCTTTACAAAAAATACCACGATCTTTCTAAAGCGACCTGTTTTGCTGACGCTACTTCCATCGCCCTCTATATAATAAGATCAGTACTTTTATACTGGGAATAAAAATCTAGAAGTTCCAAGGGATCACGCCCTGTCCCTTGAGAGAGAGAGTAATCATATAATTGAAGAAATACAACATATTTTTGGTTGCTGATAAAAATGTATTGAAAAATGCCTGAAGGTCTGTTACCTGTACCATGTCATAAAGCGAGTCAAATTACTTTATAATGTAGTAAGACTCGAAAAAAGTAAGATGTTTGCAGACATTAGCATGACTGGCCTGTTGGTCTAGTGGTTAGTGGCCCTGACTGCGATACCAGAGGTCGTGGCTTCGATTTCCACCCAGGACAAAATAATATTTGTGTGATGAGCACAGTCATTTGTTCTGTGTCTGGGTGTAATTTAACTATAAAATATAATAATATTATGTACATAATATTTAGAAGTATACAGTCATATAAGTATGTTTATCAGTTGTCTAGTACTCATAATACAAGCTCTGCTTAGTTTGAGACTAGATGGCGTTGTGTGTTAGTCGTGGAAGTTTCATTTATTCATTAATTTTCCACAACAGGGCAATGACCTATCTCATGTAAAGACGGCCTGGGAGAATTCTTTTTTTCTCCTAAACTGGCCCCCGTTCAAAGCAATTTTTTTTTTACTTGTTTTTTTTCGTATCGTCACTGAAACACACTAAAAACAATTTACAAGACTATCAAAATAGCCAGCGATTATAAAATAAGGTAGTTAACCAAAGGCAGGCTAGAACAAAGGGTATGCCGCCGCCCGCTTTGTGAAATGAGTGTTTTTAGCTCCCGTACGAACCTCATGGAATACAACTTCTTCCCTTGATAGAGGCAAAGATTATTATGTGGATAGGCCGTTAGTTCTTGCTATTTTAAAGTGGATTTTGCCTATTCTAAATTGATGTAGGAAGAATTTCAGAGTAGTTTTGTAGGAAATGAAATGCGCGTTATTGGGAAAACTCAAAAACAACTTATCAAAATGCTTTAAGGC
This sequence comes from Chrysodeixis includens, assembly GCA_941860345.1. Taxonomy (NCBI): domain Eukaryota; kingdom Metazoa; phylum Arthropoda; class Insecta; order Lepidoptera; family Noctuidae; genus Chrysodeixis; species Chrysodeixis includens. The sequence goes on from OW796116.1 coordinate 257,376, forward strand.
AGCATCTATGAGCACAATATCGTGCTAAAATTTAAATGGGATTATAATTTAGGGAATACGAGTAATTCAGACGTAAGTATTAATATTTTAGACACTTATTTCAATCAGATCTGTATCTAGTTCACTTTGATTTTAGCTTTTTAGTGCAATCGTTATTCAAAGTAAAAAAAAAAACTTTTTGTTAAATTAGTTTATTAATCAAATAATGAAATGACTTCATCAATGGAAGTTTCTCTATAGCTAGGTAAGCAATTCTGTCTTAGCTGTCAGTTCTAAACATCAATTAAAGATAATATTCGAACGTCTCATGAAACTTAAAGGCATATTTTTGTAGATACTTTAAAATTCGGTAAAACTTATGTTTAATTTTGTCACCTCTTCTTTTTTACTCTTTGGTCTAATCCCAGTCTCTATTTTGCGCCCAGTTTTAGTCGCGTTTGTTAACAAAAGTCTTTTGTCGTCGAGTGTACTGTACAGGTAAGTTAGCGCGTACAGTCGCGTACAGTATACAAATTGTATTTTATATAGTCTGTGTAGGTACTGTATGAACGAACGTGTCTGATTTTATAAAAATATTCTAGTGTTGTTTCGTTTGAGATGTATTTTCATGATTTATTTGCATTTTGGTTTATTTAAACAACAATTTTAATTAAATTAGATGAAAGTATACTTTATTGTTGATATATTTAATTCAGAAATTGCAATATATGATGGAAACTATAGCAAACAATAAAATATTTACATTTAAAACTTACCTTATGTACCTGTGAGTCTGGGTGTCTTTGTGCATGTGAATTGAATATAAAAACTACCAAGTTTTTTATAAAGAAAAACGTATGTAGTATAATATGTATATGTATCAATCCATGAAATTCAATATCAATAGCTCTATATTTCAAACTAATACCGACACAAGTCCTTATTAACTTCGAAACTATTTCACCATACATACATAAATACAACTAAAACTTTAAAACCCATCAGTGAAGTTTGTAAATAAATACTCTATATGAAGCCTTAGTAGGCTCGGTTCAATAAATTAATTCCTGCCCAGACCCCTTCAAAGATTAAGTAGAAAAACTTTAGGGTAAGCGTTGGATATGAGCGTTCAAAACCAGACTGTGGGATTGTGGAAGAGAGACGCAAGCTATCAATGTAGAGTGCTATCTCGTTTTAACACTGGTAGGTTCTGTTTTAGAAGATGGTTGAGGAAGTATAGTTTAGGCAGGTTGTTAAATAAATATTGAAGTTGACGGTATCAGTTCCTATGTTCTAAATTGCAGCGCAGAAATTATTCTAGAGAAGATTTTATTTCGAGAGCAGATTTTATTCAGAACTTATGATAGAGTCTTTCCGTTTTTAATATGTAAGTTTCTACCTACAAGGAAAAATAACGTGTTGCGCCGACCCCAAGTAAAATAGGATACGGGTAGGAAGATGATGATGACGCGGGTTAAAAACAATTAGATCTAGTTCCAGAAATTATAATTATTTTACTTCAATAAAATCAAAATAAGTTTTCTTGCTTTCTCTAAACAAATACCAAGTTATGGAGTCTAATTGAGAAATTCTAGTACCTAATATGCAAAAATAAACTTTTATTTCTACTACAACGTCGTTGAACAAAATAATCTGCATTTCGTAAATTTTCGTTTATTTTTAGTTTTTTTTCTAATGCCCCAGTTACATACCCTACCACAATATTTTTTGTTTCTTTTATTAACGACTCCTACACTAAGGAATTTGATCCTTGTACGAGTATCTCGGGGAGTTTCACAGACATTGAATTCACATGCACAGGGACACCCAGACTCAGAACAAGCATTTGTGAAACGCACAAATACTTGTCCTACGCGGGGATCGAACCCACGATACGTAGAGTGCAGTGGTAATTGGCGTGGTGACCTGTACTACTTGGCTATCCGTGCAGTCTAAGTCGTTTTATAATATCTTACCATGTAAGTTACTCTCTATCAAATGCACTAACAGAATAAGCTCTACATTCTTAATTAGGTATGATATCATAGTAATAATTAGCACCTGTGTTAGACGCTACAGATTTACCGCCGAGAGTGCGAATACTGTACTCTACAAGGAATTGCAGTAACGACCAATTTATTGTATAGTTAAGATGCTTACACAATGATGAAACTATAATTAAATATTCCACAAATTTCACACAACGCCATCTAGTCTCAAACTAAGCAGAGCTCGTATTATGATTAATAGAGAATTGGTAAACAGACTTTGTATACTTCTTATTAATTACAGTCTATACCACAGATTAAAAACACCCAGACAAATGATCGTGCTCATCACACAAACATTTGTCCTGGGTGGGGATCGAACGCACGACCTCTAGTATAGCAGTCAGCTTCATTAACCACAATACTACACGACTACATTTTTACTTTCACAGCTTATGTTAATAGGTACCAATATGCCAAAGTAAGATTAGACTAGGTTATAGTTATAATCATATGGATTTCTTGTGAACGTACCTTTATATAGCAAATTGCAGTCTTACATTGCGCACAGGACACTTGGGCGCTCTACACTATAACTCACTAATATTAGGTATACAGCAATTTAGTATTAAATTAAACATTTAAATAGTAGGTACCTTCAATAGGAGTTCCAAAACATATTTCTGAAAACATATTTTTTTTTCAATCTTTAAAACAACAGAATAGCTTCAATGTATTGAAGTCTTGTGGCCAAGTGACGTGTCTGTAATCGTCAACGATCGTCAATAGTCACGTGATTTATCAAATCAAAATGTCATTCCTATACATTTGAACGTTTTCTATTGACTTTGTAAGAATAAGCGGGAGTGCTTATCCCTAACTTCCACAGCCACAACTTTAACGATTGTAGAAGTGTTATTTTAACCATGTCACGTTACTTGTGTTTAAAGAAAAGGAATAATATTATAACATTTCCAGACATTTTAAGTGTTCTATTGTAATTCGATGTAATATCATGGACCAATACCATAGTTAAGGAGCAATGATGTTAAAGAATCAAATTAATAAATAACAACAACGATACAAATCCCACTTATGCTGCTAAGTTTAATGTATTGTCATACCACTTCACAATAACAAAGTAAACGCGACCTCATAGTGTAACTTGGATCAAACATCACTTTTTAGCCGACTCCAAAAAAAATGAGAAAGGTACTCTCAATACTTCAGATTTTTTTACCAATTATAACAAGAGGACTGTCTTATAATATGAAATAAGAAAGTGAAGTGATATTTTCTCACTTTAAGCATCCCCTTACAAACTTTAGCAGGGCTGTTCTACAGTATTGGCTGTATTTCTAATATCAACTAATATAACAGAACAGAAAACGAACTCTGAACTCGGTGCAGAAGCCGCACGAAACACAACTCTTGGTTCATTGGCAATGATGATAGAAATGATGGATGTGGTATGTGGATAAATAACTATAAAATTTTGCGTTGGAAAAGGAAATCTGTCACTTTGACATTACAGATCAACTTTTCAATGGTAGTGGTATTTGAGTCACACATAGATGTAAATTAAATTGGATCAAAATTCATTATTTATGTATTCATTATTACAAGATTTCTTATAAACTATATTATAAAACTATGCCCCACAAAACCGTTTACAAGGTTTGTCTGCAGGAACGGAACATGCTTTAACATCTAAGATAGATGATAAAAGTTTTTACCACGCAGTGATATTTCAGTCCAAAGAAGACGATATCACACTCACTAACATGTTGCCATTGATCTTAGATGTGCACTATCTATCTACTACAAATGGCCTAGGATAATGCCATTCTTATAAAAAAAAATCTGGGCGCACAAAATTTTGTTGCATCGACTTTGCAAAAAGTAAAAGATGTAAGGCATCTTAGGCTGTAAAAAACTAATAAATTATAACGAGAATTTATTGACATTCATCCCACATTTTCCAATACACCAACCTAAAATCTAGATCTTACCTACCACAAATCTACAGATTGTCTTAATAAATTATAGATTTTGGCACCATACAGCGCATTGACAAATCACTATCGCGATTTATGACGTCACATCTGACTATATCTCTCAATTGAATCTAATGTCTTCTTGACAGATGGACGCATAAATCTGTGTATAGATCCTGGAGTTTGTGTGTTGACTTGCCTGTATGTAGGATAACGTAAGGTCTCGAAATGGTAGGTAAAGATGAATGGAGGTGGTGGGAAAATTAAAAGGGACTATGAAATTTTTGGGTTCTTAATTTCTACATGACATTGGTAATAATACTTTTGTTGACTCGTCATAATAATATTGTTTTTTGTATGATAGGGGATGGAAGGAATGCACAGAATGGAAGAAAAATAATCGTGTTGTGCCGACCCAAAGTAAAAGGGGATCAGGACAGGAAGACGATGATGATTGTTTTTCATGTTTTTGAATAAACATACATTTCGTTAGAGCTAACTGTAATAGTTTTGCTACAAAAACGCATAATAATATGTTTTTCGTCGACAACTCCATCAACATATTAAAACTGGAAAAATAGTATTATAGTCCTGGCTAGCAAGCACAAACACCAGATCTGAATACAAACTGCCTGAAAGCCAAAACTACACAAAATCATTTACAAATGCCACCTCCAAAAATTCTTTCCCACTTAAATCCTTAACAAAATTTTCCATTAAAGCAAAAATATGAGAGGTATTTACACTGGCGTTCGCTTGAAGCCCGACAAATTAACCTTTGCGAAGCTGACCGCCGGAATTTCATAGTTACTGGCTGGATTTAATAATAAATATGGTTGACACACTTTTTATAATAACTTTTAAGGTTCTGTAGTACTTGTAAATGTGAGTGTAAAGATTCGTGCAGAGCTACTCGAAGTGTAAAATAAAATGGTGTTGTGTTTTTGTTGTGGCGGGTCCGATCCCCTAGTAGGACAAAAATTTATACGATCCACAGATGCTTGTTTTGAGTCTGCATGTCTTTGTGCATGTGAATTAAATGTATGTAAATACCGTCGTGACACAAGGACAATTCCTTAACACAGGGTTGTTTTTAACGACAAAAACAAAAAAACTAATGTATGTTAAAAATTATCGTGTCACAAATTCACAATGTTCGTTAACGTACTCCTCAGAAAGAGCTTGAGCACTTGAAATTTGAGTAGGTCTGAGAATTGGCCAACCATTTTCATCACCATTTTTTTTGTACGCGTAAGAAAAACGCGTACCAAGTCGCGGACGACACCTAGTATGTATACAAATATTGATGTTATCTACGGAACCCTAGGTATTAACTTAATACCACACAACGAGACAAAAGCTTTGACATTTTCAACTCCTCTATTTGTCCTGTCCTTGTTTCCTGACATAGCTTTGCTAACTGATTTTTTTTTGTTACATAATATTTGTCCCTTTATAAAGAAACTTGAACTTAGTAAAGTCGGATTAACTTTTAGTTACCATTTTTCTTTTCAGCATTGGTATTTTACTTTAAACTTACTTACACATATACTACTACTACATGTTTAACACGTAAATACCTATTTATTTTTTACACGGTGACTACCGAACAATAAAAGGAGTTTCTTGCCGATTCTTCACGTTTTGAAAGTGCCTGAAAAGGCCTACTCAAAATAAAAACCTTTCGATTTTGATTGAAAATGTGTATTGTTTATCGGTCACCGGTCCCTTCGGCGTTCAAAACTTTAACCTAATTTTCTTCGTACTTTCTCAAGTAAACTACCCTATAAAGTTCAATAACCTATCCACATTAACTGTCTATACCAATCAAAACTCGTCAACAACAAGCAATGCCGGCTTCTCCTTAATGTATCAGCCGCGAGCTTTGTTCGCAATACACTAGCGAGCAGAATTACAACACACGCTAACCTAATTTATTTTGAAAAAAAAGCCATGCCAACTTTGAAGATTTACTTACTTTTTGTCATGGTCAGCTTTGCATAACGCACTGTTAGGCACAAGTCTACATTTTTGTGCCATTTTCTCGTCACCTGCCCCCCCCCCCCCTTTTTCATTTATATAGTTAAAGTACGACCTGGTGTCAGAGTTAAAACCTTTTTTAGAACCCAGACGAAGCTTGACCCTTAAAAACTTCTCCTGCCAGGGGTGCAGTGAATGCGAAAGCGAACCCCGTGCCCCCAGCCATAGGCAGATGAGGACGCTCCAGTGGTTTTAGCCGGTAAGATCCTTCCATCAACCCCCAGACGGAGGATAGTCCATGAGGATTTCCACTGGGAAGCAAAATAAAAAGTGCCGATTTTCTTCCTATTTTTTGCTACTCCATCTTAATCAAGTGGTGAAATAATATGTGTTAAACGCACATGAATTCATTAAAGCAACGATAGTCAAAGCGTCCTCGCTCCTTCTGTCCTCGGTCCTTAATGTATGAGCCATAAGTTTCATCCACAATACACATAGGTATGTACCTACAGCTTACCCTAATTTGTCACGGAAAATATATTATTCGTAAAACAAGTCATCGATCAAACTCTCGTCAGTGTGACGGAGGACGGCTGAAGAGTTTTATAATTATGTGTATTATTATTAAAATTAGGTGTCGTTGGCTTGGCTTGATAGATTTTGTATGTTTAAGGGTTCTACCACGATTTAAAGTAATAGTATTATATTATGAGTGTGAAAGAAATATCGTTCTACGTCTTGTGATAGGTACGCTGTTACGTTTCTTTCTACATTTTAGTGTCAACTTTAAAACGTGGTTGAAGGCCTTTTTAGTGGTTCAAAATAAGAAAAATATTTAAGTGATTTTGTGTATTCTGGAATCACTAGTCTTTCCATTTTTGTTTTTAAATGGAAAGACTAATAATCTCAAATAACTTGTTAAAAGAATTATGTCTTGAGAACCACTGTGTCCAATTATTACTTTTTTGTAACCCATATTACAAACATACACATATTTCGTAACCTAAGTATGCCATAAAAACAAAATCCTGAAACCAAAAAGAACTTATCGCACAATCGCATTACCAAAACTTAATTCGTAAAGATTTAACAAATTTATTTTAAAAAATCTCACAAAAAAATGCTCTTTCGAAAACACGTACATCCATTATCACTTCGAATTCACCTCAGTGATAAGGAAAAACGCGTGAAAAAGCCCAAATTAATTTCCCAAACAAGGCCCTGGGGCATAATTGACGGGACGCAAATAACAATATGTCCCTAACAAATTCTGAACATGTTTAGAAGAGAGATGAAAGAGCAGAGTGGAAGGAAGAGGTACTTAAGCTATAGGTGTGTATCTGTTAGGAGAGGGATCCTCTAAATAAGACAGATTGTAAATAAGGAACATTTTCTTTGTCCTGTCATTTCCGTTTATTTAAACTCAATGTTTACATAATAACACCAGCCTATGAACGTCCCACTACTGGGCACAGGCCCAAGGTTTAAGCAATCATTACCGCGCTAGCTTACCGCGATTTCGATACGATAAAAAGTATTGGGAAGACGACAGCAAATAACAGCCATATGTAAAGTGATGCACTAAATGGCTATTTTACATTTTATAACGACAAACATCATGACCGCAGACGGGGAGAAATCCCTATGCTTTGATCTTGCCTGGCTATAAGTAACTTTAGCGACACAGCACACCATGGTTCCATTCCTTTCTTTTTTGTTTTTCAGTATACTGACACTTCCCTCAACTTGTTTCCCCTGTCCCACGTGCGAACACAAACAGAACAAGCCCGGACATGTCCAGCCCCACCCTGTTAATTTTGACAAACTGTCCGACTGTTTCATTACACGACGATGGTGTAATAAATTGTTGAGTTACGCACTTCTTGATATGAAACCTCTTTATTAGTATAGGATGGGAACGGTTTATTTATTAAAATAGGATGGTGAACATGAATGTGGATGGATATAAGGGAAGAGGAGGGCCAAAGAAACGATGGATGGATTGTGTGAAAGATATGGCTGCAAAGAGTGTTACTTGCGAGTTGACGTCAGATAGGAACGTGTGGAAGAAGAAGACATGCTGCGCCGATCCAAGGCCGTGGGAACGAAGAAGCACTCCGGTGGTTTTAGCCATGTAGGATTGCCACCGGATACCAAAAAAGCCGGCCAAGTACAAATCGGACTCGCGCACGAAGGGTTCCGTGCTATCATCTATAATAGAAAAAGCGTCTACCTGTTACCGTTTTTAATATTAAGCAAAAAAACACGTAGGTTGTATGGGGACCCCCCCAGACGTTTTTCTATTTTTTTTAGTATTTGCTGTTATAGCGAAATATGTTGAATATGTTGAAATTTGTGAAAATTTCAGCTGTCTAGCTATCACGGTTTATGACATACAGCCTAGAGACAGACAGATAGCGGAGGCTTAGTAATGGGGTTCCGTTTTACCCATTGGGTACGGAACCCTAAAAAGGGTTTCAACTTTGTCAATAAACAAACCAAAAGCCAGCCTTTAACGCAAAATAGATAGTAGATACTAAAAAACGAAAAAAAAATACCCAACCCAAATAAAGTCATACACAGCTTATAGAACCAGCGCATCATTAATTATGCTCGCCAGTGCACTGCAGTCAATTTGTCGAGATTAGCCCACTGCTGTCAATAGAACACTACACTGGAATTATGAAGTGACACCGTATAGGCAGGCCGCCATTTGTAAACTATGACGTCACAGTATTAAAGTGATTGATACTAATTGATTAATATCTGTATCGGGTTGTAATTAATATGGATTTGGGATATTTTGTTAGATATGAACTCAGCGTAACAATATACAACAGTATGTAGTCTTCATATGAAACGGACGCAGTGCGAGTTGTACCTGCGCTATCAGATCGTAGCATCTCCGTGGCATGATGCAGTCACGAGCGTGCCACAGTGACGAACGGACGATGTGTTGTTGCTGAAATTAAAATGCTGTAGGTAGGCAGCCCTATCGCTGTTACGTAGGTACAGTGTGGCTGTAGGCATTTGCTTTTTAGAAACTACTGAATGTATTTACTACACAAACTTGAACGGGAGGTAGCTGATGTAACTAATAAGGAATAACTTAGGATACATTTGTTAAAATTTCATAAAAATATTTTATTCCAGAAAAAAAAACTTTTTCAAAAATTTCACGTAGGTGAAGTCGCGGGTACAGCTAGTATAAACCGACAGTCATTAGGAATCCAAACTTTAGTACACACACACAAGTAACGAAAACTAATACCCAAAACAAAAGTCAATTCAAAATTATCTTACGACGTATCAACAATAATAATTTAACGGTCAACTTTCATCCCCTACGGTAAGAACTTTCAGCCCCTTGGTACTCCTAAATAAGGGTTTAAAAGGGTCCAATTAAACCCCTTTACAATTAAACAGGCTGAATACAAAAACGTTAGCGCCTCGTTAAATTTAGCTGAGTCGTATCAAAAATGGTGGTGTAAATACTTTATGTGTGTTAAGATACTTTTGATAAAATAATTATGGGTATTAACAACCCTTTTTATGTCGAGTATCTTATGTGGTTTTTGTTAGCTTATTATTGTATGCTCTTTGAGAATGTGACAGATTTGTGTTAGACAGACTGGTCTGTTGGTCTTAACTGCTATACAGGAGGTCGTGGGTTCAATTCTTCAGTACATCTATTACATACAGAATATAATAATTTATTTGTAACGAGTGTTTTAGGGCTCCTAGTACATTCTAGCTTATTTGGCATGCAAATTTACATTTTAAAGAGTTTAGTTTAGTAGAGATTGCCAGCGATTAATATTTTGTTAATGTTTCGACACTAATTACGTTGTTGTTGAAAAGAGATAACGCTATTCATTTTTATATCTCAATCCCTCTCATAAAACAAATGTTAGGTACCATAAAAATGTAAGGCTAAATGCTCAATGACTCCACACAATAGGTGTTTAACTAACGGCCTTTACAAGTGTTTTACTTGCAAAACGTTGACTAAATATTTAAAACAAACGCGTTTCTAATCAGTTTTGCTTCGATGGCTAAACAATCACTAGCAAAAAACCGTACCAGAAATTATACGATTCGCTTACACTGAAATTCAAATCACCTTTATCGTTTTAGAAATAAAGTTCATTTTCGCTTGGCAATAAATGTCTGGAGTATAAAATTTAGTTTGAGGAGGTCAAATTCCTTAATTAATGCTAAACGAATTTGGTTCTTATGCCTTTGTGATAAAGTCTAAGTGATATTTATGTTGTAAACTAATTGATTTTAAGCTTTGGGTTTAGTGAGCTTCGTAAAATTTTAATAAAGATCTGTGTCACAGTTTTTCAATTATTTTGCACTTGACGCCCGATTGAGTTGTTGCGGTATTTCCTTGTTTTTTTTTTTATACTTTTGCGTAAAGATTTGTAAGTAAATAATCGGGTTCTTTCATTAGAGTGAGTGTTTGGTTTTTATTAGATTAGATTTGGTTATGCGGTTTACTGACCAACTTGTTAGCACGCATTTAACAATCAAGCAAGTTATATATTTATTTGGAATTTACAAACACGCCGAGACAAGAATTTGAACACGCAGAGACTATTTTTTTTTTGTAAAAAAAGTGATATTTCCTGTACACGTTCTAATTAGCTAAGACCCCAATGGCAAATGATTAATTAAAGTATTGTAAGAAAGCATATTACCTATCTAATTGCAAACTAAAATCGCCTTCTGAAACGGAAGCTGAAACACGAAAATTTCTGCGCGCCATGGGGATCGAACTCGAGATCTTGGCAGTCTTACCATTAGGCTATCACAGCTTCGAAGCGGGTATACACCAAACATGCGTATGATACTTAATTTGATTTTTCATTTGATACTACCTCCCCCATTCCCTATTAAACACTGAAATAAGGTCTTAACACAAACACTTTCAGATAAACTAAACTAAATAGTACCTACTTCGTAAACTAAGTTAGCAGAACGGCAATGAAATTCCATGGTGATTCACTGGGCATCGGTACAGAATGGCGTTGCGGTTTCAGGCACCAGCACTAAGTCTACATTCATTCTAAAATTACCCACGTTTAAGGAGTACTTCGACGAAAACAGGAGCTGAGTGTGGAGCTAGGAAAACAGCGGGTATTTATGAACCTATTTCATTTAATAATAATGTCCGCACCGATTTCGGCCACGGCGGCCAGTGTTACTATGACACCAGACAGCTACGCGGGACATATTATAGTGCACAAGTGTGTGCGCAAACACAGGTGCACTCTCAATTCCTTTACTCTCTTAGCCCGATAAGACGGTAATCCGACAAGACCGGAGAGAGATCAGACGCAGAATCCACATTTTTACGCGCCCTGGAGATCGAACTCAAGTCCTTTGACTTGACAGTCCTACGGTCTTACCACTAGATCACAATCTATTTTATTTAAAGTAAGCACAAAATGGGGACAGGTGACTGCTACTAGCCCGACAAGAACAAATCTATGAAATATTGCCAGGCCTGTTGGTCTAGTGGTTAGTGGCCCTGGCTTCTATACCAGAGGTCGTGAGTTTGATTCCCACTTAGAACAAATCTTTGTGTGATAAGCACGATAATTTGTTCTGTATATGGGTGTAATTTGTGTATAGTTTTGAAATGTAGGTATTTAGAAGTATCTAAGTATTTCATTATCACTTGTCAAAACCCATCTCTATATCGCTTTAATTCAATCTTACAATAAAACAAACGACAAATTACGCAATCCTCGTTGCTTCATCACAAATACTCTGTTATACCACATCGCAACCGCAACAAGCTTCAATATAAGACATCGTACCAAATTGCCCACTAAAATTAAAACCCGAGCTCCCGCCGTTTTAATGGCCACACATAAAGTTTATACAGTCACTATGTTAGTTTGATTACGTTATGCTAGTTGCTAACATAGACGTTATATTGCTAAATGTGTCAGTGAATCTACATTGTTTTAACCGACTGCAAAAGAGAATGTTCTGTCAATAATCGTACAATGAGGATTTTTTTTCAGTATGTCATTTTCACAGTTAATTAATGTAAAATAATCCAGCCTATATACGTCACACTGTTAGGCACAGGCCTCTTCCCGTGTAGGATTGGTTTGATCATTAATCACCACGCTAGCTCACTGCGGATTGGCGCTTTCAGATTCCTATATTTCAAATCCAGGTTTCCTCAAGTTTTCCATCACCGTTTGTCAACAGCGTCCGAATAATTAAGATAGTACATATACAACAACTAGACCAACAGGCCTTTCTAAATTTGATACAAAAAAATCAAAACATATTCAAACATTTTTGACAACGTTCTTGCAAGTCTTAGACAATATCTGAATAGATTTCCATTCAAAAATCGTCTTAAACCGTATTTACCAGCTTAGTCAATTTAGTATCATCACAAATAAGGTTTCACTACTCCATGTAGCCAAGATAAAGTTTACAGCTACACAAAGCACATGATCTAAACGCAATATAACTTCGGAAGGAGGTTTATAGTGCATAGTAACTAAACTAGATGTCACAACAATGTGATCCTTATAAAGATCACGACACTTATACTAAACTGGTTCGCGTACGAGATCAGAAAGCGAATGCCTAAATTCAAGGCAATGCGGAAGGAATACATTTTTAAAATCTATGGTTTGGGTTTGAAGTCCAATCAGACCTAAATCCATGGGTAAAGTTGAGTACTGTGTTAATAATTAATTGATGGGAATAAAAGTTGGAAAAGAGTTAAATTGCAAGTAATTTACGTCCCTTGCAAATTATGTAAGGTGTTACAAAAGGCAGCATCAAACGTTGGCATAATTTTTAGAGTTTGATACTTTATTTGCCTATGATTAATACTGAAGCTGTGATGTGTAGTCTAAATGGTAAGACCGTAGGACTACCAAGTCAAAGGTCTCGAGTTCGATCCCTACGGCACGCACCGACTTTTTGAATCTTGCTTGCACAATCGCGAAAAACTTAACAGTTTAAGTCATTACATTGAAAGAAAGATTGAAAAATAAAACCCCATTGTTTAAGGAAAACCAGTCCTTTTCAGTTTCTATACTATCTCAATGCTATTGAGTTGGTTAGAGTTTTCCCAGAATTAGTAGTTCGCCCAGAATGGGATATTTTGTTTAATCCACAGTTTCAAGTTTGGTTTAGTGTTAGATATTGTATTAACTTAGATCTGACTTCAGTATTTAGGTTTCAAAGTTAGTGATAGATATATTGTCCAATTCATCATATGTGTAATTGATTAATCCGTTTAGCTTTGTGTAGTTTTTTGTCGAGAGGGAAAATTAAACGTCAACACTTATTGAAGGTTTGGATATTATGTTAGCTATAGAATTTCTGTTTCTGGTAAGTGCTTTTACTGAAAATAGAATACTTACTAGACTAAATCAGTAGGTACTTAATGATTTCTATACTAGCCGTAGGATCTATTTCGTGATTTAGTTAAAAAAATAAGTATCGCCTTCTTCTTATCGAGTCGATGACAATTCGGATTTGTCGGCATTTTTTCAACAACGTCATTGTCAAGAGACAATTTCTGCACTATTAGCTTTTATAGTAGGTACCTATACATATCGCTAACAGTTTTATTGTCATAATGTAGGGATGGCAAACCTTTACGTATCATTGTGCCATTTTTTCGAGCCTGTATTTAAAAGTCGCGAGCGGTTTTTTACATAGCTATTTTACTCATTTGAATTATCTTAGTGCATAATTAATTTAGTGATCAATGACGTGCCCAAAATATTGTTCCGTGTGCCATAAGTGGCACGGGTGCCATTGGTTCGCCATCCCTGTAAATAAGGTAAGGTAAACGCAAAGTTGAGGATCCTGTAATAGGGTTCTTTGTACAAACAATTAATAATAAAACAACAAACATTGATAAAATTACATTTAAATACAAAGTTGTCGACTCGTGACCTAAGTAAATCTAAATTGCATATTTAAGTCTAAACAAACCATGACACACAATCAATTCATTTTCATTAGTAATTCAGCGTAGATAATTTAAAAATATAGAGTCAGGAGATACGCTCTTTGGGACCCCATAAAAATTAAATGTTAAGTCGTGTTTATATGGAGAACTTGGATTGATGATGAAAATAATATTCAAAGGAAACTTGAAAAAGGAGAGGGAACTTATTTTCTTTCAATGGTACTGTAATTTTCACTATTAAGTGAATTGAATAAAATTGGACACAAGCATTATTAAGGGCTAGAGTCAAATTGACAAAACCACTGTCGTTTTTAAGTCTAAACTGACTTACTGCTGCAAAGCTTTTCTCTCGTTCTTTTACAATTATCGTCTCTTTTTTCAAATTGTAAGAAAGACATTTCATTCTTCGAGTCATTTTCTTTTTTGGTCTACCGAAATAATTGTCACAGTGGCAAATTAGTATTCAAACTAATAATCACATGATTCGATCAGTCGCGATAGAATTCCAGCAGGAATTTCGATAGGCCTATCTGTAAGTGTGCAAACATGGTGATAAATTTTCAGACACCCAGATCTAAATACATACATATTATAGATAAATTACACCAAGACACATAACAAACAGTCGTATTTATTACACAAACATTCGCACTAACTGGAAATCGAATATTATACTTTCGGTATATCAGCCAGAGCCACTAGATCAGATGAAGGAAAATCTGTAAACTTAGAACCTCTTCATCAGTCACTTTTCTCCAGTGAACATACCTTTACCCAATAAAAGGTAACTCCGCTTCTAGTTGGTAGTAATAAAAGCGAGAACCCAGAACGCATAACACGCGTGATAGTTAAATCAATTGAATGCATTACTGTAATAGCTTTGTATCACGTTGCTCGTACTAGGAATTATAAAGGAGCTGTATAAGTTATAAGAGATAACGATTTTTGAGATTTATAGCTGTATTCAAAAATGATACTAACCTTTTTTTCCAGTAATTTTCTTGATGATGATTCATACTTAAATGTTATAACGGTTTACTCACGCATATTTATCGTCTCTATTCTTTTTTTATTTACGTGATAAAAGAAAATAATATATACGTGCCCAATATTTTTTTGAAAATATATCTCACCGACTTATTCGTTTTTAAATATTCAAGTCAGTAAAGGACACATTTATAATGCCTCAACGGCAGTCGTTCGGGAGATATGGTTTTATATACGAGTACTTTTCGTGCTACAGTGTAGACCACTCCAAATTTTCTGATTCCAATATAATTTTGAATTAATCAAGGATTTGCATACGAAAGTTCGTGTTTGCAATTGCACTCTCTTCTACACTAACAATTTATATTAGTAGGGACAGTCACACGTAAAAACAAGTATACACGACCGAAAAGTTGCAGTTGATCAATTTCTGTAACTGTCATGGAATATTCCTGATATTGTAAACTAAACATAAAATCTTTAATTTAGTAGAACATATCACGATTCCATGAATCATTTGACTAGGGCTTAAACTTCAATTGTTTAGTCACGTAACATGTATTTGCTCGTGACTGTACTCACATAAATGAAAGCACATTGATTTTAAGAGCCTGAAATCATTAATTAATTCTGTAAACATTAAACCCGCGTTACCTTTCCCCTTGTACCACACAACAAAGCTGATTACACGCCGCGGGTATACAACCCATGATAAATATTAGCTATACGTCGTCTGAGCAATACATTGATGCTCGCCGGCTCTATACCGGAATTACTGTAATTTCGACTACGCAATGTAATCTAAAATTGTATGAATTTAGATTGTATCGCAAAATTTCAAAATTTGATGGATCTGGCTGCTAGATTTTAATGTAATCTTCATGCATTTTATATAACATAGCCTAAAAAGTCCCACTGCTGGGCACAGGCCTATTCCCATATAGGGAAGGTTTAAGCATTGATCACCACGCTATCTCACTGCGGATTGGCGATTTCAGATCGGATTTCAGTCCGATATTTGAAATCCAGGTTACCTCATGATGTTTTCCTTCACCTTTTGTCAGAGGTGTCTTAGGATAATTAAAAAATTACATATAGCTTTAAAAAGGTCACAATGGAACTTCCTGGGCTGGAGATCGAACCTGCATACAAATCTACACATAGAACCTACCAAATATAAATAGAACGTCGGCAGGCTACCAAATATAAATAAAATAGAATGTCGTTAACCATGTAGAACCTGAAACTACACACAAGAAATGAAACATTAATAAGGATAGATAGATTCTGTGAATGATTACAAATAAAACTGCAAATACAGAGACAACATTTTGTAAAACCTTAGAAAATTTTATTTTTAACTAGCTGTTGCCCGCGACTTCGTCTGCGTGGTATTCAAGATGTGTAGTGCTGTACAAAAAGTAAAGCTAAGTAATGTTTAATGCTTGCTCCCTAATCCTGTTCCGTTCCAAACTACCTGATTTCTTAACTTCCTAATCCTAACCTCTAGTCTTACAAACATATTTGACTGTTAGTTAACACTGCTAGTTTTTTGCTGTGGCCACTATCTTGCACTGATTTGACAATTTGGATTGAAGGACTTGAAAACGGGCGATGGCAAAGAAGTGTAGTGGACTCTTACTGGCTAAAGCGCCAGAGTGCTTCACCGTATCCTATTGTCGGGGGCCACGGGAACGCTTTCGCAATCTATCGCGAGCCCCGACAGGAGAGCTCTTTTTAACGGAAGCTTCTTCGTTGACGTAGAGCCAGCTTTTGCCAGCCCTTATTAAGAGGCGCGCGGAAGCACCATGCATTTCGTCTTTGCCTTTATAACAGTAGACTGCCCTGAGACTACTGGCGTAGGTTATTTATGGTGGTTGGAGGAGGGCAAATAAGGCCCTTCTTCTATCCCTTGCTCGTCGAACATGGATCTGGTGGTTAGATGAAGCCTTTCACTTTTCCTTGAGCGTCATCACTTCTTCGCAGAACTTGGTGACGGCGCACCAACTAACCGCGGACACTTTGGCCACTCTAGGCGGTGTTACATCGTCGTTACGAAGATGTCGGATTCTCACTGGATGTGAGAGGGGTCTGTATACCCAAATTTGCCAAATTTTATTTGCCTACCTTTTTGGGTTCTGAGACGGTTGAATGCTTTCTGAACAGGCCTCTGCAAGGTGGGCCGGTAGGCCGGACGGTAGAGTGTATGTTCCTGAGTTAGGACATAAGTAGTAGGAGATAGTTGTCGATCTGCCCAGATCTTGCACCGAGCTCGAGTTGGAGTTGCAATAGTAGTCAGTGTATATCGGAAGAAGCTCTTTTGGCTCTTAAGTCTACCAGATTTATGTCTCTTCTAACGTCAGATAGAGCAATGCCAATCAGGAGGAGAACTTATTGAGAGGAGTTGGTCTTAAACAGCCAGATAATTTTCGACACGTTTGCACTGTGCGCTGTGGTGCGGAGAACAGCAGGCGCTGCTCCCCATTCATCTTCTATTCCGTTTTCATTCTACCCTTGACAGATATTTTACGCACACATAAAAAACAATCACGGGAGTACGCATATTCGTACGCAATATTAATAATAGCAGCCTACCTTTATAATACTTTACCTATGCAACTACCCTATGCCATCGCAATTGGTGCACAATTGTGGTAGTGTATAGGCACTATCAAATCTTTATGGCCACGCGTTACACACACCAAAATTGCAGTCAACAGCTAAGTAGTTAATTCAGTATTGTAAATCATTTACCGTCCACACTATTTTTTGTTTTAGTGTAGTTGGTTTTCTTTCACTTTATATCCACAGCTCCTCCTAAATTGGATGAGACTGTCCTAGCTTAAACAGTAAGTATCATATATTATACCAGATACCATATAAAAGGGTTTTAAAGAACAATTTTAGGATGTTAAAAAAATCCAAGCGTTTCGTACAATACTTTTATACTACCAAAAACGAAAGAAGAAAAAAAAATATACTTGACTGAGATTCGATTCTTACTCAAAAATTATTAAAAAATAAATTAAAAAAATGTGTGTCGAAATGAAATTTGAACTTGGAGTGGAAAAATACGAAGCTCGTACTCCCCTGAGCCCGCTATTTTAATTTCTATATAGTAAGCCAAATAGCATGTTAATATTAATGTCAAAACATAAAACCATAGCAACAGTATTTTGGTCACCAGTTGCGTGTTCTTTAAAAATAAAGGTTTATTGCTAAGACCCCATGGTTAATAACCTGATAATAAATAGCCTATATGTTGTCTAGACCTGTCCTTAATCTTCATGCAAAATTTGAACAATATACTTATGTACATTAAGTAGTTTTTTTCGATTAGCCGGTAATTGTCATAAAATTTGTGATTGCTCACCCTCCATATCAAATAGCGCAATAATATGTAGAATTTATGTTGTAACGACCTCTAGTCAATATATTCTGAAAATCTGAAATGAAATGAAAATGAAGTCTGTACATTATTGTTTGGGATTATCTCGGACATATATTTACGGATAGTTTAACAATTTTATGACAATAGTTCTTTAAACAGGTAACTGCCACAAAACGATGGGCAGAAAAGCTTAGTATTCACGTAAACAGCTTTAATTTTCATCGACTTAGCTTCAAAACAGTCGGAGTTTCATAGAAACGTACCTCCCCCTTTTTTACCCCCATTAAGGCAGAATTTCCAAAAATCCTTATTGCGTCATTCTTAACTTCCAACTAAATAACCAAATATTAATTTTAATCGAATTAGCTTCAAAACTGACGAAGTTTCATACAAACTTACCCACCCCTTTTAACCCCCTTAAAGAGCAAAATTCCAAAAAAAAGATAGCTTAAATGTTAGCGAGGACTAATAGCTACATAATAAAAAAAAATCATCAAAATCTGTCCAGTAGTTTTTGAGTGAAAAGCGGACAACAAACAGACAGACAGACAAAATTTTTTTTTTTCATACTTTTGGATTCTATTGGTTGTATGAAGAACCCCCATCTAAGTTTTTCTTTAATATCTTTAATGTACAGACATGAACTTGTTACAATTTTATTATATGTATAGATGAAATGAAAATGAAATCTCTACATTATTTTTTTGGGATTATCCCGGACATATGTTTACGGGTAGTTTAACAATTTTATGACAATAGTTCTTTAAACAGGTAACCGTCACAAAACGATGGGCAGAAAAACTTAGCACTCACGTAAACAGCTTTAATTTTCATCGACTTCGCTTCAAAACAGTCGGAGTTTCATAGAAACGTACCTCCCCCTTTTTACCCCCGTTAAGGCAGAATTTTCAAAAATCCTTATTGCGTCATTCTTAACTTCTAACTAAATAGCCAAATATTAATTTTAATCGAATTAGCTTCAAAAACTGACGGACTTTCATACAATCTTACCCGCCCCTGTTTACCCCCTTTAAGAGCAAAATTCCAAAAAAAAAGATAGCTTAAATGTTAGCGAGGACTAATAGCTACATAATAAAAAAAAAATCATCAAAATCCGTCCAGTAGTTTTTGAGTGAAAAGCGGACAACAAACAGACAGACAGACAAAAATTTTTTTTTTCATACTTTTGGATTCTATTGGTTGTATGAAGAACCCCCATCTAAGTTTTTCTTTAATATCTTTAATGTACAGACATGAGCTTGTTACAATTTTATTATATGTATAGATGAAATGAAAATGAAATCTCTACATTATTTTTTTGGGATTATCCCGGACATATGTTTACGGGTAGTTTAACAATTTTATGACAATAGTTCTTTAAACAGGTAACCGTCACAAAACGATGGGCAGAAAAACTTAGCACTCACGTAAACAGCTTTAATTTTCATCGACTTAGCTTCAAAACAGTCGGAGTTTCATAGAAACGTACCTCCCCCTTTTTACCCCCGTTAAGGCAGAATTTTCAAAAATCCTTATTGCGTCATTCTTAACTTCTAACTAAATAGCCAAATATTAATTTTAATCGAATTAGCTTCAAAAACTGACGGACTTTCATACAATCTTACCCGCCCCTGTTTACCCCCTTTAAGAGCACAATTCCAAAAAAAAGATAGCTTAAATGTTAGCGAGGACTAATAGCTACATAATAAAAAAAAATTCATCAAAATCCGTCCAGTAGTTTTTGAGTGAAAAGCGGACAACAAACAGACAGACAGACAATTTTTTTTTTTTTCATACTTTTGGATTCTATTGGTTGTATGAAGAACCCCCATCTAAGTTTTTCTTTAATATCTTTAATGTACAGACATGAGCTTGTTACAATTTTATTATATGTATAGATGAAATGAAAATGAAATCTCTACATTATTTTTTTGGGATTATCCCGGACATATGTTTACGGGTAGTTTAACAATTTTATGACAATAGTTCTTTAAACAGGTAACCGTCACAAAACGATGGGCAGAAAAACTTAGCACTCACGTAAACAGCTTTAATTTTCATCGACTTAGCTTCAAAACAGTCGGAGTTTCATAGAAACGTACCTCCCCCTTTTTACCCCCGTTAAGGCAGAATTTTTAAAAATCCTTATTGCGTCATTCTTAACTTCTAACTAAATAGCCAAATATTAATTTTAATCGAATTAGCTTCAAAAACTGACGGACTTTCATACAATCTTACCCGCCCCTGTTTACCCCCTTTAAGAGCAAAATTCCAAAAAAAAGATAGCTTAAATGTTAGCGAGGACTAATAGCTACATAATAAAAAAAAATTCATCAAAATCCGTCCAGTAGTTTTTGAGTGAAAAGCGGACAACAAACAGACAGACAGACAATTTTTTTTTTTTCATACTTTTGGATTCTATTGGTTGTATGAAGAACCCCCATCTAAGTTTTTCTTTAATATCTTTAATGTACAGACATGAGCTTGTTACAATTTTATTATATGTATAGATGAAATGAAAATGAAATCTCTACATTATTTTTTTGGGATTATCCCGGACATATGTTTACGGGTAGTTTAACAATTTTATGACAATAGTTCTTTAAACAGGTAACCGTCACAAAACGATGGGCAGAAAAACTTAGCACTCACGTAAACAGCTTTAATTTTCATCGACTTAGCTTCAAAACAGTCGGAGTTTCATAGAAACGTACCGCCCCCTTTTTACCCCCGTTAAGGCAGAATTTTCAAAAATCCTTATTGCGTCATTCTTAACTTCTAACTAAATAGCCAAATATTAATTTTAATCGAATTAGCTTCAAAAACTGACGGACTTTCATACAATCTTACCCGCCCCTGTTTACCCCCTTAAAGAGCAAAATTCCAAAAAAAAGATAGCTTAAATGTTAGCGAGGACTAATAGCTACATAATAAAAAAAAATTCATCAAAATCCGTCCAGTAGTTTTTGAGTGAAAAGCGGACAACAAACAGACAGACAGACAATTTTTTTTTTTTTCATACTTTTGGATTCTATTGGTTGTATGAAGAACCCCCATCTAAGTTTTTCTTTAATATCTTTAATGTACAGACATGAGCTTGTTACAATTTTATTATATGTATAGATGAAATGAAAATGAAATCTCTACATTATTTTTTTGGGATTATCCCGGACATATGTTTACGGGTAGTTTAACAATTTTATGACAATAGTTCTTTAAACAGGTAACCGTCACAAAACGATGGGCAGAAAAACTTAGCACTCACGTAAACAGCTTTAATTTTCATCGACTTAGCTTCAAAACAGTCGGAGTTTCATAGAAACGTACCTCCCCCTTTTTACCCCCGTTTAGGCAGAATTTTCAAAAATCCTTATTGCGTCATTCTTAACTTCTAACTAAATAACCAAATATTAATTTTAATCGAATTAGCTTCAAAAACTGACGGACTTTCATACAATCTTACCCGCCCCTGTTTACCCCCTTTAAGAGCAAAATTCCAAAAAAAAGATAGCTTAAATGTTAGCGAGGACTAATAGCTACATAATAAAAAAAAATTCATCAAAATCCGTCCAGTAGTTTTTGAGTGAAAAGCGGACAACAAACAGACAGACAGACAATTTTTTTTTTTTTCATACTTTTGGATTCTATTGGTTGTATGAAGAACCCCCATCTAAGTTTTTCTTTAATATCTTTAATGTACAGACATGAGCTTGTTACAATTTTATTATATGTATAGATGAAATGAAAATGAAATCTCTACATTATTTTTTTGGGATTATCCCGGACATATGTTTACGGGTAGTTTAACAATTTTATGACAATAGTTCTTTAAACAGGTAACCGTCACAAAACGATGGGCAGAAAAACTTAGCACTCACGTAAACAGCTTTAATTTTCATCGACTTAGCTTCAAAACAGTCGGAGTTTCATAGAAACGTACCGCCCCCTTTTTACCCCCGTTAAGGCAGAATTTTCAAAAATCCTTATTGCGTCATTCTTAACTTCTAACTAAATAGCCAAATATTAATTTTAATCGAATTAGCTTCAAAAACTGACGGACTTTCATACAATCTTACCCGCCCCTGTTTACCCCCTTAAAGAGCAAAATTCCAAAAAAAAGATAGCTTAAATGTTAGCGAGGACTAATAGCTACATAATAAAAAAAAATTCATCAAAATCCGTCCAGTAGTTTTTGAGTGAAAAGCGGACAACAAACAGACAGACAGACAATTTTTTTTTTTTTCATACTTTTGGATTCTATTGGTTGTATGAAGAACCCCCATCTAAGTTTTTCTTTAATATCTTTAATGTACAGACATGAGCTTGTTACAATTTTATTATATGTATAGATGAAATGAAAATGAAATCTCTACATTATTTTTTTGGGATTATCCCGGACATATGTTTACGGATAGTTTAACAATTTTATGACAATAGTTCTTTAAACAGGTAACCGTCACAAAACGATGGGCAGAAAAACTTAGCACTCACGTAAACAGCTTTAATTTTCATCGACTTAGCTTCAAAACAGTCGGAGTTTCATAGAAACGTACCTCCCCCTTTTTACCCCCGTTAAGGCAGAATTTTCAAAAATCCTTATTGCGTCATTCTTAACTTCTAACTAAATAGCCAAATATTAATTTTAATCGAATTAGCTTCAAAAACTGACGGACTTTCATACAATCTTACCCGCCCCTGTTTACCCCCTTTAAGAGCACAATTCCAAAAAAAAGATAGCTTAAATGTTAGCGAGGACTAATAGCTACATAATAAAAAAAAATTCATCAAAATCCGTCCAGTAGTTTTTGAGTGAAAAGCGGACAACAAACAGACAGACAGACAAAAATTTTTTTTTTCATACTTTTGGATTCTATTGGTTGTATGAAGAACCCCCATCTAAGTTTTTCTTTAATATCTTTAATGTACAGACATGAGCTTGTTACAATTTTATTATATGTATAGAAGATGAAATGAAAATGAAATCTCTACATTATTTTTTTGGGATTATCCCGGACATATGTTTACGGGTAGTTTAACAATTTTATGACAATAGTTCTTTAAACAGGTAACCGTCACAAAACGATGGGCAGAAAAACTTAGCACTCACGTAAACAGCTTTAATTTTCATCGACTTAGCTTCAAAACAGTCGGAGTTTCATAGAAACGTACCTCCCCCTTTTTACCCCCGTTTAGGCCGAATTTTCAAAAATCCTTATTGCGTCATTCTTAACTTCTAACTAAATAACCAAATATTAATTTTAATCGAATTAGCTTCAAAAACTGACGGACTTTCATACAATCTTACCCGCCCCTGTTTACCCCCTTTAAGAGCAAAATTCCAAAAAAAAGATAGCTTAAATGTTAGCGAGGACTAATAGCTACATAATAAAAAAAAATTCATCAAAATCCGTCCAGTAGTTTTTGAGTGAAAAGCGGACAACAAACAGACAGACAGACAATTTTTTTTTTTTTCATACTTTTGGATTCTATTGGTTGTATGAAGAACCCCCATCTAAGTTTTTCTTTAATATCTTTAATGTACAGACATGAGCTTGTTACAATTTTATTATATGTATAGATGAAATGAAAATGAAATCTCTACATTATTTTTTTGGGATTATCCCGGACATATGTTTACGGGTAGTTTAACAATTTTATGACAATAGTTCTTTAAACAGGTAACCGTCACAAAACGATGGGCAGAAAAACTTAGCACTCACGTAAACAGCTTTAATTTTCATCGACTTAGCTTCAAAACAGTCGGAGTTTCATAGAAACGTACCTCCCCCTTTTTACCCCCGTTTAGGCAGAATTTTCAAAAATCCTTATTGCGTCATTCTTAACTTCTAACTAAATAGCCAAATATTAATTTTAATCGAATTAGCTTCAAAAACTGACGGACTTTCATACAATCTTACCCGCCCCTGTTTACCCCCTTTAAGAGCAAAATTCCAAAAAAAAGATAGCTTAAATGTTAGCGAGGACTAATAGCTACATAATAAAAAAAAATTCATCAAAATCCGTCCAGTAGTTTTTGAGTGAAAAGCGGACAACAAACAGACAGACAGACAAAAATTTTTTTTTTCATACTTTTGGATTCTATTGGTTGTATGAAGAACCCCCATCTAAGTTTTTCTTTAATATCTTTAATGTACAGACATGAGCTTGTTACAATTTTATTATATGTATAGATGAAATGAAAATGAAATCTCTACATTATTTTTTTGGGATTATCCCGGACATATGTTTACGGGTAGTTTAACAATTTTATGACAATAGTTCTTTAAACAGGTAACCGTCACAAAACGATGGGCAGAAAAACTTAGCACTCACGTAAACAGCTTTAATTTTCATCGACTTAGCTTCAAAACAGTCGGAGTTTCATAGAAACGTACCTCCCCCTTTTTACCCCCGTTAAGGCAGAATTTTTAAAAATCCTTATTGCGTCATTCTTAACTTCTAACTAAATAGCCAAATATTAATTTTAATCGAATTAGCTTCAAAAACTGACGGACTTTCATACAATCTTACCCGCCCCTGTTTACCCCCTTTAAGAGCAAAATTCCAAAAAAAGATAGCTTAAATGTTAGCGAGGACTAATAGCTACATAATAAAAAAAAATTCATCAAAATCCGTCCAGTAGTTTTTGAGTGAAAAGCGGACAACAAACAGACAGACAGACAATTTTTTTTTTTTTCATACTTTTGGATTCTATTGGTTGTATGAAGAACCCCCATCTAAGTTTTTCTTTAATATCTTTAATGTACAGACATGAGCTTGTTACAATTTTATTATATGTATAGATGAAATGAAAATGAAATCTCTACATTATTTTTTTGGGATTATCCCGGACATATGTTTACGGGTAGTTTAACAATTTTATGACAATAGTTCTTTAAACAGGTAACCGTCACAAAACGATGGGCAGAAAAACTTAGCACTCACGTAAACAGCTTTAATTTTCATCGACTTAGCTTCAAAACAGTCGGAGTTTCATAGAAACGTACCGCCCCCTTTTTACCCCCGTTAAGGCAGAATTTTCAAAAATCCTTATTGCGTCATTCTTAACTTCTAACTAAATAGCCAAATATTAATTTTAATCGAATTAGCTTCAAAAACTGACGGACTTTCATACAATCTTACCCGCCCCTGTTTACCCCCTTAAAGAGCAAAATTCCAAAAAAAAGATAGCTTAAATGTTAGCGAGGACTAATAGCTACATAATAAAAAAAAATTCATCAAAATCCGTCCAGTAGTTTTTGAGTGAAAAGCGGACAACAAACAGACAGACAGACAATTTTTTTTTTTTTCATACTTTTGGATTCTATTGGTTGTATGAAGAACCCCCATCTAAGTTTTTCTTTAATATCTTTAATGTACAGACATGAGCTTGTTACAATTTTATTATATGTATAGATGAAATGAAAATGAAATCTCTACATTATTTTTTTGGGATTATCCCGGACATATGTTTACGGGTAGTTTAACAATTTTATGACAATAGTTCTTTAAACAGGTAACCGTCACAAAACGATGGGCAGAAAAACTTAGCACTCACGTAAACAGCTTTAATTTTCATCGACTTAGCTTCAAAACAGTCGGAGTTTCATAGAAACGTACCTCCCCCTTTTTACCCCCGTTAAGGCAGAATTTTCAAAAATCCTTATTGCGTCATTCTTAACTTTTAACTAAATAGCCAAATATTAATTTTAATCGAATTAGCTTCAAAAACTGACGGACTTTCATACAATCTTACCCGCCCCTGTTTACCCCCTTTAAGAGCACAATTCCAAAAAAAAGATAGCTTAAATGTTAGCGAGGACTAATAGCTACATAATAAAAAAAAATTCATCAAAATCCGTCCAGTAGTTTTTGAGTGAAAAGCGGACAACAAACAGACAGACAGACAAAAATTTTTTTTTTCATACTTTTGGATTCTATTGGTTGTATGAAGAACCCCCATCTAAGTTTTTCTTTAATATCTTTAATGTACAGACATGAGCTTGTTACAATTTTATTATATGTATAGAAGATGAAATGAAAATGAAATCTCTACATTATTTTTTTGGGATTATCCCGGACATATGTTTACGGGTAGTTTAACAATTTTATGACAATAGTTCTTTAAACAGGTAACCGTCACAAAACGATGGGCAGAAAAACTTAGCACTCACGTAAACAGCTTTAATTTTCATCGACTTAGCTTCAAAACAGTCGGAGTTTCATAGAAACGTACCTCCCCCTTTTTACCCCCGTTTAGGCCGAATTTTCAAAAATCCTTATTGCGTCATTCTTAACTTCTAACTAAATAACCAAATATTAATTTTAATCGAATTAGCTTCAAAAACTGACGGACTTTCATACAATCTTACCCGCCCCTGTTTACCCCCTTTAAGAGCAAAATTCCAAAAAAAAGATAGCTTAAATGTTAGCGAGGACTAATAGCTACATAATAAAAAAAAAATCATCAAAATCCGTCCAGTAGTTTTTGAGTGAAAAGCGGACAACAAACAGACAGACAGACAATTTTTTTTTTTTTCATACTTTTGGATTCTATTGGTTGTATGAAGAACCCCCATCTAAGTTTTTCTTTAATATCTTTAATGTACAGACATGAGCTTGTTACAATTTTATTATATGTATAGATGAAATGAAAATGAAATCTCTACATTATTTTTTTGGGATTATCCCGGACATATGTTTACGGGTAGTTTAACAATTTTATGACAATAGTTCTTTAAACAGGTAACCGTCACAAAACGATGGGCAGAAAAACTTAGCACTCACGTAAACAGCTTTAATTTTCATCGACTTAGCTTCAAAACAGTCGGAGTTTCATAGAAACGTACCTGCCCCTTTTTACCCCCGTTAAGGCAGAATTTTTAAAAATCCTTATTGCGTCATTCTTAACTTCTAACTAAATAGCCAAATATTAATTTTAATCGAATTAGCTTCAAAAACTGACGGACTTTCATACAATCTTACCCGCCCCTGTTTACCCCCTTTAAGAGCAAAATTCCAAAAAAAAGATAGCTTAAATGTTAGCGAGGACTAATAGCTACATAATAAAAAAAAATTCATCAAAATCCGTCCAGTAGTTTTTGAGTGAAAAGCGGACAACAAACAGACAGACAGACAATTTTTTTTTTTTTCATACTTTTGGATTCTATTGGTTGTATGAAGAACCCCCATCTAAGTTTTTCTTTAATATCTTTAATGTACAGACATGAGCTTGTTACAATTTTATTATATGTATAGATGAAATGAAAATGAAATCTCTACATTATTTTTTTGGGATTATCCCGGACATATGTTTACGGGTAGTTTAACAATTTTATGACAATAGTTCTTTAAACAGGTAACCGTCACAAAACGATGGGCAGAAAAACTTAGCACTCACGTAAACAGCTTTAATTTTCATCGACTTAGCTTCAAAACAGTCGGAGTTTCATAGAAACGTACCGCCCCCTTTTTACCCCCGTTAAGGCAGAATTTTCAAAAATCCTTATTGCGTCATTCTTAACTTCTAACTAAATAACCAAATATTAATTTTAATCGAATTAGCTTCAAAAACTGACGGACTTTCATACAATCTTACCCGCCCCTGTTTACTCCCTTTAAGAGCAAAATTCCAAAAAAAAGATAGCTTAAATGTTAGCGAGGACTAATAGCTACATAATAAAAAAAAAATCATCAAAATCCGTCCAGTAGTTTTTGAGTGAAAAGCGGACAACAAACAGACAGACAGACAAATTTTTTTTTTTCATACTTTTGGATTCTATTGGTTGTATGAAGAACCCCCATCTAAGTTTTTCTTTAATATCTTTAATGTACAGACATGAGCTTGTTACAATTTTATTATATGTATAGATGAAATGAAAATGAAATCTCTACATTATTTTTTTGGGATTATCCCGGACATATGTTTACGGGTAGTTTAACAATTTTATGACAATAGTTCTTTAAACAGGTAACCGTCACAAAACGATGGGCAGAAAAACTTAGCACTCACGTAAACAGCTTTAATTTTCATCGACTTAGCTTCAAAACAGTCGGAGTTTCATAGAAACGTACCTCCCCCTTTTTACCCCCGTTAAGGCAGAATTTTCAAAAATCCTTATTGCGTCATTCTTAACTTCTAACTAAATAGCCAAATATTAATTTTAATCGAATTAGCTTCAAAAACTGACGGACTTTCATACAATCTTACCCGCCCCTGTTTACCCCCTTTAAGAGCACAATTCCAAAAAAAAGATAGCTTAAATGTTAGCGAGGACTAATAGCTACATAATAAAAAAAAACTCATCAAAATCCGTCCAGTAGTTTTTGAGTGAAAAGCGGACAACAAACAGACAGACAGACAAAAATTTTTTTTTTCATACTTTTGGATTCTATTGGTTGTATGAAGAACCCCCATCTAAGTTTTTCTTTAATATCTTTAATGTACAGACATGAGCTTGTTACAATTTTATTATATGTATAGAAGATGAAATGAAAATGAAATCTCTACATTATTTTTTTGGGATTATCCCGGACATATGTTTACGGGTAGTTTAACAATTTTATGACAATAGTTCTTTAAACAGGTAACCGTCACAAAACGATGGGCAGAAAAACTTAGCACTCACGTAAACAGCTTTAATTTTCATCGACTTAGCTTCAAAACAGTCGGAGTTTCATAGAAACGTACCTCCCCCTTTTTACCCCCGTTTAGGCAGAATTTTCAAAAATCCTTATTGCGTCATTCTTAACTTCTAACTAAATAACCAAATATTAATTTTAATCGAATTAGCTTCAAAAACTGACGGACTTTCATACAATCTTACCCGCCCCTGTTTACCCCCTTTAAGAGCAAAATTCCAAAAAAAAGATAGCTTAAATGTTAGCGAGGACTAATAGCTACATAATAAAAAAAAAATTCATCAAAATCCGTCCAGTAGTTTTTGAGTGAAAAGCGGACAACAAACAGACAGACAGACAAAATTTTTTTTTTTCATACTTTTGGATTCTATTGGTTGTATGAAGAACCCCCATCTAAGTTTTTCTTTAATATCTTTAATGTACAGACATGAGCTTGTTACAATTTTATTATATGTATAGATGAAATGAAAATGAAATCTCTACATTATTTTTTTGGGATTATCCCGGACATATGTTTACGGGTAGTTTAACAATTTTATGACAATAGTTCTTTAAACAGGTAACCGTCACAAAACGATGGGCAGAAAAACTTAGCACTCACGTAAACAGCTTTAATTTTCATCGACTTAGCTTCAAAACAGTCGGAGTTTCATAGAAACGTACCGCCCCCTTTTTACCCCCGTTAAGGCAGAATTTTCAAAAATCCTTATTGCGTCATTCTTAACTTCTAACTAAATAGCCAAATATTAATTTTAATCGAATTAGCTTCAAAAACTGACGGACTTTCATACAATCTTACCCGCCCCTGTTTACCCCCTTTAAGAGCAAAATTCCAAAAAAAAGATAGCTTAAATGTTAGCGAGGACTAATAGCTACATAATAAAAAAAAATTCATCAAAATCCGTCCAGTAGTTTTTGAGTGAAAAGCGGACAACAAACAGACAGACAGACAAAAATTTTTTTTTTCATACTTTTGGATTCTATTGGTTGTATGAAGAACCCCCATCTAAGTTTTTCTTTAATATCTTTAATGTACAGACATGAGCTTGTTACAATTTTATTATATGTATAGATTTCTTGTGAAAAATATTTATCACCTTGGATAAAAAATAAGAGGAAGTCGGCGGACTAAGTATTGCGAGGTAACTTAACAGATACCTGTGTCAAGCAGGGAAGGATGAACGATTGATTGATCGTCAGTTTTTTTTTATGGCAAATACTACAAACGAGTAAATGGTTTACCTGACTACTTCCATCTCTCAAAGTGAAACTGCTGTAGCTGAGGAAGAGAAACGCCGCTCTATGGCGTGTAGTGCGCTATCTCTTTTCCACAAGTGCAACAACAGACTACCGCACGTATAACAGTCTTACATTGAGAGGTGATAAATCTAGTGGGTCTAGTAGGTAGATCTAGTAGGTCCTTTAGTAAATGCCGCTGTCTAGTGTCTATAAATAGGGCTAATTCTAGAAGTAATTGTCTTCACAAGAATGCCAGTAGGTACTTACGTTTGCGTTTTTTTATGCTTGGTTGACAGTCATTTAAGTACTTTTTTTCGATTGTTTTTACGAAATTTTGTTTCAAGAACAAATAGGGATGATGAACGGGAACGAAGAGTGTAGTTTTTTATTCCGTCGGATAGCGAACTGAAATATAACATAAAATATTTGACACGCATTTTTGCGTTAATCTGATTAAGAAAAAATGACCAAGATATGCTGCTTTAAAGTTTAGGAGAGGGAGCTTGTGATATAAGGAATTCGCAAAATTATACGAAAAAGTAACGCTTAGGTTTTATTGACTGTAATGTGGTCAATTTGTCTTTGCGAGAATAAAAAATAAGTACCTATCCCATATTGTTTATTAAACTACATGATGGACTTTACATTTCATGAAAACAAAAGTTGTCATCATACCTATTTTAGAAGTATCTACTCCTTCTTCACAAGAATGTTGACGGCCAATTACTTTCTTATGATTCTTTGCAATTCTTTAGTGCGAAACTATGTTGAAACAAATTATAAATGTATTGTTTAAAAATCACCACCCTCAACCCTAAATTCGTTCTAATGACATACTAAGATGATTACAGTATTTTCCCCATAATTTTCATTACGAAAACAATTTCAGATTAGCCTAAAAATAAACATCAGCACAAATTCTTCATCAGCCTTTGGAACCACATCAAATAGCGACTCCATTAAAGAGAAGAGAATATAATTTGAAATTTCAATCGAAACGGTTCAACGCTCTCGAAGAAAATTGCTTTTATAAAAATACTTTGGTTGCGGGGGATTTTTTTAGTACATAAATATTAAAGGTAAGTATAGCATATTTCGGGATTTTTTTTAAGTGTTCTGGAAAACTAAACTTACATTACAATTTTTATATTTAGTTTAAGCGCATCTGGGTAGCTTGAACTTGACTGACATAAATATTAAAAAATAAAATTTCCAAAAAATATCAAACAGGTTTTTTTTCTTTTATTTTAATAAAAAATGGAGACAATATAGTGAGTTGAAATCTCGTGTGACGTCACGTCTCAGTGCATGTTTTAATGACAGTTGAGGTTACTACCCCCTTATTTCTACTTCTTCTACTATAGTATTAATATTTTTTTTGTATGTTTTATTGGTTTAATAAAAGTTTTTTTTTTGGAACCTACTTAACAAGCTTATTAGATTTTTTTAGTCAAATTTCTAATTCATAGAAGCCTATGAATATAATATGTTAGCAAAATCGTGTATGGCCGGTATGGTCAATTGCTTGAAACTATCGGTTGATAGTTTTCTCTACTAAAGACTTAGCACTTAATTAATTCCGGTACCATAACTTAAGTATTTATATAAGAGTACATATTTCCAAAAAAATTAAGCAGTGGTAAATGTAAAGTCCCTTTCAAATTAGTATCAGCATATCTGCATATAGTAACAGTGTAAGCACATCGCCCGCCGCGAACGGTGTCAGCGGCGGCTAAACAATGCGGTGTAATGGTAGCGCCGGCTGGGAGCCGAGACGGTAGCTCGTATGGTTAGCAGAAAAGTCAATTTTTGATGGAAAAAAAAGCGTAAATGTGATAAATAGACTTTTGATTTTTGATTATGCAATGTAATGACATGCAATAAACGATATTATGATTTTGAATATGATTATTTTTGTTTCCTGGGGCTTAGAGAGACTGCTTTATGACGTGTATTGCGCTGTCGTTTTAATAACTGCAATCAAATTAATGTATGAGATTCTCTGTATATTTCATTTTGGTAACATACATGATTTGAATATTTAACTTTGAGAAAAAAAGCGTCAGTTGTTGTTTTCTATATATAGATTTACAGTAGTTGAAATATCATTTCGGTAACAAATTGAATCCAAATTACATATATTTTAGACAACAAACGGGTCTTATTCGCGAGTCCACCCGTGACCACGCTTTGTGCCACTCGGCCGAAACGTCGGGAGAAAAGAAATATCGAATTACATCGCGAATGTTTGTTTGCTGTCTAAAACTGTCATGCAATCCGTACGCTCGTAATATACAATAAAAAAACCTAGTGCAAGGAAGAAAAGTGCGCGTTTTCCTGTATTTTGTGCAAGACGCCTGAGAGCTTAATCATGCGCAAGATAAGCAGGTCGCTTTAGGGTTGTCACTCAACTTACACAAATAAAAATAAGAAGGAAAAATAATCTAAGGATTTTGATCACCTCAAACTTTGGTATGTCTTAAATGTATGGTGAACAAGTTACAGTTTTTTTTTTATATTATCTGGAGGTTTAGGCAGAGTCCTAAGTGTAGACCAAGAATTTAACATTATTTAAGTTTTAATGATATACCATTTTAGGAATTCCGTGTGGTGTCCGGATATAAAGAATAGCACCACCCCATATCCTCCACTGGGTGTCGTAAAAGGCGACTAATGGACCTTAAGACCCAGTGCACTGTACCAAGCACCTTGGGTCACCCGAATGGTGGCGGGTAAACAACCAACAATCGCATTCCCAAAGAGGGTTAGTGTCAGGCAGGCGGCCGACTATAAAACCATAGCCAAAACTTTAAGCAACACGTCTAGAGGACGTGTTGCGCCGACCCCAAATAAATAATTGGGATAAGGGCAGGGGTATGATGATGATATACCATTTTAGGAAAGTTGAGAAAAATTATTGAAAATGCGTGCTGAACTTTGCTTTTGATGCTAATCCACCAGTGTTAGACATAATTTATTATGCCCTGGAATTTCTTGTCGGTTTATCTTCATAATATGAATGACTTTTTGGAACCGCGCAACTAGCGTCAGTAACGTTTCGAAAGTGCCTGAAAAAGCCTACTCCAAATAAAAACCTTTTGATTTTGTTCTCTTTTTATTTTATAAAAGGTAAAAAATGGTTTTATTTATAAAATATGACGGTTCATTGATCCCAATAAATATATCCCAATAACTTCATGACAAAACAAATAAAAAAGCAAACATGTAGGTGACAACCCTCAGTAAATATCTTAGCTCCAAAACCCAAGCAGACCTTTTGTCCCGTGGCAATTCAATTTAGTGATAAAAGATAGGAAAAGACTTGTGATCAACACTAAGACAAATAAAATAGGCTTCGATTGAAATAAGAGGCTCGGCTTACATAACCCAAGGGGCCGGCCAGCACTGCTTAACTTAAATATGTGGAAGAGAGATAGTGCTCTACGCATTCTAGTGCTCCGTCTCGTTTCCACAACTGTAACAGTTTTATTTTAAAAGGTGATTCTTCTGGTCTATTTTCAGTTTTATCTTGTCTGCTTGAAGTTTGATTTTGATTTAGTAATAAATAAGAAAATTATCAATTTGGTAACAAACATAAAAATAGTTCAGTTAACGTTTAGGCTATCGGCGTAGAAATATGTCTGGGAAAAATGGTAGTTATGTTACAATTAAAAATAACTAGATGCTGGCTGGGACATCTTCCGCGCAAATGTTGGTTAGCTGCAATAAAATAATCCATTCTGATGCAGTTGTAAAAAAGAAAAATATGAGTTAATCCAAGGTTTCAAATTTCATCATAATTGATGCACTCGAAGGACTAAGATCGTCACCCACTGGACGCCGGAGGAAGGACATCGTTGTCGAGGTCGTCCGGGGTGAAAGTGGTGTGATGATCTTTTTAGATATGCAGGTCGCACGTGTCCAGCGCAGACAAGGAGATTTGGAAGAAGTAAGGGAAGGTCTTTGCCCAGCTGTAGGACTTTATTTAGGCTACATAAAAAAAAGAAAATATTGCTGACAAAATGACAAAAAAATAGTACCTGTCGAAATTATCTTACACAAATTAGAAAATGGACAGAAATAATTAAAGGTAGCTAAGTTTAAACTGGAACGTAGCTCACCCGTTTAGCACAAAAACACCATAATTCCAAATACCTTTTATTCCCGCTGTCATAACCTCACCATATCCATCTGTCTATTAACATTTACTGCACTTACTCCCCAATGACTTGCCACTGGCCACACTTGACTACGCATTAATAAAGTGTCGGTATTCTGACCACGTTTGCCAATCTAAGACTCGACCCTTGTGTCAATCGATGGCCAGTTCATTTGTCTTAATGTTTATCACTCCATCCCTTCGAATAGATGTTTAACTTACGAATCATAGTATGCGATCTTTTGGTGTGTATTGTTGATGGTTAAACTGGTTGGTTGTTTGAGTCAAATGTGTTTGATGGTTTGAGCTATTGGTTCTATGATGGATGGTGAGCTACATGTTTGGTGGCTTGACTTGTTTAGTTTGATGGTTTGGGTCAAACTGGTTTGGTTCAAACTGGCTTGAAGGTTTGGGTCAAACTTGTTTAATATTATGTTGTTTTAATATCAATTAACTTTCTCAGGCACATTCAAAACGTTATTGACTCTAGTAGCGCCTACAATATCAGCCTGTCCTTGAATTATAACGTCTAAGTCCTCTAAATACCTTAAAATGCTTCCTAAAGTTCTAACAACTCATTTTCAATACTGGATATCTATTTGACCCTCAAAGTAATCTCTCCTTTGAGCTACTAAATCTAAAGCACCAAATAAAAAAAGGTTTTATCGCGCCCGTATTGTCTATGACCTTTTCACGGATAACCCAGAGACAACTAAAGGAAGCATATACTAAAATAGAAGAACTCTGTGGATGTCCCGTTAAAATTGTCCGTGGTAGGAATAGTGAGTGCTTATTATTATTATCTATGATTCTTTGGTAGAAACTATATATTATATTTATTGGATAAAGGTTCAGTTTCTATATTAATACTGTTTTTATTTATTGGGGTGAGATATTGTAGTTATAATCTACTATAAGACCTTTTGCACAAGTCGCTACTTTTGGCGGTATAGTGTGACAGCAATCCACTTTTTTGGGAAACGTGGAAAAGACATAATATTTTAAAAAACGTCGCCTAAATTCTTTTTGGACCCAAAATCTTTCTTCGTACAAAATTTCATCAGAATTGGTTAAGGGATTTAGTAGTTATAAAACACTAACAAACTCACTGTAAAATTTATAATATTTGTTAAGAAAATTTAACTTTAGTGGTTCAGTCTAGACGGTTATTCCCTTAGTGATCGTTATACCTCAGACAGATATAAAAGTATAAGTATCTAATCAAAGTTTATATAAAAAGTTGATATTTTATGAGAATATTAAATTACGTACATAGTGACAATAGACTGGATTATTTAATTCAATGGAATATGTCTTAGGTCTTAGTGAGCGACTGCTAGAATAAAGACAACTAATAAACACCCAGACACATTTCAAGACAAATGATCATACTCATCACACAATTAATATTTGATTTGTGTGGTGGAAATTGAACCAACGACCTCTGGTAAAGCAGTCAATGGAATATTTGACGCTACAACGAACACACACTACAAAATTAATAATAATACCATTTATTTATTACACCTGCTAAGTTATTACTATGTAACAAGCCTTTTAATTAATAAACCAATCAAAACACAAAACAGATAAACAAACAAAATGAAACGATTGAACCAAACTTATCGATTCAAATCGGCCGACAATCGAAATTATCGAATGACCCGCTTAAATCGACTAAATACCGAGCAATAGTATCGAGTAATACAATCGAGTAATCGTATCCAGTATAATACGTTTAGCGATTGTTTATCGTAAACACCAATCGGTATTCTAGTCCAGTCGACAATGAGTAATGGGTTCGGCTTTCAGATATCTCTCAAATTTGCTATTTAGTGGTTTTATTGCGTATCTGTAGGTAAGTAATGGTCAGTTGTATGGAACTGGTCTGTGTAGGTTTTGAAAAGGATTTTAATAGAATCTGGACAGAGTATAGATCTTGACAGAGTGTTTAATTGTTGATACAAATAATAAACAAGCAGAAAATTCGAGTAAAGGCATAAAAAATACTTTAAGTTACCTTGATAGCTTGGTGTCGAAATCTTCAGGAACAATTAATGTGCCTTTTTTGTTAAACGTATATTTCTTCTTTTATCGAATAATATAGCAAAGCGAGTTTCTCAGTGATGTAGTATTCACGATATAAGCTCTGCTTAGTTTGAGACTAGATGGCGTCGTGTAAAAGATGTGAAATATTTATATTTATTTATTTAACTGATGAGAAACTTAAAAAAAACTAGGATTTTTAAGCACACGATACTTCTTTACAGTGTTTAAGCTTTTATGATAAAGAAAGATGATATGCTGGACTAAAATTATTGATATTTGCAGCACCACATATATCCAAGTTACCTAAATTTCTATTCGTAGAAACCACTTAGAAAACACTTCTTGAATAACATACCTCTTTACGTCATACTCCTTACACCGTCTCGTTTACACAAATCCAACGGTATTACTTTAAACAGTGGTAGAAGGCGTTCAAAAATAAATTAAATACGATAGACAAACATTGACACTAATTTCAAAATCAATCTCTCATCACCAAGAAGGTCGGAAGACCAAAATCTTTTAGTTGTATTATTTACGTCCTCGAGTCCGTTTTTTTGTCGTCTCGAAACTGATAGTTAGCATCCGCAGTTCTCGGATAATCGCCGGATGTAAGACCGAAAATCGCATCGTTAGCCGGTCTTAAGATTATGGCTGTGGAATATGGAGACGGATTTCCAAATTTCGTTGAATATATTAAGCGTTTTTCCAAGTTATATTGATCCATTTATTCCTCGATGTTGCGAAGGTAGATGCGGCTCCATGCTGTAATTTAATTTTATATTTTTACGTGACTGTAACCTATAACAACAATAGAACTTAAGTTAAAATTGTCACTTACTCAATTAATACGATCCTTCTTTTTAAAGGATCCATGCAGTTAGAACGCAAGTTTGAATTCCTTTACCGGATTATACATAACAATATGTTGTGATCGCACTTCTAGTCCTACTATATCCAGGCGGATGACATATTTTAGATATTAGGTCCTGAATTTTCGGTACAAAATTTTATTTAACATTTTGACTGTACGGATAGCTGAACTCAATAGGGTAAGGATTATTAAAGATGTATTTTTGTGATCCTCAGTTGTTTTGTGTCTATGTTTCATTACGCACTCACGCGAGATAAAGCAATTCTTAATATAAACACCAGACCACCACCTCTTTTGCTAATAAAACAATGTAGTCTGCCTCTACGTACAACCCTCCACGCAATGGAGCAAGCTATCAAAGGCGAGTTAGCGGAATTCCTAAAAGCATGAGTCGTTTTTTTGAAATGCAGACATCCAAAAGAAGGACTCCTGGATTTAATAATACTAAAATTATGCTTTTCTGACCAAGCGACATCGCTATTTGTTCCATTCCCTTATGAGTAGCGCATTAATCTGTATAAGGACAGTCGCATTGTGAAATCTCATTGTTTGCTTCGCTCATACTTGTCTCTGAATTGGTAATGCTATCTGACTAGATCTGTTTATGGCATTCTATAACTCAAACATTTATAGGTTTGGACTATTTCATACAAACACCTACCTAGAACTGCATACTCGACATATATTATCAAAATCTACAATAAACTACCTGAGACACTAAGAGATGAAAAAAAGATACATATATTTACAAACAAGCTAAAAAAACTTCTTCTTCATAAATGTTACTACAGTGTAAATGAGTTTTTGGATGATAAAAATATAGTTTAATATCACATCCTTAACTTTACAACATTAACATAGTCTTATATAAAAATTTAAATAATATATTTAATAATAATACCTACGGTTATAATGTTATACTACCTAATAAGTTTTTTTTTGTTTTTATTTTTTTTGTACGTGTTAATTTATTTCTATTCTTATCTAATAATTTTGTTTTTGTAATGTCTTTTGCTGTGCCCTAACAGGGTCCATAATTGTACTTAGCTTTAAGCCTCTTAAACACCTTTTGTAACATTATGGTATGCAAATAAATATATGAATATGAATATGAATATGAAAATATATTTGTAGGCGTATGAAGTACTTTAAGCCATATAAGAGTGCAATGAAACAACAGGGACCCATTATGCTACTAGACCTGAATTTCAAATTCGGGAATGCCTCAAGGCAAATTCTTGGACCAGTTTGAAACATTATTGAGTAGTTAATATTCATTGAACTCGAGTACTATGTTCCACAATATCGGCGTGTTTAGGAGGCTCATAATTAGGTTTCGCCGTAATTACAGTGCACCGGTGGTTTGAGCAATAAATTATAGTGCAAATTCAGCAGTGAGTTAGTCTATAGTGGATTGATTTTCGATTATCTAGTTAAGTACCTACTAGTATAGCTGTTGACATTATTTGGACTGTTGATGAGTTTTAATGAACATTTTGTTATTTATTCTCTTACGTGTTTATTGTATTGAAGAAACTGATTATACTTAGTTTATAGAATTTTTACGTATATTATAATAATGAAAATAAATTGTAACGACGACACTAGAAAAATAGTCGAATAAGTAAAGTATCTCAATTAAATAAATACTTCTCTATTTGAATCAAAAAGCTTGTAATCATATCTTACTGAAAGAATTGGTGATCATTGTATTGTCAACACCTAAAGAGGTTTTCGTCCCTCATTCAGCCAGACCAGTACCAATAATATCCATCACATAAAAAGCCATCTCCATAACATCAATCAACATAATTTATCTATACAGCTCCATACCTCTAAAACAGTGGAGGCAAAAAATGTGACTACAATTTAAAATGAAAGGTTTTGTTTGAAGTTCCAACGAATTAATGCTCTTAAAAATTTGTGGCGTGTGTGAGCTACGAAACAAAAAGTACGAGGAAATATTTGTTTTCTTTCACTCAGCTACAAATATGATGCAATTATGAATAGCAGTAATTCAAAATCATTATATGGGAGTAATAAGTGTAGTTTTTTGGTCTGATTTATTCCCACGATTGATTTGAGGAAACTGGAGACCATATATCGCGACTATTTTCTTTAGAAATGAAATAATAATAGCTTATGAAGGCTTATTATAGGGCAAAAGGCAAGCGTATAGGACAATTACAGTAATTTATTAGATATTTTCAGTTATTTGAATACGTTAGTTGATGCAAGTTACGGATACTAATTTCCGAAATCAAGGATGATTAATAATGCCCGGACCGATTTCGACCACGGTGGCCACTATGACACCAGCCAGCTACGCAGGACATATCATAGTGCACAAGCGTGTGCACAAACACAGATGCACTCTTTATTCTTTTACTCTCATAGCTTGATGGGACGGCAATCAGACAGAACCGGAGAAAGATTAGGCGCAGGGCCCACATTTTTACGTGCCTTAATCTAAAACACGGAAGTTGTGATATTTATTTCTAAAACGCACACAACACTCGAAAAGTCGGTGCACGCCGTGGGGATCGAACTCAATCCTTTGACTTAGCAGTCCTGCGGTCTTACTACTGAGTTGGAAGGTGGAAGTGAACTGGAATTTTTGTAGCATAGCAAGAAAATCTTGTCATATTCGAGTTCATTTGACTTGCTGCTCCATTTATGTTTGATCCTAAGTGGCATTTCAAAATTATTTTACTTGAGACTAGATGGCGTAATGTGAATGTTGAGAAATATTTATTTATTTGAGAAATACATCAAAATAAAATATAACTTAATAATTGCAAATCCATTTGCACTAGTAACTCCATGTTTCCAACAATATTTGTTGCGACCGCGATATTTCAGTACGCTAACATCCATTTGGTCAAATGGACCGCTTCTATTAGGCCCAAATTTATCGGAATCTAGACATGTTTGAGTGATTAATGTATTTCATTTTGCAGCTAATGGATAAACAGTATTTTTTTGGTGTTCACGTTGCGTTGAAACCTGATTTGTATTTATCGTTGACAATTAAGCCTGCTACTGATGTGTAAGTCAATATACCTAAAATTATAACAAACGATAATCTCATATAGACTTAATCTGACAAAGAAAATCATTTGCTACCTCTTACACCAAGTATCCCAACAATTTCTATATTCCTAATTGAACAATTCAATAAATCTAAACCATCAACGCTAAATACAAGTTTTTACTACCAGTCTTTAAACCTCACAATTATATTTATAATTCGAATTATAACCTTGACTCCAATCAATCCTATAATTATTGTTATACAAAAAGTATTTCTATCAAAATCGTCATTAGCCTTATCAACTCCGCGTTGATATTAAATTTAATTAAAACTAATATTACAATCAGTTCAACACACTTTTCAACGGAAACGGTCTATCAAACATTTTGCGGAGCAAAAATTTAAGTGAAATTTAAAATCAAGAGTATTTGATAAACTGTGGTGTTTTGGCAAGTTTCAGTGTCATCTTATCATTCGAAATTCTACCCATAGTAGAATAGAATCTTCTTCAGCAAAACCAAGTGGTATTGTAACACTAAATTCTCCGCAATCCAGTCAAGCTTCAGTGTATAGGCATCCAATAACTTCTAAAATGGATAATACATCATACGAGTATTTAATGGATAATACTTCAATGATAGATACCAACTATACGGAATATTACGACTACATAGGTCGGAATATCACCCTGTCAGCTCAAAGTGCCATTCAAAATCCTTGGCCCATTATTACTTTAACAGTGTTCATCGTACTCCTGATTCTACACATTACAATTTGGTCTAGGACGCCAAAAGGTATTTACAAGGCCTTAGCTTTAGAACATCTACTAACTGGATACTTGCACATTTTTTGTATTACTTTGTATAACTCCCAATTACCAAGTTCCACTACAATAATTATTGAAGACGTTTTCATGAGTTTAGATATTATAATTACTATGACAACCGCTTGTTTATCTTGGATTATATTTTTAAGGTTATTTCTATTTAGAAACGGAGAAGCGTTATACACAATGAGAGAAATAACATTATTTTCAACTATATCATTATTTTTTATACAGTTTTATGAATTGTTTATGGATTTCGTTGATGTTGAATAGAATATGATTTCAGCTTTACGTTTGACGTCTGTTTTGTTAATTATGGCTGTTCCTGTGTCTGTTATCTTATTATTATTGAAATCTTTATTAACGCTTTCATCTGAAGTGCCTAAATCTCAAGCTTTATTCTTTATCGTATATCAATTGTTTTTTATGTCAAGTGATATATTGTTATTAAGGTTTAATTTGTTTTCTGTTGAAGAGTCGTCACTTGTTTGGTCAATATTATTGTATGTAAGATTATTTGTTGAAATTTTGTGGTATATTATTTGTGACTGTTTTTGCTGGTTGTAATTTTTATTGTAATCTGATTAGAATGTAATATTAGTCAATTAAATGTTCTACTGCGTTTGTCATTTTATTTCAACTAGAGGTAACAATAATATGTTATTTTACTATCATGTACTTGGTGAGAGCTTCTAAGTATTAAGTTCCTACTCTTTTTTGTAAAGCCACCTTCCATTGCCGGGCAAACAATCCCTTCATAATTCCGCTTAGTAATAAAACTTTAGATATTTTTTATTTTACAAGAGCTTGACCAGCCTTTCAGAAACCTGTGACAATATCTATTATTTCTCCAACTACTGCATCACCATACTTAAATACATTAATCACTAGACAAAGGTTTGTAATAGGTCTGAAATCAGTCTAAGAACGTCGGTTACTCCGGGCAGTAAGTCTTCAAGGTACATTAAGGACGGTCGCCAAACTTGTGCCACAAATGCAAACTCGATGCCAAAAGATCTTGAGAGCGCTTGTGGAGTAAGTAACGATTTATCGATCGAGTTTAGGATGGAATTTTAGAATTTTGGATTTTGAAGAAAATTTTGGTGGTGTTAAGTTAGATTTGGATTTATTTTTGTTGGTTTGTTTTTTTTTGTGGTAGTGCCGTTTTGTGATGTTTGTACCTACTAATATTTTTTAAAATTTATTTTTTTTTCTTTTAATAGAAAAAGTAGTCTGTATGAACTACCTACGTCGTTTTTTGCGATTCTTCCTTAAATTTTCTTTATTCTTACTCTAAAGCTCATGAAAATATTAGGTAATCCATTTACATCCAGTATCCACAAATGACAAATACTAAAGAGAATTACGATACCTAAATGTTTTTTTAAAATAAAGAGTTTATAACTTAACCACACCAGACCAGTTCAAATAATTATTAAGATGAAATTTGGCACAGATATATTATGCTTTATTACTAGAAATATGACATATTACATTATCTCTATAAGGCTTTTCAACTTCTAACTAATAAAATTATCCAAAATCGAAACTGCAAACTAATACATCTTTATTTCCTTGGCCATAAGAACTATTCTTGTAATATCCCCAAAAATTAAAGCTACACTTTTGCTATAACAATTCATGTCGGTTCCTTTGATTATGTATTTTTTATGCCAAATACATAATTGGAATATAATATTTCTTCTAATTTTTATCGTTTGCTATGATTTGTAACCTGGTGTCAGAGTTTTTAAGTCGCCCGTAAGCTTCTGACGTGGCGACACATACCCATTAAAAAATCTCAGGTTTCCTTACGATGTCTTCCTTCAACTATTTTAGCAAGTGAAAATGACTTTGTAATACGCACATGCATTTGCTAAGACATCCGTGCGTACCGTGATTTGAACCCACGACCACTGACTTAGCAGCCCAATGGTCATAACACTAAAATATCACTTTTTATGCGTCATGAACTGCAACGCATTGCCGCGCACCTACCAAACGCGGGAGACGTTGCACGGCGGTTCAGGTTTAGTCAGTAAGAGTCTGACACTACCCACTTCCTCCCCCGAGGAGGCGGGTGTCCAAGAGGATTCCCTTGCCTTACCAAAAAAAAGATATCACTGTTTTTTACATACTAAATAATAAATAACATATAATAAATAAAACGAAAACCATTTAAAATGACACTTCCTACTCAAAAATTAGACCTAAATACTTGATTAGCTTGTAATTAATTACATAAAGTTTTTTACGACTTCGCTAATAGTTTACAATAATAGGTGACATTATAGTGACCCCCTTAGGTGGTTCTAGCTTTGGGTTACGAGCCGGTAACAAAGATTTGGCCTTATTTGGGGACACCTACGCAAATTCTATTGGTTTTTTAACGTTACGAAAGTATAATGTGGATATGATTTGTTAGAACTTTGTAAGACTAGATCTTTTTATATCAAATGTTTGTTTTTTTACTGCTTCGATACATACTTAGCGTATGTTATTTGTAGAAGTTTAACAAATTTTGTTTATTGTTGGTGTTTACTTTTGCGATGCCGCTGTATTGAAGTTTCGTTTACACAAGTGCCTATTAGTGTATTATTATTGATTCATTAGTACGACGCACATTTTATGGAATAGTCCACCCCATAGCCATAGTCAAAAAAAAAATTATAAAACATTTAAAAAACATAAAGAATGAAAAGTAAAGTGTTTAAAGAGGTAATTTAATAAAACACGCGTTAACTGGGTATCTTTGTGTATGTAAATTAAATGTCTGTGAAACCCCCAGCGACAATAGGACCAAAACCACTTAGCGCGGGAGAAGTTTAAAAAAAAACATCACTTTGTAATATCCGCACTAACTCAACGTGTGCTGCGCGCGCGCCGCTTGGCGCCACAAAGTCGCGGGCAGATCGCAAGCGCACCGTTATGCCATACTTTGACACAAGCCACGAACTACAGGCGATGAATTAATGATAGATTGACATACAACACGTTTAGACTAAACTTGGTGGAATTTAGAAACTGCTTCTGTGCTTGGCAATGTAAAGTTCAGATAAATAATTCTGAGAAGACAGAAGTCGTGTATTATAAGTACTAGTGATCAAAGTTTGTATTTAAAGGTATTTTTTCTACTGTTTTTTTTTTGCTTGGCAAGTGAATTAAATAATAGAGAATTTAAAGTGGCACCAGAAGATGCGATGCGCTGTCACGCTTCCACAACTGCAATACTTTAAAAATGTTGGTAGGTACATATTTTTAATATCATGACAGATACACACATATACTAATTAACAAAAATATTTGAAAATAAACTTATCTAAAATACTATGTGTAGGTAAGTGACTAACAAGTCAAAATAAATATAAAAATGTTTTAACTTGATTGCACACTAGCACACGACGTACAGTAGAATAATAACACAGCAAAAAAAGCTGAAAACACCTTTAATAACTTAAACCTTTTCTTCCAAAACATTCTCGGTATACATAACGAGACTAGTTCGCGAAACTTAAGCAAATATTTGACAAAAGACGTTAACAAGACTAAGTGTAAGTAATAACTGACATTCGAGACGCGAATTATTGTTAAAAAGTTTCTAACTTGTTCACAGTTTGTGGAACTTTTCGCCAATGATTTGTTGAATAGTTTCCAGTAGGGCTGTCACTTAAAAGTTTTGTAATTTC
The DNA here is from genome assembly GCA_941860345.1 of Chrysodeixis includens. Classification (NCBI taxonomy): domain Eukaryota; kingdom Metazoa; phylum Arthropoda; class Insecta; order Lepidoptera; family Noctuidae; genus Chrysodeixis; species Chrysodeixis includens. The sequence goes on from OW796116.1 coordinate 302,172, forward strand.
TTTTGTAAAGAGAAGAATGGTCCTTTTTGCTTTAGGGGTGTGATGGAAATTTGTTTATACTTATATGTTTGTGGAAGATCAACTTTGACAGTCGATTAAATTTGTAAACCAACCCCACCAAATTTGTTATCCATGTCTGACAATGGTATAGTGTTTTATTATTTTCGATGTAATAATAATGTCAGCCAGCTACGCATGACATATTACAGTGCACAATCGTGTGCACAAAGGGCACTCTCTATTCCCTTACTCTCATAACCCGATGGGTTCGCAATTTGACACGACGGGAGAGAGATCAGGCGCAGTACCCACATTTTTACGTGCCTTACAAAACACACCCGGACGCAAAACAAATGACACGATCATTTGTTTTGCGTCCGGGTGTGCACATCACACAAACATTTGCAGTCAGGTCCACTAACCACTAGACCAACAGGCCTGTCCAAAAACAATATACCTATAGACGTACAAAAAAAATACTTTAAATTAGCATTTATATTATTATAACGTTAACTGACAACCCTACCAAAGATATTATTCATGGCACCTCTCGAACAACTAATGTCGTCATATCACTTGAGTTATATTCAAGTATTGTAAAACAGCTTCTATTTTATAACTAAAAATGTTACAACTACTTGAAAGTTTTATCGAAAGTTTATATTACGTAGAGAAGAAAAAATATTGCGGTCGATTTAAATAAGTAATGTTTTTGTTACATACACCGTGACTTTTAGGTCGTTTTAAAAAAGCAGCCCAGTTCATGTATCCAATGACTAGTAAACGATTATAATAAAAAAAATATGTTTTTTTAAGATTTGAATGAATAAAAATATTATTCATTATTATGACACAAGGCAGTCTTACGAACACTCTGTAGTGAGCGCGGTCCGAGCCTTGTGCCAAAGGGGCCGCGCGGGCGGCGCGGCGGCGTCTTATCACAGGTCATTCACCTTAGCGTAAAACAGCTGTGCTAAACTGCAGTAGTGCAGAGTGACCTTTACCGATTTCAAGGTGAAAGGGGCGGGGCGTCGCTTGCGCGCCTTTGACAAAAAGTAGCGTTAGGCAATCTGATTGGACAACAGTCCACGTGGACTATGGTTGATTGGCTTGCGATATTTTGTCTCGTTAAAAATGGAGATGGAGAGATCTGCTCGACTCGTTCGCTGGGTAGGTATCTTCAACAGTTTGATACGTAAACATTTTTAACAGGATGGTTCATATTTCCAATGTATTATTTATTTTTTTCATGCATATTATTTTAATTAATGATAAAAAAATTATATTCGCGCCTAGAGGTATTTTATGACGGATACATTGTGTGGACGACTTTTTTAAAACGACCTAAAAATCACGGTGTATAGTAATGACATACTTACATATTCTGATAGTAAAAGGTAAAAATGTGTATTTTTTCTATCAGAATACCTCATAATCAACTCTTTTTGCAATGGTATTAGGAGGCTTTGTATTAAATAAAACTGATTTTAATATTACTAATATTATTAACGCGAAAGTTTGTAATTATGGACTTAAACGGCTAAAGAAATTTAGATGAAATTTAAAAAGTGTTAGCCGACACATTGGATTAACACATCTAATAGGCAAATTTTTAACCGACCATGTCAGAGGTAATGTTTTTACAGGTATAACCGACATTCACGCGTGCAAAGCCACGAGAAAAACTAGTATACAATGTCGCCCATCGGCAAGTGACCGCCCGAAATTTTCTGAATATTCATGAATAATTATCGAAAATAAACTTTAAAAGGGGGGGTCTATCATCTATATTTTTCAAGTTATTCAATTTTTAACTTTTTAAGTAGCGCTTGTGACCTTGCTTCACATTTTTTACCATATCTCCTATGTGTTTGGCCCGATTTGGATTCTGTTTATTATTTCTAAAAGCGCATAAGATACTTTAACTGATTTACTAACATTTCTTTGAAAACTTATCGACTATTAAAAGAAAAACGGACTCTTATTCATTTATTTTTTGAAAAATTGTGATTTTTTTTTCTTTAATCAAGTGTAAGTCCATAAAATGTCCCCATAATACGACTTTTTTAATCATTTTTTATAATCTACTACATAACAGCTACAAATTCACAGAACATTATTGATACCTAACTGTAACTAAATCCAAGGAAAAACTCTAATACTCTCAAGAGTAAAATTTAGGAAAAAAATTGGGAAAGTCAATTGAATATCTCTGCTCTTAGCAGTGTGTACTAAAAGGTTAAAATAATGATGAGGATGATCATGGAATTAAAAAAACAATCAATCAAGAGAAAGATCTTTATTACACGAACACATACATAAACAGACAAGAATTTTAGTTAATAAGATTTTCAAAATGTCCCCCACCCTCCTGCAAACAAACTAAAGCCCTTACGGCAACACTTTTGGTTGTTCGACGCAATTCTAAGCGGTTTCCTTTTATTTCCACAGCAGCAGCAAACATCCTAGATGTTAATTGCTCGCGGTTTTCAATGGGCACGGCATACACTTTCTGCTTCATGTAGCCCCAAAGATAAAAATCTAAGGGCGTAAGGTCGGGAGATCGCGGCGGCCGCCGCGATCTCCCGACCGCTTAGAATTGCGTCGAACAACCAAAAGTGTTGCCGTAAGGGCTTTAGTTTGTTTGCAGGAGGGTGGGGGACATTTTGAAAATCTTATTAACTAAAATTCTTGTCTGTTTATGTATGTGTTCGTGTAATAAAGATCTTTCTCTTGATTGATTGTTTTTTTAATTCCATGATCATCCTCATCATTATTTTAACCTTTTAGTACACACTGCTAAGAGCAGAGATATTCAATTGACTTTCCCAATTTTTTTCCTAAATTTTACTCTTGAGAGTATTGAGTTTTTCCTTGGATTTAGTTACAGTTAGGTATCAATAATGTTCTGTGAATTTGTAGCTGTTATGTAGTAGATTATAAAAAATGATTAAAAAAGTCGTATTATGGGGACATTTTATGGACTTACACTTGATTAAAGAAAAAAAAATCACAATTTTTCAAAAAATAAATGAATAAGAGTCCGTTTTTCTTTTAATAGTCGATAAGTTTTCAAAGAAATGTTAGTAAATCAGTTAAAGTATCTTATGCGCTTTTAGAAATAATAAACAGAATCCAAATCGGGCCAAACACAAAGGAGATATGGTAAAAAATGTGAAGCAAGGTCACAAGCGCTACTTAAAAAGTTAAAAATTGAATAACTTGAAAAATATCGATGATAGACCCCCCCTTTTAAAGTTTATTTTCGATAATTATTCATGAATATTCAAAAAATTTCGGGCGGTCACTTGCCGATGGGCGACATTGTATATAGCTAATATTTTGAGCTAACCTGAGTTTATTTCGGCGTTTATTCTCAGGGTAGCCAGTTAGTATGGTAAGTTGTCTCACTTTGAACCAGGTAAATTTCAATTTCCCATATTGGGCTGGATTTTCAATCAATGCCTTCAATTTTTTGTGTATAGTTAGCATATTTATTTAGCTTCAATTTTGTAAAACATTAATTTCTCATATTCTTTTTAGTTTCGGCGTAAAACAGGTTTTTCTGAGAAAATATTTTTGGTTCAACAAGTACTACCGGTGGTACACATTTAACCAGGGTATGGTCCACATTGAGCCACCTTATTAACTATGTCTTATAGATCAATTTATAAGGCAAATACTTTGTAATAATAAAAATCAGTCTTATATTTATTAAAATCACTTAAAATCGTATGATCCTTTTATTGGATAATTAGCCAAATCGGGTTCCAAAGGCATCCGGAGTTTCATGGCACCTGATCTCTGCAAATTAACACTTAGGCTTGGCCTCAAGCATGTTGGCAGTTGAATGCCCCCTCTTTTTCTTATCGTCACTTTGTTTCGCACCATTCTATAACAAATTAAAACAATTGTAGAAAAAAAAACTCATTAAACGACTTGGATGTACACAATAAACCATGGTTCAATGTGTAACACCCTCAGGTGGTTCACTGTGAGACACACCACGTTTGATAGCTAATCTCAAAAATTTACCGACATACCAATCACTTAAAAACTTGAATTGTAGCGCTTTTAATTGCTAAATAACCGTAGAATACAGTGTACATATAAATAAATTGATATCATTTAAATGAAAAAAGCTAAAAAAGAATGAAATTGAAAAAAAAAAACTTACTTTTTGAGTCAATTTTCTTTCAAATGCTCCTCACACAACCACTTGGCACACGATATCCACGCAAACTAGTGGGCAGTAATGGATCGTAAATACCTCTCTTTCACTCATATTAGCGCGGTTTAGCAACGTGGCGTTTTCGAGATTCGGCGGTGGTTCAATGTAGCTGCCTGGTTCACTGTGAGACACCCGACCCTACACATTGATCCCAGCGAACTTATACTTAAAAAAAAATACATTTTAAAAAGTCACAACATGTATCCTATTTGCAGAATAAACCATTTCATTTCATAGTATAAATAATACAAAATCGCCCCTAAAACTTCACCATTCACAAATATTCAATCAACCACACTTTAGACGAAACAAAAGAATATTGTGAGTTGACGAGTGTCGTAGGAAACAAATCCACAACGTCGCGATGCAATTCGATTCTCAAGGGAACCCCGCAAATAAATAAAACTTATATTTCCCGTTCAAATCCTGTATTTGTGGAATTTAATCTAAACTTGTGGAGTATTCAAATTGAATTTCTATTTTTGTGAAGGAAAACAGATTGAGATTTTGTTTAAGATTTGTTATGGCTTATTGGTGTTTAACTTTATTCTATTTAAGCTGTAAAATGTGTTAATAGAATATTTCAAATAAGTTAATATTGGAATATTTATAGTATAAGTAGATAGTTATATGAATATTCCTCAACGTTAGCACAACGTCATCTAGTGATAAATTTTAGTATACGAGAGTAGACTTATGTTATGAGTAACTAATAAACTTACTTATATACTTCTAAATACATACATATCATAGATAAATACAACCAGACACAAAACAAATGAGCCTGTACATCACACAAACATTTTTCCTGGGTGGGGATCGAACCCACGAATTCTGGTATAGCAGTCAGGGCCACTAACCACTAGACCAACAAATCTGTCTAATTATTGAGTTAGTCTAAGCGCAAGTTTTAATTTCATGACACTAAAATAATATACACAAGTAGAAAAATAACCACCGGAAAGGGAACAATATCATAGTATTCCTACGGAAATATATATAAATATTTGTATTCTAGGAATAATATGGGACCCAATTTCGTGTCCCTATTCACTAGGTATTAATATTCTGAAGGTCATCAATAAGCAAGATGGCGTCCAAGATGGCACCCACGCCGATATTGTATTAATATTTTTTCATTGTCAGACTTACGTATTGAGTTTATTATTTCTGATACAGAAATAGATGTGCCACGTTAATTAAAGAATACTATTACTTTTGGTTGTTATTCGGAATGTTTATTCATTTAGTTTTTATTATTTTTAGTACTGTTTTATAAATATTATGTCCGATGTGCATAACACTTTTTTGGTGTGCATTCCCAAAACCAAGGAGCACTTTGTTTGTAATATTTTTCTTGATATTTAAGTTGGCCCCGTTTTCTTATCAATTGCTTTTTGCATAGCATTTATTTTTCTGTTATACAATGAGTTTATTATTGGAGTTAACAAGTGTGCTGAAAAAATATGCAGATGTGCATATGGAGTTTGAATCAAGGCAAAATATGGTACTTTTTTGTCCTATTTATTATTTTCTTTTATGAATCTACTACATCTTGCACAACTATGCAAGATGTACATTATAATAATATAGAGTAGATGTAACTATATCTAATGGTTTTTCAGTTTTACAAAACAGTTATAATTTATTAGTTGGAAACTCAGTACTGAAACTTCAACAAATTAAAGTAATCTAGAAAAAATAGCATTACTTTTAATATACATAACAAAAAAACAACTTAATATTATATTTATACTTCAACTTTCTTCCTATCTCATTTAGAAAGTTAACATAATCATTATACCCCGTCATTACACATTCACACATCAAACACAAGAGAATTCCCTTACAAAAGTTACATACATTCTCTTCTCAGAATGTATGTATAGGTATGCATACAAAAGAAACGTTATGTACATTTTACATCCCATAACGCCATGAGAACAATCGTGTCAAACAATTTATAAAGGAACCTTGCGTTCTTGTGTAAATATTTGTATATACCTGGGTTTTACTGTAAAGTTTGGTATGGGAACAAAAACTAAGTTAATAATGCGTATTACCTTTGTTATAAATATAAATAAATATTCCTCAACATTTTCACAACGCCATCTAGTATCAAGTTAAGCATACTAAGTAATACTTAGTAGCTTCTTTTATGAGTAGGTACTAGACAACTGATAAACACACTAATATATTTCTTAATACAGACATTTTATTAATTAATAAATTATACCCAGACACAGAATAAATGATCGTGCTCATCACACATTTTTTTTTCCTGTGGGGATCGAACCCACAACCCCTGGTATGGCAGTCAGGGCCACTAACCACCAAACCAACATGCCAATCCTTATATAGGTAACTATTGTTCTTAACATTACCACATTTAATTGCGGATACTACACAAACAGTCCACAACTCCCGTTACACATAATTGCAAATATTCTCCTCATTATATACTTAAAGAAAATTGTATCCCATTCCGTAAATAACTACCAAGATTTAATAACAGACCTCAAGGTCAAATACGAAAGATAATTGGATAAATCAAAACCAATTTTAGAAGACCCTTTCATCTTTCACTACTCATTAAAATCTTAAACTTTAACTATCACTAATAGCTCTACATATACTGGTTACATATGTTACAAATTTTGTATTTTTTGCCAAGGGATTTTGGACTTTATTTCTTGTGTTACAAGGGTGGTTTTTGTTTTGTGTGTATGGTGTAGATATAAGATGCCCTATTACCTGTCAAGACATAGTCTGATGAAAAATGATATCTCTCTAAACGTTACTTAGGTGATGAAAAGAACAGTTTATGCTATACGTAACCAGGAAATGAATGGGAGACATTTTTCTTAAGGAGTGGGGCATGGTTGTTGCTATACGTCTTGTGTGTATGGGAGAATTGTTGTATGAATGGATGTGTACATGGTGCACCGAAAGACGTTGTGACAATTTTCGTGTTAAATTTCATCATTTTTTTATATTTTTTTGTGCGTGGAAACCGCATTGTACATTAATTATAAATATTACAATACAATAAATAACAGAAAACCTCAGACAGGATTTGAACCTGCGACCTAAAGCGTATTTCTTTCTAAAACAATTATTTAGTGTCAGAAAGGGTAATTAAACGTAAATTAGTTAATCACCTATCAAATATTATGTCAAGAGCAGAGATTGGTTGTAAGTCTTTTGATTAAACAATCAAAATTAATTTGATTTAAAATTTAATCGACTGGCCTATTGCTCTAGTGACTAGTGGCTTTGACTGCTATACCAGAGGTCGTGGGTTCAATTCTCACGCAGGACAAATGTTATCACACCAGACACGGAAAAAATGATCGTGCTCATCACACAAACATTTGTCCTGGACGGGAATCGAATCCATGTTCGAGTCGCGACCCCCGCCGCCCCGTCAGCACATGATTAAGGACTCCGGTTGGGTCCGAAACTAGTCAGGCTATCCCGATAAATACGCGTGAGTAAACCGTTATATATCTCTTAAATATGAATCTACGACCTCCGGTTCAGCAGTCAGGGTCACTAACCACTAGACCAACAGGCCCGTCGAAAGAAATCGGTACCTACTCAATATCCTCGCGATATTGCTTAATGCTTACCACGTATGATTAAAGTCGGAGCCACCCTCGTAAGTACTCATCTATCATGCCCGATACGTCATTATCAATATTGACAAACTTATAATTTATGACTGGATACCCGCGTCTTTGTATGCATGCTGATTATTCAGATTAAAAAATGAGAAAAAACAATAATAAGAAAGGATGAGGTATACATACATTACACATTTACATTTGACTGCATGGATAGCCGAGTGGTAAAGGTAACCACGCTAATTACCACTGTACGCGACGTGTCGCGGTTTTGAGAGTTCCACTCAGAGTTCCACAAATGCTTGTTTTGAATCTGGCTGTCTCTGTTCATGTGAATTGAATGACTGTGAAACCCCCCGTGATACAAGCTGTATTAAAAAAAATAGGTACTAACGACCCGCCTCAGATTTGCACAGGTGAAAGACTGATATAATTATTATACATATAAACTTTCCTTTTAAATTACTACGAGGGTGGGTCAAAAAGTTCGCGGAATGGAGGGGTTAGAGAGGGGAGGGGGTATTTTTTTTTATCTGTTACTACTTAGTGACTCAATTTAACTATAAATACTAAGTTTCAGCTCAATCGGGTCATTAACCTTCGAGATATCGCTGGATAAACAAGTAAATCGGGAAGAAAACACCAACCATGAAGAAAATCGAGTTTCGTGCGGTGATTAAGTTCCTCACTAAGCAAGGAAAAATGCCTCAGATCATTATGGAAGAGATGTCATCTGTTTATGGAGACCTTTGTCCTGGAAAATCGATGATTTACAAGTGGCATAGCCTTTTCAAGCAAGGTAGACATTCGATTGAAGACGATCCGCGCTCTGGTCGGCCAATTGAGGCAACGTCCTCAGACATTGTTGAAAAAGTCGAAAAACTTGTTCTTGAAGATGCTCGTCTAAAGAATAAACACAACGCAGAGATGACTGGAGTATCGTCTACGACTGTTTTGAACATTCTCCAAGACCATCTAGGCATGTCTAAGGTCTGTGCAAGTCAGGTGCCGAGAATGCTCACAGCACTTCAAAAACAGCAGCGTGTCGAGTGTTCTCGCGAGTTTTTGGACCTGTGTAGTGAGAACAGGGTTGAGTTTATGGACCGAATTGTGACTGGAGATGAAATTTGGGTTCATCACTATGAACTTGAGTCAAAGCAGGAGCCCATGCAGAGGCATAAAAAAGGTGCAGCACCGCCTAAGAAGTTTAAGGTCTCACAATCGGCCAGAATGATTATGGCTACAGTTTTTTGGGATTCTGAGGGGATTTTGATGATTGATTTTAAAGATAAAGGTGTCAATATCACTGGAAAATACTACGCTACACAGCTAGAGAAATTAAAAAATTCAAACAAGGAAAAACGAAGAGGAAAATGGTTTCGAGTTGTGCTCCTTTTGCACGACAACGCACTCGTTCACAAGAGTCATGTTGCGATGGCTGCCTTACAGAAGTGTGGCTTTGGAACTTTAAATCACCCTCCCTATAGTCAAGATTAGACCCTGTCTGATTATTATTTGTTCCCAAAAATGAAAATAGAGCTTCGTGGAAAGAAATTCACCAATGATGAAGAAGTGAAGTCGGCTATTTCTGCCTATTTTGCGGGGCTTGACAAATCTTTTTTTTTAGAAGGTATAAAGAAGTTAATTGAAAAATCTGAAAAGTGTATTAGGGTTTAGGAAGAATACATCGAAAAAGAAAAATAATTTCGGGCTGAATTTCACCCCCCTTCCTTTTCATTCCGCGAACTTTTTGACCGCCCCTCGTATATCTATAAAAACCGCTTCAAAATCCGTTGCGTAGATTTAAAGATTTAAGCGGACATGCAGACAGACTGCTACTTTGTTTTATACTATGTTGAAGCATATAAGAACTTTTCTCACGGTAGCACTCACTCAATACCAAATTTTATAAATATTCGTTATGTAGTACCGTGGAAGCATAAACAGACAGGCAGGTAGAAAAGGAGACAATATACGGCTAACAAATTCTTTCACGTTTGTATAATTATGGTGTGTCGATTTTTATTCAAAAAATAACTAAGTAAGCTACATTACTAAGTTATAAATACTACAGAATCTAGATATAAATTATTTTTTACTATTTTTTTTCCGCGGCTAATTACATAATACATTAACCTTTTTTAGCAGTTGGGTAAAAATAGCCTATGTGTGAATCCAGGGTGTCAGCTAACTCCATACCTAATTTAATTTTTATCACGCGATTAAATATACATCGATACTCGCAACTTATACTATTCTACTTGAAATTTATTTTTTTAAGACATTGCTAAGATTTTACCAACGCGACTTGAACCGACCCACCGCAACATTCCTGTTCCACAACTGCTTCCTTTTAAGAGATTGTGCCAGACTGCCTTTCTGTATCACACATAAAAATACTACTTAATAACAATTGTTATCCAATCTCTCATCTCAAAAATAAATAATTATATCAATTTGTTTAAAAACATTCAACAATTATAACATATCAAACAACACAGTAACACATAACCAACGAACTTCCTGAACGTTGTGTTCATTATTATATAATCAAGAAAATATGTCGTACATTTGTTTATAATAATTGTTATTGTTATACATTGTTCAACAAACAGATAACTGTTATATATAACGAACTGATAATTTAAATTACAATTAGTTGAAGAGATTTATCCGAGGACGACGGTGTCAGTGGTTGTGATATTAATATTATAGTTTTTTATTTGTTAAGGTAAATTTTCTAGTATTACACGTTTGTAGTATAATTTTTAATTAATAGATAGATTTGAAAACGAGGTTTCGTTGTGATTTTGATTGTGAGATTAACTGTCTGTTTTGTTTATGGTAAAGTAAAATTCTATTAATTTGTACGGTAAGAGAGTAGGATTTAATTAACAGTAGTTTGTATTTTCTCAATCTTTATTAAATAGACTTGCATCCAGAAGGAGGTTTATAGAGCAAGAGTAATAATATCATGTGTACCATGAGCAGAAAGCTTTCTGTTAAAACTGATCGCTTGAAGGCGTTTAATTATTGTAGCAGTACCTTCTTACATACATATTATTTATTGAAATAAAGTTAATTATCTAGAAGCTCTACATTGTCATAGGGAACACTTGATGTTTAGTTTCAAAACGTTAGAGTCTGAGAAGATCTTATTTTTTGTGACCTCAGCTTTGATTTAATTGTTTTGGAAATGAGGAAGTCTAGAAAATCCTTACATTTATGAACACTGTTACTTAGGACCTTAAATAAAATCATATTTTAGGTGATCCTAATAAATCTCTTCATACCTACGTGGTACACACAACACTACCTAAGAACATCACTAACCTCCCTACATTTCAATATTTCCAGATGGAGAAGATACTATTCCTACTCCTGTCGACATTGACAGCGATCAACTCGACGCCAGTGATGACCAGACAGAGCTTACAACGCCAGAAAACCAGAGAGCAGTTCTGCTCAAGTTTACTATACTTCAACAACTTCTTTTACACTCTAGACGAACGGAAAAACGTGACTGGCATCCCAGCAGACATGAGCATACACTGGAAAACTGGCAAAATCTTCTTCACCCTCATTAGCGATGAAATGAAGATGAGCCTCCAAGTATTCCAACCAGGGGGAGAGCTAGAAATCATTAAAGTAGCCGGTCTCGGTCAATCAACTTGCGTTGATAACCTCAACGACATTGTATATTTAGCTACTGATAATGGAGTCTACAAATACAAAGACGATGGCTCTATAGAACTGTACACAGCGTTAGGTGAAGATGTCATGTACATAGCTGTGAACAGCGATGGAACATCCATGTACATAGCGACGTGGCCCCAAAATCGAGTCCATAAAATTTTGAATGATGGTCAAAAACAAGAACCCTTTACTGCTATACCAAACGGTCACGGCCTAACTGTAGACCCGAGGAATAACGTATATTTTGTAGCAACGAAAACATCATATATCCTGAAGAATGGCTACTCGATTCCTATTAAAATAAAAGGGTTGCCAAGTGATAAAATGACTGGAGTTTTTGTTAGTAGGTCTGATGAAGTGTTCGCGATGGATGAGAATAGTAATTTGTATGTTGTTGATCCGGAGAACTCGAGTGCCAGGCACTTAGGGACGTTTGGAGTCAGTGGAGTCAACTCCTTTGCTATGGACTCAGCTGATAATGTACTAATTGGTGTTAAAGACGCCATTTTGAAATTCAATGCCTATGAGAAGAGCCCGTGTCCAGAGTAAGAACATATTATTAGGATCGTCGTGACTAACATTGTTTGTATTATTGTATGAGTATTTATTAATTAAATGTCATGAGATGTTTGTCTTTATTTTCCTTAATAACGAAATTTTAATATTTCATCTTTTCTTCTTTAAGTCTAACTCCATGTCACATTTTTTTTACAATCAAATTAAATTGTAAGTAGATCGTATTTTATTAGCAAAGAAAATTAAATAGCAACAGTGGTAAGTCTAAAAAAGAATTTTGTACACGATACATTTACAAATACATTTTTTTTGTTTTTTCTAGGTTGAGCAAGAAAGGCAAAAGACACAGCCGCAAGCGAAAATCAAAGAAACGTACTACTACCACCGTTGAACCTACAGAAGACGATGAAGAAGAATAAACCAAAACAACGCACTTATTACTAAACGATTACTGATGTTTATTAAATTATATTAATTTGTTAAATATTAAGATAATTAAATTATATTAATTTGTTAAATAATGCATTAGTCATAGTATTACAATAATTGTTTTTATGATACTGTTTACTAAAATAAAAAACTTTACAAAAATACTCGTTTTAGTGACATCTAGCGACGTATTTAAATACTTCAAGTGAAGTTCTAATGCAACTTGTTAGTCAACGCCATCTGCTAGATAGCAGAGACAACTGAGTAAATCAGTACTAAAGTACAAGCGTTTTAGTTTACACATTGATTACTAGATGGCAGTCCTAAATCATGAATGGTTACGTTTAGTTACACCAGCTCGCTTTTCCTCGAACATGTTAAAGATTTATGTAAATCATTCTGTAAAAGAAAATAATCAATAAAATATTAGAACGTATTAACAGTAAAAAATGAACATAATTCTATAACAATGTACAAAAATCTAATACATTAAGTTTGGTTTAAGCACTATCGAAACGTTACGTGAGCAGTGTTGCCGTGGTAAAAATAAATAAAAATACGGGGAATCTAGTTACTGATTTTGAGTTATCCGCAATATATTAACAACATAATACAATATAATTACGTGTGATTACAGACAGATTCATAACGAATATATCAAATTTCATTGTCATGCATCAATAGGAAATATGAGACAACAACTAAGTTTTCTTTTTTGATATAGCTAAAGATAGGCTAAAGGTACAAAAACTTTCCACAAATTAATATTTTTTTAACATGATTATATTTATCATCTTATCAGGACTCTTGTTCCAAAATTGTTATCTACCTATTGTTTTTCTTTTACGAGGATGCCGTAATATGAAGTTAGGAACGCAGTTATTATTTGTAAACTGTAAACGGCGGACAAGATACTGTAGCACACATTATTCGGACAGATTAAATTTGATTTCTTTGATACTATGACGCTGACGGCACGACAATAATGCATTACCGATACAATGATGATGATGCTCTAATAGAAATACTATAAAATATTATTTAAAACACCAAATAGCTATTAAATGAATCGTCATGTCAGGCACCTTTCAGAAGTCAGGTCATTCTTGAAAAAATCAAGAGCCTTCAAGATTAATTATGATTTTTTTCAGTTATTCTCTTCTTAATGATTTGCTATTTTATACTCTTGTTGCGCACAATATTACAAACTTTTTTGTCTGTCGAAATGAAGCTACTTATGTTTTTTTTGTAGATTAGTTCTCTACAAAAAAATAAATTCGTAAATTAACAGTTCTGTGCAGTAATTTATCTCATTCATAAAGTTCATCTCCATAAACAGATTCAAAAAGAAAATCGTTATTATTAGGTAAAAAAAATGCTAAAGCTGGCAACATCAGTTTGTCCTCCAAACCAACCTATATTCTTTCCTGTCACTTGGTTCATTCATTTATTTATTTGTCAAGTCAAATTGTCATACGCGTCGCCGATGTGTCAGTGAGCGATCGTTGTATATTGTGTTATTTTGTGTCGTAAATGTGGTTCGATTATGTGATAATGAGAAGACACGCGCTCTACAACATTATTATTAAGTGATGCATGTGTTTTGAGTTTAGTGTCGTGTTAAAAAACGTTGTTTTCATTTGTATGTCATCGGACTCTTCAATATGGCGGCCCCTCGTCACAAATCACAACAGAAAAATATATCTTCGATATTTTCGAAGTTGCACGGAGCGTTTTCGGACGCGGTATGCCCTACCAAACTAGCGACCGACAAAAGGACATTGGATAAAACTTGGAAATTGATGGATAAAGTGGTAAAACTGTGTCAGCATCACAAGATGAATTTGAAAAACAGTCCGCCGTTTATTCTCGATATTCTGCCGGATACGTATCAGCGTTTACGTGTGATATACTCGAAGTACGAGGACAACATGCAGGCGTTGAACAGTAACGAACATTTTAACATATTTATAATAAATTTGATAAGGAAGTGTAAGCAGGCTATAAAGTTGTTTAAAGAGGGGAAGGAGAAGATGTTCGATGAGAACTCTCACTACAGACGTAACCTGACGAAGTTGAGTTTGGTGTTCAGCCACATGCTGAGCGAGTTGAAGGCGATGTTCCCTAACGGCACGTTCGCCGGCGACCAGTTCCGCATCACGAAGAGCGACGCCGCCGAGTTCTGGAGGACTAACTTTGGAAACAGGTTAGTTTTTACTATATTTCTCTTCAAAATACACGTAAAATATGCCTTAAACAGGCTTACTGCTAGGCAAAGGCCTTTGGTGAGATCAGTTTTTATTGTAACTACTTACTTACTTACTAAGTTTAAAATTTAAATCTTAAAAGTTATGTCAAACAATACTTGACAAATTACAGTTAGTTTAAAATTAAACTTAATACTGTATACCTGTGGGTTCTATAAAGTTTTAATTGATATGCAAGACATCAGTAATAAAGTGACTGTTTAGAATATTCTGTATCATGTACCAGTTATTCTTTTAGAATATTTAATAAATGTGTCATAACATAAAATATTTAAATGGTTATGTTGATTCACCCAAGGCAAAAATTGACTTATTATTAAAATTAAAACCTTGTATGTAAATTGGAAGGAATGTTTGAGATGATTATTTAAATCATGATTATTAACACCTGTTCCCATCAAATAAGTAAGTAGTTTATCCAAGTAAGTAACTTAATTAAAGATGTATCTGATAATTATAAACAAATTAAAAGTTCAATCTTAATAAATTGCTTATTTTAATTACTATACATCCTATTTGACCAATATACACAACATTTATTGCTGCAATAAAAAAACAAAAATACTGTTATTGCATGTTACAAAAAATTAAGAAAACGGTAAAATCAGTTGGTTTAGCTATTGACCATCAAGCACCGATGTTCATTCACTCCTGGACCCTATATGGACATAGTACTGGCAAGGACACATAATATACTTAACTATATGCCCCTATTGCTGGGTAACGGCAACTTCCCGTAAAAAAAAAGAATAGAAAGAGCCTTAATCCACCATGTTTGCCTCCTTGCTTATTGGCAGTCTTATAAAATATTCCTCAACATTCCCACAACACTATCTAGTCTTAAATTAAGTATACAAGGGTAACTTGTGTTATGGGTACTAGTCAACTCAAACATACTTATTTCTAAATGCATCTATAACATAAAATAGAGACACAGAACAAATAATCATGCTTGTCATACAAACAGTAATCCTCGGTAGAAATCGGACCCACAACCGCATATAGCGGTCAGGTCCACTAATCACTAGACCAACAGGCCATTCTAAGATTCCAACATTTGGATAACATTAGCGCAACTAGAATCAGTAATGTTTTGAAAGTGCCTGATAAGGCCTACTCATAATAACAACCTTTTGATTTTGACGTTCTTTTATATAAATGGCTGATTATACTTTTATTGTTAGCATTGATCAGCTGTAATGTAACATGTTTAATATAGATACATGTATCCAAAGTTTTCCTTATTAATTGATTTCTGTAAACTCTGGTCTGTTTTCCTTGTAAATCAGTGTAGGTTATGTCTATGAGAAGTGTATTATTAGGAATATTATAATATTCCTTGTTTTGTCTCCAAATTGTTATGAAGTTTAAATATTTGGTTTTGTTTGTAAGTATACCTACTACAAATGAATTCATAATTAGTGGACAATAATGCAAGAATTATCATATCTTTGATATTTTTTATTAAATCAATCATTGGGAAATTTTTTCACACAATACATGTTTATCATATTATATCTAAGATTAACATCTGTTTATTCGAAGCAAAATTCTTGTTACTGTACTAATTAAATTTCTCAATATTGAGATCTTCCAAAAAATGCTGAATAATAAAACAGTAAGTAATAAAAACACCAACTGAAAAGGCACTCTAAATCTTAGCTAATTTATGTTATGTAAGTACCTATAATTTTAGTAAATGTCAATTTTTATCCATTTACTAAAATTGCTACATTTCACGAAATAAAACACTATAATACACAAACATAAACTCAAGACATCTCAAATATCTACCCACCACACTTTTTATGTGTGCGTGAAGTTAATTAAAACTTCCTCAAACACATATAAACAAGGAATCTAGCAAGTCATTAAGATGTCTGTTATGCACTATTGTCATTGAATCTCTCTGACAATTAATACTTAAAACAATGGAGGTATTAATTCTCACATGAGAGCCGTATTTCCTGATCAAATGTTATAGCTTTCTCATGAGAAAAATAATGGTTTTTGTTCTTATCTAGTTTTTAGATTGTAAAAATGTACAATGAAATAGCTTTGTAACTGCACAATGGATAGAAAACCTATAGACTTATGTATAGATATTTATAAATATCTGTATTTCACTACTTTTAGTTTAATACCCTGTAATTTCACTTTAAGATATCCTAACATTTCTTTCTGGTGTTTAAATGACCTTAGTCTCCATTGTCCATATATTGAACAGTAACTTTTGTATCATTCTTAATGTTAAATAATACATCTCTATTGCAAAGCTGCGGTGGGTCACTAGTAGTTAATAGGGATTCTAAAATCACTACCAACAGCCCCCTTTTTTATATGGCAACTAGAAAAATCCTTTACACTTATTATTTTACAGTTGCGTAGACTATAATCTGATTTAAATTTAATATGTGCACAAGTACATAAGTACTTAAACTTCATTCATAAAATTCAAGGGAAACATTAATTTTATGAATGGCGAATTATCATAACGTTTATCAGTCATAGATAAGTCCTTTATCGAGTATCGATAGCTTATCACATCCCTTTATTCAACGAAAAAAAAAATAACTGCGATACCTTGTACATCGTTTACGACGATATCAAGTGAAATCCCTCATTTTTGATAACCTTCAACCAATCAATTCCTTTGCTATCTTATCATTTTGAGGTGCTTTTCATTTTTATCACCAATGGAAATGATATTTTACCAAAATATGTCTCGTGTTTTTAGGAAACCGGATGTGAGGCAATCAAATACTATGACGCGTTTTTTCCGACAAATATTTCACGTGTCCTAAGTAATTGTTTCGATGAATTTTCTCTTACTGTAGAATTTTTTCGTATAAATTCTACTACAAGCTACTTTATTTTTATGTAGTAAACCGTATTATTTTTGACAGTATTAATAGCTTTTTTAACGATAAATGTTGTCATGCATAGGAATGGATTGAAACAAAACAAAACTACCCGCCCACTCAAATATTTTGTTGCCGTCGAATTTTGATTGATAGAAACTGTGACCTGTATTTCCATTCCACCTTTTAAAATAGAACTGTCAATTTTAGAGGTGTGCACGTAAACCGATTTTAACCGTGAACGCAGTTTGTATGCTGAATTGTACAACAAAACTTTAGTTTTCCCACCGTTCTATTTGTATAGGAATCGGTTGTTTAATCTGCAACTGTGGGCCGTAAAAACAACGGTTCCGGCGTATGTTATATTTGTTTTATACGTACGTATACGCTAGCCCCTGTAGAGTAATTTGTTACTGGTAAAGAATAATCCTTTTGTGGTGTTATCGAGCACAAAAGGGGCAAGAAAATTGTTAGGATCAAATATTCTGTATTAAAGTATACTTCCTGCATTATATTTCATTTGGGATAGTAGAATGCTATTGACTAGAAAAATTTAAAAACGTACTAGTCCTTCAGATTGATAAAATTTACATAAAATATCCGACACGTAATTTATCTTTTATCGCGTGAGTTGAAAACTCGTGACACCAGGTCTCAATGCTCTTTTTAATGACAAGTGACGTTACTGCCCTCACTTCCATACGATTTATCGTATAATTCGTTATATTTTCGTATTTTTTAATGATTTGATCAAAAAAAGGAGACTATGTGTGTATCGTGTATCCAATGTGTTTTGGAATTTTTAAGCCAAATTATA
Source organism: Chrysodeixis includens (assembly GCA_941860345.1). Classification (NCBI taxonomy): domain Eukaryota; kingdom Metazoa; phylum Arthropoda; class Insecta; order Lepidoptera; family Noctuidae; genus Chrysodeixis; species Chrysodeixis includens. Next base: position 320,615 of record OW796116.1, read on the forward strand.
AAATTGTCTTCTATTGTAAACCTGATACTGCTGATACTTATTATCATTATCTACCTCTCCACGTATTGCAAACGGTACCTGTTCTGTAACACGAGCCACATTAAGTAACACACATAATCCCATATAATGCAAACTGGGTGATACATTACCGTTGTTCGTAGCCATCCAACCGCAACGTTTCCAAATCTATGACACAACTCCACATGTACACGATTACATATGACGTTTAATAGCATTTATTCAGGCGTTAAGTTTTCAAGACCATTACCGTCACATTTTTTTGGAAACCACGAACGTTTAAAAGGCAAAGATTGAGCGGAAAGCTGAGCTGCAATCGAATAGAAAATCTGTTTCTATAAAGTGCAATCAATTTATTAAGAGACAGAATTCTCAACGCGGCTGCTATTTGCAGATTGCAAACATCGAAACGTTTTAATTTCCTCGGGAAAAATTACTAAACAAATTCAAGGCTCGAAGCCTCCATCGGTTACGTAAGAAAACCATTTAGGCGTTAATATTTTTTGTACAGAACTTTTTGTTTAGAAGCTAAAAGAAAATATTGTGGAGGTAACTACATACAGTAATATAGAAATTTACCTCGTATTGTTTTTACCAAGTCTCAAGGGCATTCCAAATAAATTGGAAGTCTGTTTTTCTTTTTCTGAAATGAATGGCTTAATTTACTTTTATGTGGTTAGAACATACTCTATAACCGTCTACAACATGTAATAATGGGAATTTTGACTTCAATTACTTTTTCTGTAATGCCAACCTGTTTTGAGAATAAAAAAATGAGAGGTGCTGGTTAAATTTTGTATTCCCAATCGTTTCACATGATCTTATTTGTAAGTTAGCATTCTGAATGAATGGACTTTTCATTGATTGCTTTATGATTTGTGATAATTCCGAAAACCAACATTGATATTGAACAAAAGCAAAATACTTCAAAGTAGTACCTTAACTCCGAAATACGTCTTACATAATAAAACAATGATAACTGCGTGTCTCTCGGGTAATCCTTGGTGTTTGGGATTTGCTTAATAAATTCGAGTGCAAAGAAACATGCCTTATTAAATTATGGTAAAAAGCGAAGGATTCTCTAAATACCTTGTGTTTCCTCGAAATGCTTGCCAAAAAGCTTATTTAACTTGAATTTTAATTTAAGGGAGAGGACTCGCTTTTACTTCTGAATATTTAATTATGCTCTCGTATTTTGTTCCACGTTTCTGACTGTTATATGAGAATGTGCTTCAAACAGGGTTTTTTATTTTCCTCTTACTATTTTTTTTGCGTTTCGTAAGTACGATTATTATGCTTGCTGAGATGCCTCTTGAATTATAGCGTCAAGTAGGTCCTTTATGGTTTTAAAATCAAAACAAGATACAAATACCTACTTACTTTCTCAAAAAATAACCAGATCATACTGTAACTAAACAAAATTTAAAGGTTTCTAAAATTAAATGACAGTATAATGAAAACTGGGAGACAAATAATGCCGTCATCTTTTCTAACAAGACTGTTTGGAATGGCGCAAAATTTGGAATGTCCAAAGTATTAAAACATTGAGGAAGTCTCGAAGTAAGAACCTGAATATTCAATTAAGTAATTAATGAAGAGGAGCCTTTCAAATTTTTAATGAATCAGAAATGGGTCAATGCGATCTCGACTCTAAAGTCACTTGACATACATAGAACGATGACACTCATTTGAATGCATCACGGGAAATGTGGAACCAAGTGGACGGAAAATTGTCGTCTCCAACGTCGCAAAGGTCATTAGCCATTTGGACAGTTACTACTCGACTGGACTGACTGTCCCGCCGTTAGTTTTTGCCCAAGCTCATTAAGGAAGTCTTAAACAGGATGTCAGGTGTTCCTCGAACACCTTTGTGGTAATTAAGGGGGAAAGTACGGGCACTTGAAAGTTTCTATAGGGTAACAACGCTCCCAACCGGTTCGTGAATAAATGTTAATATATAAAAATAACAGAGAGTTCGTTACCTTTGAAAGTATGAGTTTTTATGTATTCGCCGTCGTCGAAAATATTAATGCGTTCTCTTGATCGCTTGATCGTGATTCTCGTGACAAGCAGCCGAATTAATTCGATGAAGTTTTTCGTACCTGCTTTGGAATTTGAGATATTTTTAAGTCGATATAATAAGTGTAAGGTGAATTTAGGTCTTTGTGAATTATTTCGCGAAACTCGGGGAACGGATGATGACAAAAAGGATGCTATAGTCGGACGGATGCACTGGCATTCCAGTCATACTTGATGTTGATTCCATGAGTGTTCCGTTTATTTAGCGTTAAATTATCGTTCGGCTTTCATTTCCCTTGGCATAACTGCGAACATAAATAAATGTATTGCTATATATGCCTATAGGGCAAATTTGTTTAATTCTTCTTTTGCTAGTATATTTATTGATTGTAGCAATTTCTCATTTTTAATGTTCAAACTAAGTCCACATACAAAATTGTCAGTGATAATATGTCAGACTTACTGAATTAACTAATTTGATTTTATACTTTCCCGTGTATACCATACGTTTGCTAAAAATAAATTACCTGGCATTTCCACACGTCATTTCACAGTGACAGCGGATGGGATAATTAAAGCCCTGTTTATTGTCCTAAAAGGAAAAAAAGGGGTTCACAATCATTCGCATTAACAATACCGTTTCTATTTTCGGCCGTATTTTTATTTTCTACTCGAAAATTTGCTTCATCATTATAATGACATTCATAAATTTGTATTCGCATGCAAGGTTTACGCCTACGCTTACATTAAATCTCGCAATAATGTTATTTTTATTGCAACTTAATGTTATTATTCCACCCTCTTTCAGGTGTATGATTTCATTGCGTTTTATTTGAGTATGTTCTCAGTTTTACAGAGGGTAACTAGAGCCACTTACACCTACTTACGGTAACTAAGTAGGTATCGTATTTACCCCTTTCTAGGTGACGTTAATGTGAGATTTAAGACGTCATTCCCTAAGTAGCGTTACTAGGTTACGGAGCAAATTTGTTACTGTAACAACCTAGACAATAACACGTAGATTAATAAGCTTCAAATTTTAATATTATACACTTGAATTAGGTCTGTTTTTGATCATTAGTACTCTAAAAGCGGTACATTTCTACTGTAAAATGTAGTAAGCTACAACTCGTATTTTACTCTCCATTTAAAACTTCCATTTGAAATGTATCTTCTCAAGTCCGCTTGTTCGTTTATTTATTTGCAGATACTGTATAAAAACTTTTCTCCGGACGCTAGTTGGCTTTAGAAACTAGTTAAATAAGTTGTGTAAACGTTTCATGCTTTCTTGAATCCTGGATAGCGTTTCTTTGAGCAAGACTATCTCAATTTGCTTTTAGAAAAAGGTATTATGTAATCTAAACTGGATTAAAAGTAACTTACTTTGATAAAAGACCAGGGCGGTCTTTTAAGCTTCATAATCTGTGAAGGTAAATCTCACTCGTACACGAAACAATTCAAGCCTTATGAACCCACATATACATCCTCTAAATCGATTTGCAGTTCCTAGGTTCAATCCTTTTTAAGCTTGTATAAAACTAAGTGTCAGTAATGCATACAAAAACGAAATACCTAGCGTTCTCTAGTCTCAAAATCTTCACACTTGAAATAGCTAGATAAGCGCGAAACATTCAAGATACCGTGCTAACATCACACGAGAGTGGGGTCGAATCCGTGTCCTGATGACGCCAACGATCCGTCTGAATGGGATCGTTAAGACCGGATACAAAGAGCGTTAAACAAATGGAGTGGTCATGTTGCTTTGTGGAACCGTTGTGCACTTTAACAGACTTGTGTTGTACAGCTTTTCAAGATGTACCATCAGTTTTAAGTTTGTCATTCAAGTGGAAAACTTTCTTTTTATGATCGTCATGTTTCTGATTGTTGATTTATACTTTTCCCGATAACTTAACGGGTGTTAACCAAGTAATACCAGTGAATTTCAGTTCCATAACAAAATATGTCGTAGTCTTCTTCGAAGAAACTCATCCGTTAGCAATGAGTAAATTTGTAAAAAATATGGATGTTTTAAAATTTGATGTCACCTTTGCTACATGTAAATGCATGTAATAATACTTCTTTCGTTTAATTCTCCGTGGTCGGATGTTTTGCCCGGAAAGTATCCGGATGGATTCCTTTAGAACAGCAGTTTTAGACAGCTTTTATTTTTAGTGTGTTCCACCGGAATTGTTATAACGGAACTCGTTGTCTCTGCAAATAGGTATCCTCTTGACTTTAATGTCTTTTGGCAAAAATATTCGTCTAAATGTCGGCCTAGACTGTTTACCACGCAGTTTATTTAAGATTCGTTATTGTGATAACGTGTTGTCATTCGTTCTGTCCTGTAAAACAGGAAAATGTATTATTTATTATTGTGCTTCGATTTACCTTGCTTGTTAGTATTTTACAGACACTGTAATGCTGTAAACAAATTGTGTACAATCGCGTCAATAATTGTAATTGCAATTTTTTTTGTCATAAAAATGATTTTGTTTATTTAATAATCTACCGGAATCTTATTCCTAATATTATTATAATTTCATTTTACTATACACACATACTGCATCAGGACCAACTGCAATGCACTTATATCGAAAACGAAGTACCTACTAAGAATTTGTAAAGAAATTTCAAGAAACGTTTCGCCAGAGATTAAATCAACACAACACCGTAATAATTTCGTTACGACTCATTCTTGATTTTATCTTCAATATCAGTAATATCACTGATTGTAAAACCTGCTTTTTCGCTGAAATTCGGTACAAATGCACTAATCCTTCCATCGTTCTAATTATGATAAAAATCATTATCGTTTCTGTAACTACCTACATTTTGGAACTTATTTCCTCCGTCGCTTTCTTACGCAATATCACGTGAATCGACAGTTATGCTTACATATTACAGGAAAATTTTGTTTACGTTAGTTGTAGGTCAAATAATATTGCAAATATTTTTTTCCTCCATATATTTCTACGCTAGGGGGCAAAAGGTCGAAGTTTGCTGTCAGCTCGTATATTATAAGTAACGGAATATAGATTGATGATTTGTCGGTAAACATTGTCAGAATTTTGGCGAAGCTTCCCGGACTGAAGATCGTGTACTTAAGAATGTATAATATTTTTTAATTGGAGTGCTGTGTATTTTTATTTCTTTCAGCGGTTTTTGGAGATTTTCAAGAGACTTTAGAAAATGCATGAATATAAACTAAAATCCTCCAAAGACATTCCATAATTATAAATATTCCTCAACATTCCGACAACGCCATCTAGTCTCAAATTAAGTATACAAGAACAATAAATCCTTACGTATACTTAAATCGTTAAAAATACGCAACGGACTTTAAAGCGGTTTTTTAATAGATAGAGTGATTCAAGACGAATTTTGATACATCAGTATTTCACTCGTGCTAAGCTGGGACGTTAGTAATTATATGAAATGAATACGTAACCTAGAAATAAATCAACATCATTTTTAGGTTTTTAATTAAACAGTCTAATTGCCTTTTTACTTGTCCTAATCAAATCTATTTCTAGATTAATTACGAAGTTCAAGTCAATATGTATTTAGACTTTCCCAAGTATTACGTAAACAATGTATTCAAAACGTTAGAATTTCCGACATCCAACGTCGGGATCACAATTTCCTGGTTACATTTGAGTCAAATATTAGATTCTAGCGCAATCTGGTTTGGCTGCGTCGTTTTTGCCCCCGGAAATGAAACCTTAAAGTTATGATGCTATTTACGCTTCATTCGCTATCATGGTTTAATATTTTATTATTCAATTTAGCAGGGTGTTACAGTTTAGGATTGAGCTCGCTAAAAATAAGCGCTTCATTGATTTCGTGGTCTCTAACAATTTTTCTTTTAGCTTGTATCTTGATTAAGATCGAAAAATATCTTGAGTAGAAGTAATTGTTTAAGATTTAGCTGTCCGGTATTATTACTACCCCTCCCTTATTTTAAATTACTAACATATGTCTGTACTAAAACACTTTATTTTTCCCATAGAGTCAACAAAGGTAGCATGCTTCAAATGTTGTTTCTGGTTGTTCCCACTGCGGTTAAGAATGGTCTGTTGTTAGTAGAGTAGCGGAATACAGAATAACATCATATATTATTGATTTTATTGGCAACAACAAACACTCTTGCCACCAAATTCGCCCAATAAAATCTAACGAACAGTTTCTCTCTTCATGTTTTCGTCAAAGTACTTATATAAAACACTGCGTAATACGTGATGTGGGCGTCCCTATTTCCCTTTATTCCTACAAGGCTTTATATGCGTAGCAAATATAACAAATGAAGTAATTTATCGTTAGGATATAACGAATTCAGTTATCTTGTTTGTTCAGCTATATTTTGTTAATACTTTGCTGAAAAAACGCGGTGTTTGCGCAACACCGTCTCGTGTTTGGCAGTTTTCGAGTAAATTGGCTGTTTGTTGGACCGAAATATTTCCGAATGGCTGTTTTAAGAAGAAAGAAAGAAATTGTACAAATAAGCACAGAGGATAAAAGATTCGCTTATCCCAGCGAGTTTGATAAGGTCGGCAAACTTGGGGGTGATTTCACCTTTTTTAACCAAACCTTTTACATTATAAGTTGTCTTCTAGTGAACTAGTTTAATTTTAAATGTCGAAGTAATGTTTGTCTAAAATGTGTGAATTTACTAGCAAAATGCAAATTAGATCACTAATCCAGTTTACTCGCACTCGTGAAATTAGCTCTTTTCCGGTCATAACATCGTTATCTTGTCTAGTACATGTTGTCTTTGCAAAAAAGAGCTAATCAATTTGTTTAGATATAATTTTAGGTGGTCAAGGTATTCTTCAATCGAATAGATTAAGTCCATGTTTAAGGAAATTTTCTTATCAGTTTGACACAAAAGCAATTTAGGTAATCAATTATTTGTTTCTATTACTTTTTATTACTTGATAATATTTAAATGGACCGTTTTCCTGCCGCTCTTTAAGTCGAATTATGTCCATAAATAATTACCCAACATTGAAAAAGGGTTAACTATGATATAAATGTATTAGATATTTAAAAATAGTTATTCAACTAATAGTTTCTTCATTAATTTCAAAGGCGTCAAAGTGTGAATGACCTCCAAATTTAACGTTCAAAATCTCATTACCAACAAAATCTTAGGATTTACAGTAATTTCTTAATTCGAGTCTGTATAGTGAATGTTGGACAACGGTTTATGATGATTCAACTAATCTTGGATATATTTTCACTGAAATCGTAGAGGGAAGCAGAAATATTCAATTTCTTCTTCTTCGTTCCTTTTCTTAAGATCTGTTTAATTTGGCTGTAGTCGTAAGGAATTGACCTAGAAAACCAGTATCTAATAGATCGGTTATCTCAGCAAATTTTACTCTAAATGCCCCACAATTGGTTGATAAAATCACAAATACTTTAAAATCGTCTTAACTGTATTCTGCCCAAAAATACATTTCCTATCCCTGCAATAAAACGTGTTTATTCTCTTCTTACTAATAGTTCAAAGAGGTTGTATTAGCATTGATGGCTTTCTGATTGCCGGTTCGTATCCTGTTGTAGTTTTATTTTCGGTTCTCTTATGAACTTGACTTCGCGTGAATGTAAACAGGATGAATGCGTGTTACAAACGCTTTGTGCGATGTTTTCAAGTGCTTATGAAGCTTGTATGAATGGTAATTGATTTTGTTTTATATCAGGTATTATAAATAATTTAATAGTGTTAAAATCCTCTTCTGCTATATGCTTTGGAATAGTCAGATTTTTGTCTAAATCAAAAATGATTCCAAAAAAAAAAGCATAGAATACTCAACAGAAGAATTATCATGTTTAACTTGATTTTGGTCATTCCAGACCTTTTTTTCTATCTAGTTATGCCATATCTGTGCCTTACTCATCTATTTTTATATTCACTTGGCAACTAACTGTCTGCCCGATCGGAAACACACCAGATAAATACGCTCGTTTCTTTTAAACGCAATGTTATTATTTTTGCACATTGACTTTTATGACAAATAACATTTTATTTACTCCTCAAACGGTAATATAGTTACGAAACGTTTCTCTTGCGCGTCATAAGTTATTATTGGAGCAGTTTTATAACGCACTAAACGTTAACGGCGTTCGTGATCGTGTAGAGACGCGACAAACTTACCTTTGCGGTTGACAGTACCGCTAGCATCCTTGTCATCGCATTGATAACTGTCATTACGGCGTTTAAAACACTCTGTATAACGTTAGTACCGATTTTCATCACCGGCAAATGTATGTTGGTTCTGCAAATGTCAAGTTGTGTTGCTGACATTTGAGATTGTCCAGTCACTTGGAAAATGTTGGTTTGTTCATCGATACGGTTTTGAGTTACTCAAGGCTTTGTTTACTAGGGTGTGTTTACGCTCGATATTGACTAGTATTATGGAGTCAATTAAAATATTATAGTACATTTAGTTCCACATGTATAATCTTTAATGTCTGCTCTGTAATTTGTCCGATTTTGTTGCGGCTTCTTTTTCGTCGATAAAATAATATTTTAGATTACATTGGAGAAATAATTTCACTAAAAATATAACACAAAGGCTGGACATCCTAACGAAACAATAGGTCATACAACTACCAGACAAAACAGATAAAACAACAATTCACAAAATGGATGTAATCGAATAATCTATAATTGCTTTTCCCACACAAATACACTGAATTTCGTAATACATTACCAATGAAATACTACACACTAATACCCCTTTAATATCGGTACCTTTCCCCGAGTTGTATAGCCTACCGACGTAATCAGATTTACTCTGACTTGAATAGGTGAAGACACGAAATCAATAATTACGTTACGGAATATATCAGATATTCTTTTATATGGAAGGTAAAAGGGAAACCTTGGTGTGTAAGCTGATTGCCGTGTTCCGTAGTTGGGAGCTTTAGAAAAAATTGTAGTAATGCGATTCAGGTAACATTAGATCTTTTTTTGAAATATATATCTTAAGACTATAATACTCATGTGGAGAAAATTGAATTTTGATAAATTCTTGTAAATTCAACTATTGTGTTTCTAGTTGTATTTACTCTGTCTCTAATTACTGTTTTATAATATTTGTCGAAAAGTCAAAATATTTTGGTCATATTTTGCCTGCCTGGAAATTGAGCTCTTCATCTTGAGACCTAGCGTATTCGTTTTCATATAACAGTTTGGTCGGCTTGCCTGTTATTTAAATTATCTAAGTTATGAATTGGCTACTTTCACGAGATATGTTTTTGGCACGATAACGATATTTATTTATAGACGTCCTGTGTACGTTTGGATTTTCTTTTTACTGTTTGGGTACACCCATGGTATTTGTAGGCAAACATGTTGTATAATTACGTATAGCACCAGGATTTCATCATCAGTATTTAGGTCTAACCTAGTTAGAATATCCTGACGCTATGCCAAGGTTCTTTTGCCTATTAGTTTGAGTATCTTCGAAGAGAAAATTATTCATAATTTCAAATTTGAGGTCTTCAAGGGATCGAATTTTCAAATTCGACAATACCACAAGTATGTATTACATTTACCACAAACATTACAAATAATGAAAATGTCCAATGTTAACAAGAGTATAATACTCAGTTACTTTTCAGTGTTGTGTTTCATGCATGAAACCATCAATAACAATCAAATCAAGTCCTCCACTTTGATATACAATGGGAGGGCTTAAATCGTTTGATAAAGCTGTTATCCCATTTGATTCCGGATGAAAAGCGATATAAAAATACTTTGATAGCTTTTATTTGTAACCGTTGCCTAGACGATTCGAATTTGTTTGATGAATTTTCTATTCATGTCCATCACTTTGTGTAAGGTTTTTCACTCCCCTATTTTCTATTCATAAATCTTCAAAGTCAGTACTGCTAGCTCTCAACAGTCGTCGAAACATTTTTTCCTTCCGCAATCAAAACTATTATTTCCGGGAACTTGTTGCCAGTCTTTAATCTTATATCCTTTTGAGAAAATTTATATAAAATATTCTGCATTCCCCTGCATTTGGGTTATTGCCATATAAAATTAGCATCATCGATCATTTTCGTCGTTGAATTTTAATCATCCACCGCATCCAATTAATTTAAAATATTGCTGCGAACGTGATGACAGCACTCATGTTGTGCCTGTTTGTTATTAGCATTTTCATTATAGACTCGTGTTGATGCCGTATTAAACCCGATCTTTTAAGCACTTAGAATTAATTACCCCAGTCCCGCCTTCTAAGTGGGATCTTAAGATGGAAATTGCTTTTCGTTGTTTAGAGAACCATCAAATTTTACCCTCTTAAAATTTAGGGTAATATCGACATTTGACGTAATATAATATACTTTTTGTTACGAAATGAAGAAACAAAAGCATTGTGCTACAAAGAAAGATAGAACACGACCTTCTGTTAGATAATCCTATGACACATAGCAGTCACGTCCTGAGATACGTAATCCTTGTGAATGAAATACTGGAGCGTTGTAGCAAAGATTGTCAATGCCAAACTCTTTCATTCATTTCTTCCTATGACGTCATTAACATTTCCCAAGGCGGAAAAAGAAACATTAAAGGTCATTTTATGGCATTGATTTTCCATGACGCTTAATTCATTTTACGTCATTTTGAGCCATATGTTATTTGTTTAACACAGTCGTCCCTGCCTCTTCATCCGCGCTAAGTGTAATAAATGTCCGTAGTTAAAAATATCCATTGCTGACTCCCGCTAAGCAATAAACCAATTGAGTCCGACTTTGCGAACTTGACCCCTCGTAAAATTGTAATGATACGCTCCGCTTGCAATTTTTAAAACATCCTCTTGTCATTCAAATGTGGTCTTTGTTTTCAGAAGCTAAGATTGAATTTGGATTAGGATTATTTCGGGATTTCTGTCCAGTTTATCCGTTGATGTAAATTCGACCTTACCGCCTTCACGATTAGAATAGTTTTAGTCGTTTCATGTTTCTCATTCATTGATTCCTTTATTTTACCTTGCGTCTTGAATGGAATATTTTTGCTACCATTGTGGGTACTTCATATGTGTCGTACTGGCCGTGTGCCAAGGGATTTCCGTTATCGAATACAAACACCACTTTTCTACTTTTTTCGATTTCGTTATTTATGTTCATTGTACTCAATTCTGGATTAGGGTGTGCGAATAACTGAATGTTGGGAAAGTGTGAATTGACTTTCAATGGAGAATGGACGTACGGAGGACATACGATGGACTTAACGAAACTAACAAAATTCTGTTTTAGTTTTATTGCATCATACAAACTTTGCATTACTTTTATATTTGTTTGCAACTGAAATTATAATCAGATATGGTATAATTAGCTCATAAATACCTCATTAACTAACAAACGTGTCTGATAAAAAAATAATCATGATATATACTTTTTCCTCATTATTTCTACGGTATTTTTTTCAATACTTAAATCTATTATACCCAAAGGCGTATCGGCAGCGTCAATTTTCACTTCAATTCGGTTTCGACACCCGCCATTAACGGGGATACGACATTAATAAGGATTATTATATGATTTACATCCGAACGTTTTATGATTACTTAATCACTATTATAGCTTAAACCTATGTTCAAGTCTGTATGTTTATGGGTCAGTAATTGCAGATACAGTCACTTCTATTATAACTAATTATATTTTATTACTGAACTGTTCAGTATTTTCGATTTTGAATGTTTAATAATGTGTGAATGAATGTTTAATAGTTACACCTTATCTTAGCATAATTTCTTGATAATGTGCTCCCTTTATTAGGTTTTTAATTCGTAATTGCGCTTATATCCTTTGTATTTTAGTCATTAACATGATATTTTGCTACATCTAAAACATTATATTTATTATACACATGTTGTTTTCTATCTCATAATTCCATAGTTGCCGCTTACTGCCCACGGGAATGTCTATTCTTAGACTATACCTACGACATGTCTTTCCCGTCTCTTTAGCTTACAATGTTGCTAAATTCACTAATTGACCTAAGTTATTTTTACTTCTTATTATTAGTGTCCATCACGATAGGAAAACATATTGTTATGAAATACTGGTTATTACATAATACTGGATTGATATATCTCCAGTTCAGATATACTAATCAACAGAATGTGTTAATGTTCTTTCTCGTAAACCGTATTTCTAAGGTTGTGTTTATTGGTTGTGATATATACGACTAAACAATCTTTATAAAAACTGGAGAATGCATAAATTAAAATATTCTCTTAACACTCCACGTGCGCACAATGTCATGCCATAATTTCAATTTGTGCGTATCCTCACTCATTCATGTCTGAGATTTGCGTCATAACATCGGGTAAACAATTTTAACGTAGTTCCTATAATAAAAAAACTAGCCAAACATTTTCCACTTCCAATACCTGTCTAAAGATACTCAACTTTTATTGTACTTACAGTAAATACCACTTAATCCCTCACTCACGTTTCAAATCAGTATATGAAGAGGGTGACGTAACGTGAAGCGAAATACAGAAAAAATGCGCATAAAAGATAAAATGGCAGTGAAATATATTTGTATGACGTATCAAGAATATTCTAACCTAACCTATGTATTAATAGTATCAGGAAACGTGTCTATCGTAGTTCGCGCCCTTGAATCGACATTCGCGGTTTTGAGCGCCCACTCGCACGTGAATGGTAGAGCTTCATTGATACATAGAGAATGGGCGTGTCTTGTTTATTAATATCTTTTATTCGACGCACCCATATCGATAAATGTTTATAACGCTCATTCATTTTGATCCCATTCAATAATATTGTTGTTTTGTACAATAATATTTGCTTTGAATTTCGATAGTCTCGTCCCGTATTAAGGAATATTGGGAATTTGATTACTAAGCCTCAATTCTCGATGTGTTCGTTGTTTTTTGTCGGTGAATTTCGTTGACTTTGTAATGTAATCGTGGTTGTTTTTGTTTACAAGGGAATTTTGTTCGGATTGTTTTTCAGTGTCGGGTGCCTTGGAGAAAATCAATCATTGTTGAATCTAACGTCAAGCTTTTCCCTGGGGCTGTGTGAAACACGAAAGTAATCATGTTACCGATATTGTGAGGGGAAAAGTAGTCCTTGAGACGTTGACATAGTTGTGCTATAAAAAAAAACATTACTACTTGTGTGATTTCATTTTAGGCTAGGCGCAAACAGGCCACCAACCACCGCCACCGGTGGCCAGCGACAGCCACTTAACACGCTTTTTCATATATTTTGTATAGACACGCCGCACACGTGTAGCCGGTGGCGGCCACTCGCTACTGAAGTGTCCGCGACTCGCTACTTGTGGTCGCTACGGGCCACACAAGACGCCGACACTCACCACTGTCGCATTGCTCCACCCCCCGCGCAGTTAAATGTAAGACTGCGCAGCAGAGAGCGGGTTATAAAATGTGGCGGCTTCCGAACACCAGTGGCTGTCGCTCGCTTCTGACACTGTTACAAAAGTGGCGGAAGCGCGCGACAGCTGACGGTGGTCGTGGTCGGTGGCCCGTTTGCGCCAAGCCTTAGCTGTTGAAATGGAAGCCACTATGGAATCGACTATTATGCGGTCAGATTTATAGACGGATGCATGGTTATAAACTGGGTCAAAATTCTGCCACCTAAGCGACGATGAGCACATTGTAATTTACGGCACCTTTCAACGCGGGCGCTTCCATAAAAATGCAAATTACAAGAATTCCTTATTACATTATGTATAGGTTTCCCTTGATAATAACGGTAAAAGGAAAGGTGAACTTGCTAATTTGAAACCCCCACATGCCCTTTATAAACACAATTATGAATTCCATAATTCGTTTAAAATTATCCTGTAGGTACAAACGAGCTCGTGTGATAAAATAGTCCATGACCGTGCCCTGACTCACCCGTTTCCTTTCGTTTTACTTTCCAATTCGCACTTAGCGTCTGACACAATATCCTGTATATTTTAGCATTCATTTATTAATAGTACTTGCAAATAATGGGTTCTGATGACTACTGACTGACGCAGGTGCATAATGGATCGCACGTGTCTAATAAAAGTGACTGTTATTTTCATTTAAAACCTTTTTCAAGCGGATATTATCGCTTTTGCAATATGAATATTGTTCCCGATGTTTGGCATGGCTACGAGAATGGATTCGCTAGTTTAATGGTCCATGTAAGTGTGCTAGGTTTAAAGAAGTAATTTGCGGTTAGTTTTCCTTTTTCACTTTTGGATTACTATCCGGTAGATTTTCCTAAAGCGGGACGAGCGTTTCGAAATACACTTCTGACTGGTTCCCTTTTGTAATGCATCCACATTGAAATATGCTGAGCATACCTATAAGTCTATATAGTCATACTCTGTAGCCTATTTCTCTCGCAGCAAATAGTCTACCAACCAAAATGTAATCAGTGTTAGCTTCATTCAATTGCTTTAGGAAACAACATTTCACACAGATTACACATGTCTTATCCTTTCATGTCAAGGTTGATATAGTTTTGCATAAATCAGCTGACAGATAATCGTTAACCCCGATTGTGGCACGAGGATATAATCAACGTGTCAGATTAAATCTGGTAACTAAAGTGAAGCTGTATTTTCTAGATCTGTCCTCAAAATCCAAGTACTGCCATTTTCCCAAAAATGTTGGAGTGGGTTTTCAGACTCCTTGGATTAGGCTGAAATAAAACAGGTTCTATGTATGTTACTGAACTCTTTTTGGCTCTGATTCTTGTACCCAGTCATTTTGGAAATGCATAAGGCCCTATATACACCAAGCAAGCCTTTATACATAGTCCTGAAGCTCTAAAGACTGCAAGGCAGCATGCGTCGGTATACGAATCTGCCTTTAGCACACACGTGTTTCTAATTGAGTGTTCATTAATGAAATACCTCCCTGAATTGCTTGCGTTATCGTATTTCTAGTTATCATTTATGCCGTCAATCAATATAATACCAACGGATATAACATTCATGACAATTATCTGTATGATAAGTTATTTTAGTCTTCATTCAATTGAATTTCATGTGATAATACTGTCATACCTGAATGGCGTGGCTACTTTCATTTATGATATGAACGCATATCAGCTGTCTTAATGCAGTGAAACAAACATTACTTTGGACTATTTCGTAGTAAGTTGAGTTTTCAAGTTTCCTTATAGTTACATTGTTACTCCGAATTTCGCAATATGCAAATTACTGCTTTCGTAGAAGACTATATAACACTTCATATCTGCAAACAATGTACGCAGATTTTTATCACGAAAATCGCCCACGAAGCGAAGCCCGTCATATTACACGAACGCCATTGTAAAACCATAAAACTACCGCATACTCGTTCTATTGCGGTATCAATAAAAATTCGGATGTTTAGAATCAACCCACACTGGGTTATAACTAAGCCCAGGATGTTACTATTTGATAAAACGCAACTACGCGCGTGGGATATCGGTTGATTGTTTACGTCCTTTCGCGACGCCATCTTGGATTTTAGTGTTTTTATTTTCACGAATGAATGAGCGATTCGGATGAATGAGCGAGTGACTCATCGTGGGAATTGTTTTAAGCCAATTTGCGCAATTGAAGTTGATTGTGCGGTTTTGTTGGCGTATTTTTATTGGACTGGATATTGGGATTAGCTCGGCTGGTATGCGGAGTGTTTTGCAATGTATCTTTAAGATTGAGCTAGGCAGATAAAATATAGTATGAAATATGTTCTAACCTACTTTGAAAACTCCAGTGGCAACAGTCATAGAAAGTCTCATCTAGTAAGAATTTCTAAGTTTGTAAGCATAATTAACTTAATGATTATTATAAATTATTGCAGTTGTATCAACAATAACATTATCTATGGTCTTTTGAAATCATTTTAATCGAGCACATTTTGTCAGCTCTACTCTAACCGTTCGGTAAAAGTATCAAATTGCTTTTAATAAGAACAGCGAGACCGACTTTTGCTTCGTTTTATTACATATTTGTTTTCCGTGCCTCTTTGGAAATTGAAGAAAAATACGAGTTTTTTTCTAATTTCAGCCATCAGAATTTGGTCGTATTTTCAATTCGACAATAAAGAATCAATTTGATGTTCCCGCAATTTTCTGATTACTTGGCTTTGTGTTGCTTCGGTAAATATATCTTATTCAATACTCTATTAGGCATTTTCCTATAAATATATTATGATTCCCGTCCATTGGGTGGTACCTAATAATATTTGACAGTCATTTGATTTTCAGAAATTGTGGTTCTCTCCATCTTTTTCGAAGACATGTATTTCTTATTACTTTTTATTCGTTCCGTTTTAGCTTGAGTATATTCTTTAGTTTGAATGTTATTGTATGTTCGAATAACCTCACTATTTGAATTAATAAGGAGCTATTCTTCTTTATTAATAAAGGTGGAGGTTCACAACTCGAATGCTTGTATATTCTACGCGATTGACAATAACAATGGTATCTAAACAAACATACATCTTATAGCATCGTGGCATAGTTGTCAGTGGCGCTAGAAAAGCTAAAAAGAAAACAAACACATGAACATAACTATAATAACATAATTAAAAATGGCAACAGCGATAAAACTACTATAAATACACAATACACTGTTGATTGATGAAATCAACTAGCCAAAAAGCACGTGCTGCCTAATAATACCAGATAGACTTAGCCACTACTGCAGTCTAGACTGAATTCCTATTCTCGTATGAATGGTCTTAATTCACATTCGCTGTTTTGTACGCGCACAACCTTGTTTGAGATACTTGCCAATCGGCTGTTACTATTTTAGTTTAGTAGGTCATTAAACGAAACGTGCGGACGATGTGTTGGCTCGTTTTGGGGTTGGACACTTTGAAAGTATTATATTGATCGTAGTGTTGGTAGGTTGGGCTTAGGAGAAGGTGGAATACTAATTGAGGTAGAAAGTCTGGTGTCGTTTGGTGGACCTAATATTCGACAGGCCTGTTGGTCTAGTGGTTAGTGGCCCTGACTGCTATACTAGAGGTCGTGGGTTCGAACCCCACCCACGAATGTTGTGTGATGAGCAGGACCATTATTTTGTCCTGTGTCTGGGTGAAATTTATCTATAGTATGTTACATGTATTAAGAAGTATGTGAGGATGTTTATCAGTTGTCTTACGAGCTCTGCTTGGTTTGAGACTAGATGGCGACGAGTGAAAGTCGTGGAAATACTTACTGATTATTTCAAGTATTAATTTATGTTAAGAATAATTTTATTTTGAGGTATAAATAAGGTCGTCTATCGAAAGGACGACTATTAAAGGATAGGCAGTAGTCTCCTATTAATCAGACTGAAACCTCACTTACGCGAGATAAACTAAAAGTTATAAAATAATCCTTTTATTAATTACGTATATTTTCCAAACTTTAACGTCACACGTTACAGTTTTGAAAATATAGGGAAACTAACAGCAAAAATATGACTCCGCAAAAGTTCTTGCCGACGTGCCAGTAACTCTAGGAGCTAACAAGCGCACTGCGGATTTAGCGACAAAAAATACCAAAAAGCTGAGCTTTTCCAATGTTGCTGCACTCTAACTGGTGTGGGGTTTCGACTCTGCTAAATAAATATTTCGAAATCTCGTTTTCTGCATGGCTCTTTCATCAAAAGCAGTATCTTATTTTCGTCTACTGTCTGTCCTCGGCAGAATAATATTGAAAGGATATAAAGTTTAACATGGGTCAGTGCAATTCTAATAGGTACTAAAGGTAAATAAAAATCAACAACCGACCATCTAAGAGCAACATGGAGATATGCAAATAAATTTTATAGTACTGTCAAAAGGTAATCGGCAATATCGGACACCGGACAGTTCCAACTATTTGTGAAGTAGGTACTTCATATTCTAGCAGGGCACCGCTTCAGGATATAACAGTGACATGATGTCACAAATACGATCCCTAATACTTCCGCCACACCCTGTCTAATCTAATTAATTAACATATAATGTGACTACACCTGTGTGCCAGCGAAATTATCTCTTAATTAGCTAATTACGAGTAAATAATAATCTCTTTATTAACATAATCATTGGCTGAAAAAAATAAACGAACTCTTCTACCTCATGATATAGGTAAATATAGTTTTTTACCGATCCTTTTCGAATTCCCTATTCCGGTAGAGTTTAACGCCTCCACTCCTTGAACTCACACTAGTCAAATAGCCGTGAACAATATTCAAACCCAAAAAATACAGGATTAAGCAGTGTACCGTAAATCGACATTGAATTTATGTATCGGACATGCGAAATCGCCACTGATTGATTCCCACCGACGCAGTGAATTCACAATGACTTAAAAAGAACAATAAGAGTGCACCAATTTGTGTCCCGAAGATAAATGCAGTCCGTTTAAATTCAAACAAAATAAATCTGTGTTTCGCGACCCGTATGCTCGGTCTCACGGTACCGCGGTACAACGATGCAGGAGTTTTCCTGCTATAAGACACAGTGTCTCTGTGTAAAGTTTCGTCTCGTTAGTGATCTGTGTGAGTAGTTTTACTTGTGAGGTTGTATTCCTTTGAATGAAAATTTGTATTGTTGCAAAATGTAAATGTTCTCGACTTCATTATTCGAGTAAATATGGGAAAAGGGGTGTCATTTTTTAAGCCGAATGGCATATAAATGTGTTAAATGATCTGAATGAAAAAGATATCAATGAATGATATCCTCATGAAAAGCATGAATGATATGGAACCGAGAGAAAATTTCAAACATTTGAATAACACATCCATCACTTCGACGCGCTCGCCCGTTTGAGCGCTAAAAAACAACAAATACGGAGTCGAAAATAAACAGAGTACAAGTCATCGTAATGCAAAGGTCACGCACTGTTCTGCCTCCCAAAGCCAAAAGAGCAAAAAGGCGGGACCGGTAATGGTCGCGTTCGGCGTCATCTGCTCGACGCTCGCTGTTTCCGCCGCGGCCATGTTGGATTTATGGTGGCTAAAAGTATCAGCATCCGTGTAGCCCTTGCTGTAATTCATATTATTTAATTGAGTTGTTAAGCATCGATGAATTATCTTTTATTGGACCGAATTCAAAAAGGTCTGAATAATAAAATTTCGTGTCTGACGTAATTGAGGGATCGTTAAACGGTAGCTGATTTCCAGTTCTGGGGCTGACAGCTCTCGTTTTTGTATAATGAATGGCGTCGTTCCTAATAAGTATCGTTATCCTTTTATCTGTTATACAATCTGCAACATCAAAGCGTGAGTCATGGGTACATTCGTGCCCAATGATCCAGAACTAAAAAGACTGAATGCACAGTTTCCCGCCAAAATAAAACGATGACCGGTAATGGATGCGTTCAGCGTCATCTGTTCGGCTCTATGAATGCATACGTCCGGTTCCGTTGCAGCCATGTTTGATTTATGGTATCTTTATACTCGTTATACAGTATGACGTCGCCAGATTGAGCCTTGAACTTTCAAAATAATTAGGCCTGTTAGCTTGATTTCACGTGGGAATTTGTCTACCTACTATTTAATTCATTGATGTTGTAAAATCTCTCATATACGGTGTGCTATTCTCGTACAGTGGATTTCGTTTAAGGTTCTGGATAATTTATACACTAGAAAAGCAAATTTTCTCCGGTTCAAAAAAAATCAACAGCCATTAAACCTAACAATCGATTCCGCGTGGATATAATTAAATCAATACCTACATCGATTTCGTTAACTATGTGAACTGAATCGCGTGTTAAGAGTTCGCCTACAAGCGAGTCTTTGTTCAGATATTAAGTATAGCTCTAATTAGATACGTTTCGCCAACAATAGGTATGTTGTGTATATGTTGCACGATTGTTCTCAGAACGAAGAGATGTTTATTTTTTTACACGTCTTTGTGTATTTCGGTTTCCATGTAGTTGAAGGAATTTTCGTAATTATTTCGTTGGTGTGCGTTTTAATTGTTGATGTATGAGTTTTTTCTTTTGTTTCTAATTTTATTGCAGTTAGCGTTGATGTTATTAGGATTGCAATTAGGCTTAACCATTTTGTAATTTTCGTGTGCGTAAATTCGTGTTTGAGACGGATTGTGTATTGTTACTTAGAGTATTTTGTTCATCTAATCGTTACCTATTATAATACACTTTCATGGATATTACTGTATTCAACTGCGAGTTATATTGGCGTGTGTTGCTGAACGCATACACTATCACTTTTCTCTTCTATGTTAAATGATAGAAAAATCTTATCCTGTTACCCTTTTACATTAAGTATTACCGTGCCAAAATACTTGAGTTTTTGGTACATTACTCTCAAAAATTCGCCGTAAATATTTTAGCTTCTGATGTAAGATTCAACTCAAAAGTTATTAATGCCGCACCGATCATCCAACTTGGCAACCGACCCAAGGCACAGCTCCTTGTAACAAACAGTTGCATCAACCACCACACAATGCTTTTGCGCAAATTACTAAGTGATACTGCTAAATTAATTGCACTTTACACATTCTTAACTTAGGAACACGTTGTAAGATATTTACCTCGCTCTATGAAGTTTCAGATAACCGTTATGTAGTATCTTGCAATTTTCAAATATTGGATTTAGAACGTTAAATGAATGAAGAGAAAATATGCACTGGTAATAGAGTTAGAAAAATATTTAGTTCCTGAAAGTGAATACCTATTCCATTCGGATAAAATGTTTGGTATGAAGAAAATCAAAGTCTAATTATAATGTAATAGAAACTGATAATTAATCGTTATTTTGATACGCCAATAATGAGATAGAGTTTACGATCGTATATGTTAATTTGGTACTTAATGGTATAGTACTACACAGTCTGTATGCTTCAAGAGACGCCTCAAGGTAATATCAATAAACCATTAACCATTTAAATTCTACTCACAACTACTTAATAGATAATGCAATTGATTTACTCAGGTAAATAAGATAATATTGTCACAATCGTTGACTTGTTTACGTAAACGCATGGGTGCATGTTGTTTGCGTGACCGATTCGCTTCTTGGTTTCCATTTTGCAGTAATTTAGCATTATCTGTCATTGTCTACCATTTTATGAAATTGCCTACCAGGTATGCACAGCATGCTATATTGACAATGCACCTACTCTAGGCGTAGTAGGTACATACTCATTCTTGTCTCCAAACTTATTTGCTGCTTAATTTTCGATCCTCTTCACCGCCTGTCAATTATTAACAATAATGTCTAATTCTTTGCTATGGGCAGAAATGAAGACAGAAAAGTTTTTGATTCATAAACTAAAAGCTAAAGTTAGACATAGACATTTAGTTGATCGTCATATCTTAATAGTGACACGACCGTAGCTTGAGTTATTTCTACCTATCTGTTCCATGATGTATAATGATCGAATTGTCAGTTACGTATCGTCCTTTTCATATTATCTCTAAAATGTAGGTTTCCACGAAAGTCTATTGGATTTCAAACGGTTGCAAATTGAATAAAATGTGATGAGTGTTCCTCTGAATTCGATGGAGATTAATGTTCTCTTACAAATGATACCCAATTTAGTTTCGCCGGCTAGATTGATCCGTGTCAATGATACTTCGTTTTTATACAAGTTTTTTACACAACATGTTTATTTTCCTCTATTAAGAGTTCATTCAATAGCTGCCTTATACTTCTGAATTACAAAAGCAGACAAAGTTTGAACAATAATATTGTAGCGATAAATTCGCTCAAGTTTCGGAAGACTTTAATAGCCTTTCTAATCTTCACTCAAAATGTTAGTTGTTTAAACAAAGATGATTTTAAGACAACGTTAAATAACGAATCAAAGGATACTTGTTAATTAAACATAGCTCTATAAATGTACTGCAAACGGCTCTCTCGCTTAGATTTAACGAAATCTGAAAGTGAAGTTTGTTATTCTTTGATACAAAAGATTTAATTTTCCGCTTAAAATTTTTTTTAAAAATGTTTTTGTGTTACACTCGAAGCTTCTTAATGAAAGGAGTAACGACTGTATTGTTTATAGCAATTCCGAGTACATAGTCTTTGTGGAAATGGGACAAAATTTCACCTAGTAAAAAGAAATGAAATTTAAAAGTGTCCTTTAAGACGCAGACGCTTTTAAAATATATATTCAAATCTAGCTAATGGTCCCTGAGATGAACAAGAAAATTAAGCCACAGTGAAGTACCGTATTTATTATGGAAACGACGTCTATTTTTTTGCTTACTGAATAACATTAATTAGCAAAGAAGAGACGTCGTATTTATGACGGTATTAAAATATAATATTTGGACTTTTCCCTTGCAATTTTTTTTTTAAGAATTGTATCTTTGTGCCTTAAAAAAAATCCTCCTTAAATATATGTATTATAGGTCAATCAGAAAGGATCCCCATGGATAGTTAACACAAATAACACCAAGTATTATAAGTCTATTCTTCTTCTAAGCCTTTTCAATCGTTTTTAGGCCACCCTAACTTTAAGCTTGTATAGTCTCGAACGTATAATCTACGTTCTTCTGTTATTTTAATCTACTGCAAGCTTGTGGTTTTAAATCGCCATAACGATGCACCAATACCAAACAGCGGTTTTCCTCAAGAGCGTTTCCACTATTAATTTAGTAACGAAACCGAATTGTAGGTTATATGTACATACACATAAAAAAGTTATATAGTTTATGTTTCATTTATAATATTACCACAAGAGTTATTTGATCCCTAGAGCTAAATATGTTCGTATTCGCTTGATTTCTTTAGGGAACGTTTCTGAAGCCAAGTGAGTGTAAAATTTATCTGTGTCATTTGTATAACTGTGTTTAATATGCTTGATTAATTTTGTTCAGTTGACTTGCAATTGTGAATAATGGTTAATTTTCCTCAATTTTTATTGTACTTAAAGAATAATGTTTGTTTCATTTTAACGTTTTATCAATGGAAAGGTGAAGTCATATTTGGATTACAATTTTTTATTATCTATTGCTATCAAACAATAATGTGTTTTTTTCTAACGCGTATTTGTCTTTTTTTCAGGTATGCACGTTTGAACACTGGTTGAATTGAGATAGTTTTCTGTAGTGAGTATTATTAAATAATTTCTATGCTGTTTGTCATAAATTTCTTTATTCTAAAATTACCTATTAACCTTGAAACAACTATGTATATGTTGTCGAAAAATACTCTTACATAGTGCTGTGTCGTCGCAATGCATGGGAACCTACAACCTTTTCCACTTTTCATCTTCTCATCTTCTCATCATTCACTCCTTTCTCATATCATCTGACTCCAACACTGCAAGCAACACAAAGCACCTACATAATAATTAACTGTCTGTCCTAACTGTGCCATGCATTGTCAACACAGCAGTCACGTCCCTGCAGCTTAACTCAACCTAACTTGTTTAGTTTACCTCCAGTTTCGTGGACTGAGTTGTGGAGCTCGGATTTGACGAAGTTTAAAGTCAATAAATACAGTTAGAGTTTGACTTGATGCTTGATAACTAAATGGCTGATAGCTGGTAGCATAAACTAGTCATTTGATTCGGAATACGATGGTAAAATCGACTACGTATTACTGAAATTAATGAGTATTGCTTTGTCATGTCTCTAAATGATGACGAAAATTTTACCATTTCAATACCACGTTTGTGGGTAAGTCAAAAGTCTGCGCCTATCCTTAAAATGTATTCCTTATTCAATCCACCAGAGAGTTATGTACTTAATCAGTTTCTACATACACAGTTTGTAGCGTAATATAAAGGCATTTAAATTCTACATATTAGCTAGGATCAGAATTGCAAAACAATATTATGCCCTGCGGACCTACCATAGAGCTTTACATTGTAAATATCTAACTTTACTCTATTTTATGGTAGATTTCATTATTTACTCTACCTGGCTATCAAATTCCATATTTGTTTTATACCTATTCATAGTTCTTTAATTTTCATCATTTTCAAATGTGCTTACACAGTACACTGCCTGCTATTTTGTGCCAATAAATTCGTGCCTATGTACGAACTTCTATGAGTTTGTATGGCGATATTCGCTTGTGAATCCTAACGTTGACTTTATCGAAAGCTTGCGTTGGTTCAACTAACAAAGGCCTAAGAGTACCTACCTACTGTAACATCATAAATATTTTCTGCTGTGGCACATAAGATATCTCATTAAACATATATAGAGAAAAATACTCTTTGCTTACCTTGTTACCAGACTCCCTCCCTTTGTCCCTAGCTAGAACATGGAGTTTCTTTACGTCTCATTAAACTCGAGTAATTACAGCCAGCCTTTTGTCTAACTGTCTCGTTATTAACTTCGTTACATAAATGTCATATTTCTTTTGTGCTATATAATTATTTCTTCGAATCCTAAATTGCTTCGGGGTTCCTTGTTATGTCATGATGAAGTTTTTTTGTCAGAAGCTTTGTTTTATGTCGCTTTTCATATGAAGTATCAAATAGGAAATGTACAATGTTCGTAGATTAGTGTGTAATAAACAAATTATGTACCTACATATAACTTTCCTACTTTAAATCACTTCGTTTCACTGCTTATGAGCTATCTCTATAAGGGGCACTTAGCGAAGTGATTTTTCTCCTATCTTAAGAATGATCTAAAAGTTAAATCTAAATGACGCCATTTGACATCGACGTGTCTCGACATGTCTTATACATTTTATGGGTCCGCGAGACGATCAAGTGCGCTTGTTGACAAGTCTACGTGCTTGAAATGAATATTGATCGTTTACAGCGTTGACTTGACAAGTCCCGTCAAGTATCTACGGGCTGGACCATAATTGACCAAAATTTTGATTGACGGTACTTGAACCTCCTTGCGCTTGATGCGACTTGACGCAACTTGACAAGTTTTATTCATTTGCGACCGGAACATCAAAGATGGCGGACGACGGACCGGACCGAGACGTGGTTATGGCAGCAAGCGCCGGTGAACGACTGCGGCATGTGGACTTGACGGCACCTTCAAGTCGCGTCAAGTCCCTGGTCAAGTGAAATCGTCAAGCACGTAGACTTGTCAAGCGCACTTGATCGTCTCGCGGACCCATTAGCGATTTCTGTCATCGTTCATCCTTACACAAATGTCACTTGTCTATAAGCTAAAGTTTTGATAGTTTTTCCCGTGGAAAGCTACTTTCCAGTTATTTAAATAGCCTATATTCTATTTCTGGAAATATTTTTCTTTCTGTAAAATCTTTTGTATTGTGAAGAGCTAAAAATTTGTCCTTTTGTATATCGCTGTTTCGTCAGCACTATCCGTAGTAAAGGACTTGTAATCCGTCAGACTTTACGAGTACTTACAAGATTGTGGCTGGATATTGTTCAATAAGTTGTTATCTCCGTGTACCCTCTGCGGACTACAAAGGGAGGGTACATGGCATCAACATCAGTAACAATCCTTTGAAAATATTTCATCGTGTCAAATACTCACAAAGGGATGTTTCTTTGTATTCTTTAAAAGATGTAATAATAAAATGGTTTTTTTTACCTCATTCTTAGAATCTGTTGAGCGAAAATTTTCGGTGCCGAGTTAAAAAGATGCAATTAATTATATATCCCTTGAATAAAATGTTCCAATCCTAGTCAAATGCCTTCCCACTCTTCTTTCGCTTGTCTGTCTGATGAGCTGCGAGTGACCTATTGCAATCTCTTAATGCTGTTTTAAGTAGTTGACGCAAATTACGGAAATGCTAGAACTATCTGCTAAAAATGACATCAAAACCTAATTTGTCATTAGATAAATAGTTGCTGTTGATTAACTACGAAATTTTATCTACTTGCTAGTATGAAAGTCCCTTTCCAACTTGATAGTTATTTACAGTACAAGATAAACGACCGACACTCCGCTTTTCATACGACACAAGCACGGAAATTCGTGACTTTCGATTACCCCGTTATATCTACATAACGCTATTTATGTTGTTATTATGTGACGTAATGTTAGCACAAGTTTCGCACGCCGGGAATGTTAGGGAAAAAACCACAGTTATTCCATTATAAAGTTATGATACAATCGACCGCACGTATATAGTACCTTTGATATTGACAGGGTCTGTATTACGAAGTCATAAGGTAGAATTTAGCAGTAAGATGTGGTGGACTGTACTTCTACCAACTTACGACGTATTGCGGTTTTTGTTTCTGACCTCGTCACTAAGTGGTTTTAATAGTCAAGAAAGGAAAAGACGATAGGTTACGAAAATTTCTGTAACCTGCCGTAAAAAATAATAAGTACACCAAAATACCCTGGAATTATTGTGAGCCCATACATTGTTATTGTATCAAAAGTACGTTTATTTTATGAGGAATGGAAACATTTTTGGTAACGTTCAAGTCTAAATATACATCATCCCTTACACGACGTGGGAGTCATAAGACATCAAACAAATTTCGGAGGTGGGCAGGTTGTTAGTTTACTTACAGTTTACAAAATACATTATACTTTGAAATTATTAATTTATTGGTAGGTATAATAGAATAAAAACTTGAAAGTATTCAAGCGAGTCAGCTTAGAAACCGACACTAAAATAGCTCAAGAAACGACTAGGAAAATATTAGATATATTCCGTATCTTAAAGACAATAAAACCAGCCTATTTGTTCGTCTAATCCGTCTTAACGGCACAATTACCTCCTAAATACGTTTGCCACAATAAATAGTTTTCCTTAGTTGTCAATCCACGAAAATTGCTCCAAGTAATTACTTTCTCTTTCCAAATTACGTTCTGTTTTGTAACAGACTTTGGTGGATCGGTGTCGAAACTTGTCCTGACTTAGGATATTAAACATGCAGTTGAAGGAAAGCTTTCGTTTGAGTAGCATCGAAGCCGAGTTAAATATTCTAGTGAAGAGGATTTCGAGGGTCAAAGTTTGTTCGAGCTTAAACTTCATTAAACATGGCAACAGCGTCCTTACCACATAAATACTTTATATGTACTGATATTTCATTCAATACGTTTCCAATTGGTCGTTGGATGTAATGTTTCCTTCCCAGGGAGGTATAAAAGCTATTTGTCCGATGTAGCCTTGCTCGAGATTGTCATTTAGATCTTTCCGTCGATGTATTTGAATTTTCAGGAAATTGGAATCCAATGGATATCAGAAAAGTACGTCGTTCGTTTCTTTCCAATATGCGTTCTAAAATATGATTCCCTGGATTCAATGCTTTTATAGGCCACTTAAAAAAAACAAATTAACAGTTATTAATATCCTACCTAGTAAAATAAACCTCCTAAGACGAATCTCCTGCTCTTAAAATCGTTACCATTTAATGCCTTTTTCGAAGCCGTTAAAAACCAACCATAAATGTATCGAAAATAAGGTTATATATTCGATTGCACTGAATTATCCCGGGAATTTAACACAATAGCTTTTCGCGGAGCATCATATTAATAATTTAATGGCTTCGATTGAAAGCTGGTTCTATTCAGGTTTAAAGCAAGACTTTAATATTGCTCAGGTATTTGGAATTCTTTGTTCCTACTTACCACAGATCAGAAAACAAAAATAATTCAATATTCGCCTCCATTCTATCATGTGAATTATTAGAAGTATAACTTTAATTTGGTTAGTTTCGGAGCCAGAAATACAAATCTACATTTGAATTTCTCAATTTCTCTCGGAAAAGGAAATGCAGTATAATGATTGAAACTCGTCCGTATATTTTTAATATTGGTCAGCTTCAAATGTGCAACATTATTGAGATAAATAAAAAAAAAAACATATTTCACGAGGGTCTTCACTTCGTGGACTTGTTACCAGTAAAAGAAGTTGAAATAAATAACAAATTTCATCAACATATTTGTAAGGTTTTCTCAAACACGAACTTTTAATTCAAAGTTCTACTTTTCTTTACGGCCGTATTGAATAACTTCGGGCATTTCGAAATTTTTCTACTTCGTAACTAGAATTTTTCTTTCAGGTGGACGGATGAATGGTTTTTGGTTTGACTACAAAGTTTTTATACTACTTTAGATGTAAATAATTAAAGGTATGTTTACCTAGTTTCTGATTAACTTCGTTTAATATGCGGATGACAGACATAATAAAACTTAAAATTTTCGTCTCATTGAGCTTTAAGTTTTACATTCTTATTGAGATTTTCTTTTAATCCACCGCTACTTTAATCGCTACTGATTTTCCGGCTTTCTAATTTATCGTCTAACTCACTTTTGATAACAAAACTCCTAGAATCACCCGAAAATATCAATTTAGACTTACTAGCTTTATATTATCAATTGACTTACATATTTATTGACAAAGATTTATATTAAGCTTCATAGTTTATTCACAAGATACAATGTTATCTTTTCACAGTATTGGATTTGTAGAAACAAGTAATTGGGTATTATTATCGTCAACTGCTGCTTTTGCTATACCTTTTATTGTTTGTATATTATTCCTATTTAATAAAAGAAGATGGTCCCTTTCTATGTTTTCATGGTCTGTTTAAGGAGCTTATTAGCTGGTTAGAAACAAGATTGATTAGTTGTTTATCATTTTGATTTAAATGTTTGTTTCTTCTATAGTAGGTATTTGTTATACACTTCCATTTGAACACAAATAATCATAAGCGGCAGTTCATTGAAATAAATAACATTTCAGGTATCACACAAACGATTTATTTATAGATATTCCTTTGTACCTACGCTTGGATTGACAAAGGTCTTATAATACAGAGATCGTTAACCTGTATACGTATCGTAGGTTTCCTTAGCTTTTCTCTTTTAAAAACATTTTCTTTACTCATATTTTTATCGTTGACTGTGTATATGTTTAAGCGCGATATTCTTAACTAAATGGGATATGAAAACATCTTGAATTTACAAGTCCAATGCAAGGCTACTTCGTATTCTCAGCATGACGATCAGTATCATTAAGAATCTAATTTTATTAGATGTGTTCACAGCCATGCTGACAATATTGACGGTGGCGTCTTACAGGTGTAAACGTAAAAAAACAAAACAATGATAAGCAATATTATAATAACGTAAACAATGATTATGTAGCCAGAAAACCGGATGCCGCTGATAGATTTAAAAAGTTATAGAGAAAATAGCTTATCGGCAGGAAAATATGGCAATAAACACTATTGCCAATAACATTATTATCTTTACTCTATAGCTCTCATATCCGACCTGTCAATAGATAAGTACCATTTCCTGTGTTTAGTCATGCTTAAGATTTATGATCTGATCACAAGAATTTTCGGTTTAAACAATCGGTATGAGAATTATGTAATTTCCTTTTCCTCGTTTAAAAAAATACTGTAAAAGAAATTGGAGGTGTGGTTGAAATGTGGTCCTATTATCTTGTGTACCTTAAGCCAAGAATTTTGTATAGATGACCCAATGAACTACAAACAATAAACTGGAAAGTAAGTACAAGTAACGTATTTATGTGCAACATATAGCAATACCTATTTTTACTAATAAAAACATTAAATACTGGGCGTATTCTTTCCTCCTAGAGCATACTAAATAAACAGAAACTACAAATCAAGCACCTCACTCTAATCTTTTAACAATTAATCACTACTTTTATGAGCCATTCGAACACTAAATCCTAATAGTCTTCATAAAAAAACACGTAACTTCAAAAGAGCTTTATAAAGCCCTTTTATTCTTAATTTGACGACGGTGTCAAGTTAACTGATATTTATAGAGGGAGGAACTCATTAAGATGTTCTCATAGCTAGGACGGTAAATCAAGGAAAAAAAGTAAGGTTTTTGAAATACTAGTTGAGGCACGAGGTTTCACAGGTGTAATTCTGGGTCATGTGGGACTAGTCTTGGTTTTAAAATATCTGTGAACCTTTGAAAATTTAGTTTGGTTCTGCCAAAAAGTTTGTAGTGAAAAGTTGCTAGTCTAAAACATCGCATATTTGATATAGGCCTTATTAAATTTGTTTTTCTCATGATAGACAATCGAAAATCGGCATCAGATCGAAACAGATGGCGTCGAGTGGTTCATAACAAAACTTCTCATCATAAGGTAGTAATAATCTTCAGCATTAAGGAAACCAACGCGAGGAGGAGGAGACAATAGATATTGATATAAATGATAAAATCGAAGTGGATTTATAGTTTTTTTTTAACATTCCTTATTGCACTATCTATCATAGGTATTATAAAAAAAGGAATGCGACTTAAATGCCAATAGCCGGTTTTATCAGACACTGACACAAAAAACGCTGTAAAAACGGAACTCAAATACACATAAATTATGATCACAAGTCAAAAATGTTTTCTCTTAAGACCAAGGTTGGCTAATAATGAGATGAAGGCTATTAGACTTCATCTCATTATTTTGAAATTAAGATTTTCATATAAATCCTAATCTGATGATAAATGCGATTTACTTTATTTCTGGTAATCGCTCAGTGATCTCTGCATCCTACATCCGGCATTGAAAAATCGTTTTTCGATGATCAGTAGTAAGCTGAAACAAGTACCTAAGTAACATTTTTGGTTGCTTTTGAGGATAATGCGTTTAAATATAATATATTTCAGTATAAACAATGACTGATTTTGATAGATTAATATAATAATCACTTCCTGTGTTTACATAAACAAATGTTGTCACACTTTTAAATTGTATGTTTTCCCTAAATCAATATTGCGCATTTGTACCTAATTCGAACTGATATTATTCTTATGTTCAAATATAGTAAAGCAACTGTGGGCTATGTGCAGCGTTTCACACGTTTGAACTAAAAGTGATTGAATAAAAGACCTTCCATATGTGTATCTGCATTCCGTCCGCCTATTATATTGCCTAGAATCTTTATATTTAGTTTTTGAGCAATCCTGTAAAAAGAAAAACCGATTGCTGATATTACAATTGTCGTTGTCCAGTTCCGTAATAGTCTGAATATAAAAAATAACTGTATTTGATGGTAGCATTAAATCGAATACCAAATCGATATTTCCGTTGCCAAAAATCCAAAATAGAAAAACCTAAATATCTAATAGATAAAATTACAACCGCAAAAATAATAGACAATAATAGCTTAATACAATGTTCATAGCCACTTAGACTGAACGTTGGTTAATATGTCAGTGTATTAGCCAATCATGTAACTGCCATCTTTGTGACCGCAAACGACAACCAAAATGATATTATATTAACCAAAGTAATTTGTGTTTAGTTTCTCTATGAAGGGATTATTGGAGCTCATTTGATTGATGGTTTGATTGACATGCGATTGGCTGTTTTAGGGTTATATTGATGGAAGACGTCAAGTTTTGGTTGATAACTTCGTGTTACGTTTAATGCGATCTGCTGTCTATCAGTTATTTGTATTTATGAGCTCACATCTTTAAGTAAGACTATTGCTATTGTAAATGGAAGATGCCATACTGCGATGCCCCGCTTCTAGCTTTGCATCTATCCAGTTTTAATAGGTGGTGCTAGAAATAATTAATATTATTTTCATTACCTTACTTTCTAGCTACTGTTATTCTTTTCACAAACTTTTTGACGTCATCTCTGTTATACCAAGAATGTTTTCACCGAGTCTGTTAAATCACTCAGTCAGCTCTTAACTGGAACTGCCTTGGTATCGATAGTTCTAAGTATTATTTCATCTATTAAAGTAATATTCTGTTGACACTAACGTGAACAGCACAATGACATTCAAGTAAGCCCATACACGAGGCGATCTATCTTGAAACTTAAATAACACGTGACTATATACCACTTATATGGCGATAACTCGTGATATTTATCGATTAAAGAAAATAACACTCATTGATAAATGCAGCATAAAGGATATTGATCTGGCAAAAATGATTTTATCACCTTTTATCAAAAGCGTAATGACAAATTGCAGCCCATTCAAACCATACAAATTGAAATTGCGTATGACATTCATAAAGTACTGATTGGGCAATTTTCGATACCAAAGTGCAGTTTCGCTCGTTTTAAATACGACTCATTCAAAAATATTTCTGTTATCGACAATATCAATTCAGATGCACGTTCATTTCTGAAAATAATTGCTATATGATTCCGCGCAAAACCTCGTTAAATTATCAAGTATAAGTTTTAAAGTCTTTCAATTAGCTATAACTTCTTAACCGGTAGCCCAAGATTGACATCTTTGATTTAAAGATCATCTTTATTTTAAGCCACTTAAGGATGATTTTTGTACTTCACTCCGGAGACAGCTGCGGGTTTGATTGTATCATAACTGGTCTTATCAAGTTGTTGACCGCCTGTATCTATTCCCGTCGGTGCATCGATTGCTACCCATCATACCTTGCAATACCTGTTTGCCAAGACGTCCAGTCTAACTGTGCCATCATCAGTACCGTTACCGACAGCAAACCAATATATATTTTATTACAAAAGGTTTACGACAGCAATTCGCTCGCGACTGTATTGGCTATAAAAATTCGCGGTCTATGCGAATGTTCTTGAGTTTATGTTGATTGAATCCGTTTGTTTCGTTTATTTTGATTAAAATATCTATTGTCTGCCTTTAGTGGGAGCCAGGTGTAAAATTGTGAAAAATTATATTGCCTAATAAACATTAAATCTTTTCTCCATCACCAATATCCATAACTCTTGTAATAAACTAATTGATTAGAGAATGATTTAAGATCTTTGAAAAAACCTAGGATGAATTTGCCCAAGAACAGGATTTCTACAGAAGCATACAAAATTATTTAATGAATGATTTATATCCATGCTACACCATGAAAAACACAATACTTCAGGTCTTCCAGTGACTTTCTGTCTAATATTTGAAGCCAATCTGATACAGCCATGTTTTCAAGCACAATTTCAGTAGCTTCATACAAGCATTCTTACTCTTTTTATTTCTATCTTCATCTCTCAAATATACAAAAGATGGCACCAATTTAAAACCTATTCCTTGGTTTTACATGAGTTTCATTGCTAAGACTGTAAGACGCGTTTTACGGTCACATGAGCGTTTCATTGCGTTCTGCGTTGTAAAAGAGGTTTACTGCTCAATCTTTTACTTACCTTTGTTAAAGAAAAAGGTATAATTTTCTTAAAAGGTATCATTTCGTTTGGGAGTGGATTTTTTATTTTTTATAATGCCATCTAGGCGTTTTTAATTAATTAGCTTACCATCGGCATTCATCATCATTATCAGCCTTGAGTAACCCACTGCTGGGAATGGTCCTTATTTTGTTCATATTATGCTATTTTCCTCTGTCACTTGCCCTTCGCATCCATCCAAACCTTGCTTCATTGGTATTTATCTTCCAAGGAATAAATGGTATTTATACCGGAGTTGGTAAAAATACATATCCTTTTTTGCGTATGGTCAAAAATTGTATTTCCAATTGGAAAAAAATCCGTACGAATTCTTTGCCGGATGAAATATTCGCAGTAGCTAACGAAACAAAAATAATTCCTCATTCATGAATCAGATAAAAACGAATCGAAGATACGCTTTACCCTTTGAACGTACTTAAGCAGAATAAATTAACAATAACTCTACCTCGATATCTTCTTATTTGCATACCGTTAGGAAATTATCATAAGATTAGTTAGTTTCATGTTACCACAGAGTGCGTGCTTACTAGAGTGTACTAGCCTTTTAGCGGTGTAATGCAAGGCTAAACTTGAGGGTGTAATAAAATGCGTAGCTCTTAGACTCGTAAAGTAAAAAGGAATAGTGGAAACGTTCCGGCTCTATATCCACTTTTGTTTCTTATGTGTCTACCTATATTACGTAAAGAGTTTATGGTGGAAAATCTGAAGGAAACTGTCATTTGGAGCAATGAATTAGTTTAAAATGTTCTAAGTTATAGAATAGATATTTAAAAAAAGTTTTTTAATAGTGCCCATATTTTCATTAAGTACTTTAGGTTTACTTACGCCCAAAATCATTGAACCATGTCACAAACATGGATTTCCCATCCGAAGATAAAAAGACAACATGAATGGCGCTTAAATAACCGATACCGTCTCAATTCTGGAAAATACATTCACAAAACATTACTATTGAGCGTTAATTAGAAATCAAATGAGGAATAACTATTCTATATCTTATCTTCTACAAACGGAAACCTTAAAGCCGACTCAACATAATTAACTATAAACCAATGAACATTTCATTTGAATGCCTTTTAGCCGCGACAAATGATTATTTAGTAGTAAATGGATACTCCATTTGCTTTATAATCCCTGTTTTGTCTCGTGTTGCGTTTTATCGATAGTCGATACAAGTCGATAGATTTCAATCACGTTACTTACCTATACTTTATTGGAGTCTCAAGTTTCGAGGAGCGGTCTCTTGGTAACAGATTTATTTTGTGATGTTTTGGTACAAATCGATTTAGTATTCCATTAATTTTTGGATGTCTTCTTAATGGTAAACTTGGGTGACGTCAAATTCGATTGGAAAAATCACGAATGCCTTAAAAACTTTTCATGCTTATGTGCCAACGTTGTTTCCGTACTATGGGGGGTGTGGGTAGGTACATTTTATTGTGACTAACTTAATAGGAAGAGTCTACTGGCTTATGGTGTTAAGACAAGCTGATACTGTATTGCATATACCTACATACTGAAAATTGCAAGTATATGAGTTTTGATCTTTGATTTTGTCATCCAAGATTATACGAGCCTTAACCAAGTTGAACGTAGGTACATACCAAATCATACATCGATTCATACTTGAGAATATTTGTTGCGCAAATAATTTGTAATCGTGTTGACTGTTATTGTTCCCAATGTTTAAACAAACAGCATTCGTGGAACTCGCGGGATGTAATTAAGATGTTATGTGAATGAATACACAAGCGTTAATCTTAATACTTCAGTCGGCATTCCGAGTTAAATCCAGTTTAAGAATGTATTGGAACAATACGTCGCTAAATCTTCTTCCGCTTAGCCTGGTTTCACATACAACGTTATATTTAGCTCCCTTTACGTTCCTGGTAAGGCGAGAATCCTCATAGACACCCACCTCCTCGGGGGAGGAAGTGGGTAGTGTCAGACTCTTACTGACTAAACCTGAACCGCTGTGCAACGTCTCCCACGTTTTGAATATGCGTGGCAATGCATGCAATTCATCATGCATCGTAAATTTAGCTCCCTTTTGTGACCGAATTCAGCTTAATAGTGAATACCCTAAATAGACCGACCTGCTTTACCTTCATCACCCATTGACTAAGTAATGTGTTTATTTCCGAGGTTAGATTTTTTTTTAATTTATCGACTGTCAACTTCCACTTTATGTTAGCAGGGAAAAGGTCTTAAAGGTTTACCCGGTCAATTTTGGTACAGCTATTGATAGTCACCAATTTCCGTCAGGTGTAACTTAACTTGTCACAATGCGCCGTATTGCTCAAAAGAGTCCATTTAGATAGGTAGGTAGCTTTAAAAAGAGGTTAATAGAAGAGCAAAAAGTTTGCTTTGTTTTAAACTGATCATGCGAATGAAAATCTTCAAAGACTACGTTCGAATTTACGAAATATCTTTAAAGCCTCCAGGCCCTACTATTACAAAGTATAAAGTAGGCGAGAAAATACAAGTTACAACTTCCAGCCCACACCTAAGCAGGCACATCTTATATAGATGTAAAGGTTTGACACGAACATATTCAGCTTACGCCACGCCATCGCCAATTAGACGAACCGTGACGACGACCTCAACTAATGGATTACGTGCGGTTATATTACGTAATAAAATATTATGTTTGTGTTCCACGGTTTTTATTTTTCTGTTTACATAATAGATTCCTTTTTGCTTTTAATCTTTTGCTATTAAGTTTTTGTCGATCGTTGTGGATGGTTTTGAATGTATTGAAACTGTTTTTTAGGCTCAATTTAGAACCACGTTGAATATTTGACGATGAAGAGAGATGCGTTTACTGGAGTAAAATAAAATAACAATAAAATTTCTACATTGTTATGTTCGATTCCTCTTTGATCATCATCATATTCCTTTTTTTATGATAGACGCAGAATTAAATTGAAAAAGCTTTCAAAACCCCAACGATTTTATTTTTATTGTTTATCTTTGAAACTGCAACATACACTCACGACACAAAAGTAATTAAAGCTAGATTACCAACCGTCATACTAAACGAAGCAGATAATCCTTAATGTATTTTTAACTGTAACGGTATGCTTTGACACCGTATAGCCTAAGTATGTCGTTAGATCGAGAGAGATGCGTCTAACGGTACCGGCTATTAATTGATCCGTGGATGTAAATAAACGATGCCGCTTGTAACGGAATCGCGCACTTTGCTGTGTTACAGCAATGTTCTATTGTTTCTATAAAACTGTTGTTTCCGATAAGTTTTACTGTAAAGAGGTTTGTCTTTTTATTGATAGATCTAGGTACATTTAGTGTATTAGTAGAATTATTATTCGTTTGTAAAATAATACGATGTAATTTATGGTTTTTGATGTATGTATTCAATATCCTTGATACTGCGGAACGATACCAGTATAAAGTTAAATTGTACATTCATATAATAATATGGTCGTATTTTAACGGCAGCTTTATTGATTTCTGTATTATGATGTAGAGTTATCTTGAGGATTTGTAAATAGTGATTGTTTTCAAATAAATTGGTGTCTCTAAAAAATTACAGGTATCTAAAAATAGTTATTTACGCGATACGATAAGAAACTTTTACTTTACTCCTAATCTCTACAATTTCTTCTAACCTATACTTTATTAAGTCATTATCAAGACCCAGTTAAAACTGTTTAAAAACATAACTGAATTGATCATCTATTACTGGTTTATCTTAACCGTTACACAGCCTTGAAGTACACATCTTTAACGAGAGTTTAAGTCTAGTCGATGCAATCTGGAACATATTTAACTAGATAAGTTAAACTTCGAGTAAGTTAATGACGCTTGAGAGGCCATTTAATAGTCGATAAACTGAACCTATTAAACTGGAATATGGTTTTATTTATTCTTGTATGTTTATGTCGTGTTGGCCTGGTGATTCTATGCATGGATTTGTATGCACGGTGTGCAGGTTCGATCTCCAGCGCTGTAGGAAATATAAGAAACATGGATTCAAAATCGTCAATCAGCAGTGAGGTAGCTTGGTGGTTAATGCTTAAACCTTTCCTAAATGGAAAAGGGTCTGTGCCCAGCTGTGGGACGTTTATAGGCTATTATTATTATATTATATATCTATGTATCCATTAGTTGACCTCAGTATCCAAACGAATATGTCCAGATGTTCGTAGATAAATGTCGTTGAAGACCAATTAACTTATGGATGATGGCCCAGATCATTTTTAATTATAAAAATAATTAAACGGAAATTGTCGAAGGCCTTAATAAGCCCAGAAATAAATAAGAGAAAATAGTATATTAGAGTAGGTACGTACAAACCTCTTTTGATGTTTTCTAAAACTTTTGCTGTGGTACCTTGCATAGGTATGAAACGGAGGTCTATCCAGATAGATAGACTTCCGTTTATACTCTTAGAATAGATATTCTAAGAGTATTTACTTTACTATGTATAACAAAAAAAACCAACACGAAAATCGTGCGACTCTCGTCTAATATCAAACAAAGACATTAAAACCAATTACAACAAACATAAACAAATTTAAAACTGTCATTTGTCATTTGAAGTGACAAGTAATGTGTTTACAACGAGCTTAATTATGAACGACGTATGTTACTTAGTAACCATGTTATTCACTCACTTACTACTTAGTAACAGCATAGTGTAAATAAATACAGTAGTTAAACTCGGCCATTTCTAAAAAAAATATGCCTACAGCCGCGCGGTACGTAACAGCGATAGTGCTGCCCACCTACAGCATTCATAATATTTCTAATTATTTTTTTAATTTATGTGTGTGTAATTTTTATGTATTAGTATCTATATAGTTATGTATAAGTTAATAATAATTACGGACTCCAAATAATACTTAATATAAGGGCTTGATGAGTATGAAATCTTCATGTAATCTGACGTTATCTCGCAAGTAACATTCTTTGCAGCCATATCATCTTTCACACATTCCGTCCATCGTTTATTTGGTCGTCCTTTTTCTCTATGTCCATCCACATTTATGGCGCAAATGCAGATGTCATACTGTATATATTATTATACTGTGGTAATAGTGTTAGTAGCACGGTTGTCGTTAACTTTCGCTAGGTGACCGGGTCTCGATGGTTGACGTTTACTTAGTTGATTAGATAGCCAGATGAGGTTTTTAAGTAGTGTTTACTATTAAGTCTGTTATGATAAGTTCACATTCCTATGGATAGTCTATAGACTTAAATATGGGATATGTGTAATTTCAGCAAAATGTAGGTGGTATCAAATTGATTGACCACTTTCTTGATCGATGGTACTCTATATTATTATGACTCATAATCTTAAAGGTAATTAAATTATAATTTAGGCTTTAGATGCTATGTTTGTTTAATAATGAGGAAAAGAACATAAGATATGATAAGCAAAATTAATTTTATTTTATTACAGTTAAACCTGCTTTTTGTCTTGAAAATAAACATAGTCGCTTTTCACTCTCACTAAAAACCTCCACTGCAAAAAGCGGCGTCATTTTCAATAAAACCAACGATATAATACTTAATATTTTCATATCGCACTTCAATAATATAAAAATAATATCGTATATTTGCGCAACCATCCCTCGCAGATCAGACATGTCAAAGTAAACATTACTCATGCATTTCAATACGCCGCGATTCATATGAAATACTGTTAAGTGCGAGTCGAACTCGCACATTAAGGGTAGGTTGTATACCTTACTATTACACTTCATACTTATGTTAGAAACGTGAAAGTTTGTGAGGATTTATGGATGGTTGTTACTCTTTTACGTTTAAAGGGCTGGTGCAATTTTTTTTTTAATTAACCTTCTGAATTAAGACGAATTTACTTTTTACTCGATGGCGTCAGTGCCATGGGAATGGGAAATCATGAGAAAAAGCTAGCTATCTCTAAAAACGGCAAAAAATATTATGACAGTTGTTTAATGTTTATTTTATTCTATTTTAGTGCTTGCCGGTAGCGTAGTCTTAGTAATATGGTCCCATTTTACCGTATCCGTACGGAATCTTAAAAATATGCAAAATATCGAGTTTCATTTCTTGCATCGACTGTGGAAAATCTTGCATACCGATTAGTATGAATATTCAAATCGTGTGCACACATTATGCGTACAATGTCATTTGTTTGTATGAAGACTCATTTGTTTTTGTTGTCTTAGCATGATGAGGCAGTTGAGTAAGCATTTGTGGACGGGTTCCGTACACTGTTATAACTAGGAAGATTTAGATAGAAACAATATTGCGATTAAAGTTCAGGCCAAGAACATATTGAGACTAAAGTTTTCTAATTACATTTCTATACCATATCAGATAAAACTAAGAAGTGAAAAAAATAATTTGTAGTTTAACTTACTCCATTTTCACAATTGCCAAAAAAGATTATAAGGTTTTCTTGGTATGAATAGTTGGAGTATATTGATATCTTTACAATATTAAGCGCTACTAGCTATATTCATTTTTCCAAAGATATATAGACAGCTATTTGCTATATAAAGTCCTTTTCCTTCAGTTTATACTAGCTATATACCGGTCTAAACAGTAACCTACATTTATACATAACTTGAACGGGACACGTAATTCTTTGTTAGAGAACGACGTGTGTTATCCTCTCGGGTATTCCTTACGGGAGATAGGTTTCCCCCAAGACTGTCGTAAAGATTCATGAACTCAATGGACCGAAGGACGAGCGTTTTCAGTTATTGACGCTTTTAAAACTACTACTTCTATGAATATAAGAACATTGTCGTTGTTGCTTATAGGATGCAAATTAGCCTCATCACAAATAATGGCTATCTTTTCTCTTCCCATTATTTTATTAGTTACCTACTAGCTGTGGCCCGCGACTTCGCCCGCGAATGTCGGTTATAGCTGCAAAAATAGACAGGTTGTTTGAACGTAAAAGAATAGCACACAACTATGCATCCATTCATCCATAGTATTCATACTTTCAAACTTTCGTAGGAAGGTTAGGAATCGGCGTAATACTTTAGTGTATTTATTCTTTAACCCACTCATTACTTTAATAGTTAACTCTGACATCTATAAAAGCCAATTTACAATACATTATTATGTAGTTTTATGGGTTCAATGACCTCTCACTAAATTTTGCAAACAAAACTACCTGAAAAAAATAGTTCCAGAACATTTCCAGAACATTACCTTACCAGTAATGAATGCTAAGACGGGGTCTTATGGGTAAAACCCCTGAACACAATAGTTACACACAAACATCCATGTTGTTTTCCCCATCCACACGCTCGCAACATGCAAATGTTTTATACATACGTTTTTGTTTCAGGTAATTCATGAATTTCACATTTTGCTACGGTGTAAAGGTATTGTTTTTGGATCCGGTGAGTTTTTTTTTGTTTTGTTTAACAAGCCTTTTGTTGTTTTATTTTTAGACTGGTGTAGTAATAATGGAGTGTTTTACTGAAACTGAATTGTTTTTGAATATTCAGCGTTTTTTTTGGAAAAAAATATATGTTGGGAGTGCATTTTGTCCATTTATTTCGGATGATTATATTGTAGTCTAAAAATAGTAAAAAAACAATGTTTGTTTTAGTTTCTGTAATACTTTAACTCGACGAATTATTTAAATGTTTCTAAAACGACACTAAAAAGATTAAGTTAATCTAATCTGTCAGTCAAATCTAACATTTAACACCTTTCGTTAATACACCTCGTTTAAAAGAACCAGAACAACGTGCTTCCGTCACATTTTAACGGATTAAAATACCAGTTAATTGCCCATTGCGACAGTTAAAATTCAGGTCGAGTTAATGCATTAGTGTGCTTGGTGTTTTCCCACCTTTTGTTAAGTATTAGAACTAGTTAACTAAGAAAAATACTACTGTAAAGTGGACAAAAAGGAAGCTTATTGTAATGTAATGTCTCACTGCAGGGCAAAATCCTTCCTTTCCTCTTTTAATATATTCCGATCTATATAATATAGGTACTACTGTCTATGCTTGGTTAGATATTCTAAGTCTGATAAAAATACATTTATAAGTCAGTTAAACTACATATTTGAAATGAATGCAAACCATGTACATTTTTCGTTAGCAAAGAAGAAAATATCTGTAGACCAAGATTACTGCTAAGTCGCATCCAATATTCATTGGTATCGTACCAAAGTAAAATGTATTCCTTTATTTTATTCCAAGCATTTTCAATTCAATTCATTCCCGTATTTTCCAAGGTATTGCATTTCCTGTATTCGGACAAAGAGCGTTGCTTAATAAATGATTCAGACGGTACTCCTGTAGGTACTGGATCAATACAATGTGGAGAATTTACGTTAACCGACGATTGCTTTTAATTTATTCATTGGGAATGGCATTACTTGGTACGTTTCGAGTTGTTTTTGTTGAAAAAACATTGTTTATTTTGTACTTAACATGTCATTGACGGAAATATGTCTACTATGTATTCAGTATATATCGATAATCATTTAAATTACAGATAAAATGTGCCTACCTATCCTACCAAGCCAATAGGCCTTCTTCTAATTCCGAATTGAAACAAATTTAAAAATAATGCTGGAGTCTAAAACATACAATCAACCGCTTAAATAATCATTCATCAAACGTGAGATTTGACTACAGAAAGTGAATTGATCAGTCCTTAAGCAACCGCGAAGAACACAAAAGTATTCGATACCCACAAAAACAAAACTAAACTAATTCCAAATCAAATCGAATTAGGTCAAAGCGTAGACGTAGCTCTCAATATCAGTCTGTCAATTATCCAAAGGTGTATCCTATAGTAAGGCTCAGTTCATACAGCGCGGAAAATGTGTAATACCAGAACACAGTTTCAACGGATAACTTGATAGTTGGACGAAAGACAATCTGCGACGTCGTGAGAGTTTTATCAATGGAGGCCTTGTTTTATTTACGCGAGGGTCCACTTGGACACCCTCTTTTCGGGGGTGGATGAGGAGCGTATTTTCAGACTTTTACTGATAGAAACTGAACCGCAATGCTACGTAATCAGCGCTTTTGGTGTAATTCTTCATGTACTTAAATGATACAACGGTTTACTCACGCGTATTTATCGGATAGCCCGACTAGTCGAACTCCAGT
The DNA here is from genome assembly GCA_941860345.1 of Chrysodeixis includens. Taxonomy (NCBI): domain Eukaryota; kingdom Metazoa; phylum Arthropoda; class Insecta; order Lepidoptera; family Noctuidae; genus Chrysodeixis; species Chrysodeixis includens. Next base: position 362,762 of record OW796116.1, read on the forward strand.
TCGATTCGCAACCCCGCTACCGCGTCAGCTCATGATTAAGGACTCTGGTTGGGTCCGAAACTAGTCGAGATATCCCGATAAATACGTGTGAGTAAACCGTTATATCATTTAAGTGTGAATCATCCTCACGAAAGTTACTATATAAAAATTCTTCATGTGCCTTGTCAAAGGTGACATTCTTCACCATGCCACACGCATAAAACAACGCATTTTCAGTTGATGGCTAGTTTTAGCGTTTCGCCACGCATTTTCTGTCTGATATACACCAACCCTTAGTTCTCCAATTTCTTCCGGTACTAAAGATTTCAATTAAACGATCACCCACGCGTCGTATTCGCCTGACGTATATGCACGTTACGGAACCCACGCGGGACCTTCGATTTAACTAAGTATCGGGAATTTCGAGGGTAGTTTGTTATTGTGACCTATATTAATGTGTTTGTTTGTAAAGAAACCTGAGAGTTTGTTCAAGGTTTCCATTCAAACATTTGATTGAAAGTTTTGAGCTAATTAGACTTGAATACTTGACTGAATGGAACTTAACAGCAACTGAATATTGAGGTTTGGAATGATTTTAAAAGCTTTTATTTAACTTGCAATGTATGGATATTTGTGTGTTCGGGTGAAATCTTTGAACTCAATTTTGAAGTAGATATATTCAACCGTTTGTGCTGAAATTTTGTGGACGCATTTTGTTTGGATGACAATATATGATAAGATATGTGACGTCATTCTAAATTCAATATGGCGGATCATACAAGATGTCAGAACAGTTATATTTAATCCACTTATACAATATGGGTATCAAATGAAAGGGCTTGTTAAGAGTGACTAGAAAAAGAACATGACGTCATTCTGAATCCAATATGGCGGACCATGCAGGATGGTGGAATAGTTACCTTTAGTCTACTTCTACAATATGGGTATCAAATGAAAGGGCTTGTTAAGAGTAACTAGAAAAAGAATATGACGTCATTCTGAATCCAATATGGCGGAACTAAAAAGTAAAAAATAAAAAATTTTAAGTAAAAAAACTTTTTAAGAAAAAGCTTTTATTTAAACGCTCTAAAAAGAAGAAAATAAAATATTCCTTTTGGATTATACTAACAACTCCTCATTATACACAATTTATATATAATAATAAAAGCTTGTCGCGAGGTTTACATACCTATCAACATTCCTTTATATCATAATAATTTGTGGTAAATCGAGCGACAAGCTTTTATTATTATATATAAATTGTGTATAATGAGGAGTTGTTAGTATAATCCAAAAGGAATATTTTATTTTCTTCTTTTTAGAGCGTTTAAATAAAAGCTTTTTCTTAAAAAGTTTTTTTACTTAAAATTTTTTATTTATATCATTTGTAATTGTATTATTACACACATACTGTTTAAAATATTCACCATCATGTTTTATTTATGAAGTAATTAAATAACCGTAAAGGTTTGTAATCTATGAGTACCTAATTATTTTGAAAATTTTACGCACTGCAACATAAATATGCAACTGCATATTCTGTTGTAATAGAATTTCGTAAACGTTTACTGATGATAATCTTAAAACTATTGTTTTATTAAGGTGTGTATCTTCGTGTTACAATACTCTAGTCTAATCTACAATATTCAAGTTAAAATACGACTACAAAAACGTTGAACAAGACTTAAAAAGCTATTTTTCACCTTTGCGCATTTCTTTGTAACAAGATACCTACTCTCCTAGTCTAAAGGGATATACTCAGACTTTCCTCACAATATTAAATTCTTTTAGGGAAACCTAAGGCACCCTACTCGTTAAGCTCTTAACTTTACTGCTTTTCTTAGATCTTAGTACATCTATTACATAGCTGTGTACAACGCCATTGGATATAAAAAAGTAAAAATAGTGGCGCGCAGTCTACTCGTTTGTCACTATTGTGAGATGCTGATCAACCTTAGCAAATGTAAATTGGATAGATTTTAAGTTGTATGTTTATTATTACTGACTAGCTGTTGCCCGCGACTTCGTCTGCGTGGTATTCAAGATGTGTAGTGCTGTACAAAAAGTAAAGCTAAATAATGTTTAATGCTTGCTCCCTAATCCTGTTCCGTTCCAAACTACCTGATTTCTTAACTTCCTAATCCTAACCTCTAGTCTTACAAACATATTTGACTGTTAGTTAACACTGCTAGTTTTTTGCTGTGGCCACTATCTTGCACTGATTTGACAATTTGGATTGAAGGACTTGAAAACGGGCGATGGCAAAGAAGTGTACTGGACTCTTACTGGCTAAAGCGCCAGAGTGCTTCACCGTATCCTATTGTCGGGGGCCACGGGAACGCTTTCGCAATCTATCGCGAGCCCCGACAGGAGAGCTCTTTTTAACGGAAGCTTCTTCGTTAACGTAGAGCCAGCTTTTGCCAGCCCTTATTAAGAGGCGCGCGGAAGCACCATGCATTTCGTCTTTGCCTTTATAACAGTAGACTGCCCTGAGACTACTGGCGTAGGTTATTTATGGTGGTTGGAGGAGGGCAAATAAGGCCCTTCTTCTATCTTCATGGATCTGGTGGTTAGATGAAGCCTTTCACTTTTCCTTGAGCGTCATCACTTCTTCGCAGAACTTGGTGACGGCGCACCAACTAACCGCGGACACTTTGGCCACTCTAGGCGGTGTTACATCGTCGTTACGAAGATGTCGGATTCTCACTGGATGTGAGAGGGGTCTGTATACCCAAATTTGCCAAATTTTATTTGCCTACCTTTTTGGGTTCTGAGACGGTTGAATGCTTTCTGAACAGGCCTCTGCAAGGTGGGCCGGTAGGCCGGACGGTAGAGTGTATGTTCCTGAGTTAGGACATAAGTAGTAGGAGATAGTTGTCGATCTGCCCAGATCTTGCACCGAGCTCGAGTTGAAGTTGCAATAGTAGTCAGTGTATATCGGAAGAAGCTCTTTTGGCTCTTAAGTCTACCAGATTTATGTCTCTTCTAACGTCAGATAGAGCAATGCCAATCAGGAGGAGAACTTATTGAGAGGAGTTGGTCTTAAACAGCCAGATAATTTTCGACACGTTTGCACTGTGCGCTGTGGTGCGGAGAACAGCAGGCGCTGCTCCCCATTCATCTTCTATTCCGTTTTCATTCTACCCTTGACAGATATTTTACGCACACATAAAAAACAATCACGGGAGTACGCATATTCGTACGCAATATTAATAATAGCAGCCTACCTTTATAATACTTTACCTATGCAACTACCCTATGCCATCGCAATTGGTGCACAATTGTGGTAGTGTATAGGCACTATCAAATCTTTATGGCCACGCGTTACACACACCAAAATTGCAGTCAACAGCTAAGTAGTTAATTCAGTATTGTAAATCATTTACCGTCCACACTATTTTTTGTTTTAGTGTAGTTGGTTTTCTTTCACTTTATATCCACAGCTCCTCCTAAATTGGATGAGACTGTCCTAGCTTAAACAGTAAGTATCATATATTATACCAGATACCATATAAAAGGGTTTTAAAGAACAATTTTAGGATGTTAAAAAAATCCAAGCGCTTCGTACAATACTTTTATACTACCAAAAACGAAAGAAGAAAAAAAAATATACTTGACTGAGATTCGATTCTTACTCAAAAATTATTAAAAAATAAATTAAAAAAATGTGTGTCGAAATGAAATTTGAACTTGGAGTGGAAAAATACGAAGCTCGTACTCCCCTAAGCCCGCTATTTTAATTTCTATATAGTAAGCCAAATAGCATGTTAATATTAATGTCAAAACATAAAACCATAGCAACAGTATTTTGGTCACCAGTTGCGTGTTCTTTAAAAATAAAGGTTTATTGCTAAGACCCCATGGTTAATAACCTGATAAAAAATAGCCTATATGTTGTCTAGACCTGTCCTTAATCTTCATGCAAAATTTGAACAATATACTTATGTACATTAAGTAGTTTTTTTCGATTAGCCGGTAATTGTCATAAAATTTGTGATTGCTCACCCTCCATATCAAATAGCGCAATAATATGTAGAATTTATGTTTGTAACGACCTCTAGTCAATATATTCTGAAAATCTGAAATGAAATGAAAATGAAGTCTGTACATTATTGTTTGGGATTATCTCGGACATATATTTACGGATAGTTTAACAATTTTATGACAATAGTTCTTTAAACAGGTAACTGCCACAAAACGATGGGCAGAAAAGCTTAGTATTCACGTAAACAGCTTTAATTTTCATCGACTTAGCTTCAAAACAGTCGGAGTTTCATAGAAACGCACCTCCCCCTTTTTTACCCCCATTAAGGCAGAATTTCCAAAAATCCTTATTGCGTCATTCTTAACTTCCAACTAAATAACCAAATATTAATTTTAATCGAATTAGCTTCAAAACTGACGAAGTTTCATACAAACTTACCCACCCCTTTTAACCCCCTTAAAGAGCAAAATTCCAAAAAAAAGATAGCTTAAATGTTAGCGAGGACTAATAGCTACATAATAAAAAAAAATTCATCAAAATCCGTCCAGTAGTTTTTGAGTGAAAAGCGGACAACAAACAGACAGACAGACAAAAATTTTTTTTTTCATACTTTTGGATTCTATTGGTTGTATGAAGAACCCCCATCTAAGTTTTTCTTTAATATCTTTAATGTACAGACATGAGCTTGTTACAATTTTATTATATGTATAGATGCCAATACACATTAATCTTACTGCTGTGCTGTTTTTGCATCACAAAACGGACTATCTAGGCATAATATAACTAATATTATAAAGAGGTAAAGGTTGACTACTGAACCGATTTGGATAATTCTTTTACGAATAAAAAGCTCGGTTATTTGCGAGTGCCATAGGCTACATTATAAACCAAAAATAGAACCCAACGATGAGGTCAGCTAGTTTATGGTTTAACATCTATGACAAGGAGTGACCAGAATTAAGCAGAAAATTAGTAAATTTTAGTGACATCAATAACTGTACTAGGTACGGCAATGTAAAAGCACTGCCTTCTACTTATTAAACAAACATATTTTCTGAAATAATTAAGTTACGGTGACACTAATTTCAGTACTACACCGATGTAAAGGAACTTCCCTCCACTTACCAATGTACAAAAAGCAGTACTTGTTGATATCCCCTTATCAAGTATCGTGTGTGGCGCCGTGCCAAACGTGGCAAATGCACGTATGTCTGCACCATTTATACCATTTACATTTCACTATTGACAGATAAAAATGTCGCTCCTTTACCGTCGTGTAAAATGTTCCTATTCCTTAGAAAAGTAGAGGTACAATATAGTTATATGTACAGTATGAAGTCTTGATATAAACGGGCGCACCACGAGTTATGCTTACGCTATCAGAGCGTGGCATGACCGTGGTTTGATACAGTCGCGAACGTGTCGCAGTGACGAATAAACGGTGTGTTGTTGATGTAAATAAAATACTGTACGTACCGTGCGGTTGTAGGCATTATTTTTTTGGAGACGACAGAGTTAAACTACTGTATGCATTTACACTGTGGTAGAGGTATCGTTCTCAGTTACAATTTTATGTTGCTGCGAAAATCGATTATTGCATTCCGGTCACATCTAAAACGACATTTTATATCAGGCATGGCTTGTTTCGCGTACGATGACACTTCATCGTACGCGAAACAATGTAACATACCAGACGACAATTTCTAAAGACCAATTGAGGTATTCGGTATATGCAGTTTCAGCTTTACTTGTGCGAAGAGCCTTTATTAAAATCAAAACTTACGTATTGTATTTTTAAACAACTTCAAAAAGGAGGAGGTTTCTCAATGCGACCGTATATAAGCTTTTTAATTATTTAGTCTTGTCATGCAACATTTAATCGCTAAGCTAAACGTATAAAAAGAAACCATTAAGTACCAGTTTCAGACCGCTCCCAGTCTAGATAGAAACTCAATATGATTACCATAATCGAACAGTTAATTATTCTTTAACCGCTAACCTAGGAGTGGTACCACTCCACACCCTAGACTAAGTGGAGTTTCTATAAAATATAGATTTTATTAAAGCTTTCATCACGTCATCGTAAAAGAAGAAATCTTACGTGGGGGTACACGCGTTTTCTATTGTATATTATACAACCTACGCGATTTACTCATAGGTTGATTAGTTTTGAACCTCATAAATATTGGAAAGGAGGTTTATTAAATCTCTGGTTAATTATGATAATGCAAAGGCTGATTTAGGCAAGGCGAGAAATGTCGTGCTAGTTGTGATATAACATGTTTTGATGCCAGAATTGCGTGGCTCTGCAATGTGCTGCAACTTCCACTATATTCCTCGCATTGATTACATAAGCCCTTATCATTATCATCATCATCATGATCAGCCCGTTGCAGTCCACTGCTGGACATAGGCCTCTCCCAAGGTACGCCACAGAGCCCGGTCTAGAATTAACCGCAAATCTAAATCGTTAGGAATCATGAGACTTGACAAAACATTGATGTAAAATTGTACAATACAGGATAAGCCTGAATCGTACAATTTTACATCATTGGTGGCTTAATAAGGTTAATACACTCACCATCATGCTAAACCCAGAAGTACGATATAAAACCTTTTTGATCACACCATAACAACTTGTTGAACATAGTTGACATACTGTTTATTATGATCCGTGCGTGTAATAAAGCGTGCGTACGGAATCCAGTCCTCGCTAGTTGATTTTATGAATGGCATTTTTAGTATGTTCGTTTTATTAGGCGGTAGGATGTGGTCTTTAAAGAAAGCTTAAGCTTATGGCCAGTTAATGTGTGAGTAGATTTAGAAGATGTCCTACGCATTTTTTGGATGCTAGCTAAAGAGGGATGGCAACAGTCTTGCTTTAAGTGATGAGTAACTATCTCATTAATGGGTAATAAGCTATATACTAGGATAATGTTGAAGGCCATTCCGGTAGTTTGAAATGAATTCTTAAATGTTTTCTTTAAAGAGCACCATCCGGTGTAGTCTATCTAAGAGATCCCTTTGCATGACGAAGGTGGTTCGACGATCTAGTCAGATAGGTATGCGGGGCGCGCGTGGCTAAAAACTGCAAAAGATAGAAAGGTTTGGAAGAAAAAGGGGGAGGTCTTTACCCAGCTGTGGGTTCTCCGATAGAAGTCTCAAGAGATAAAAAAAAACAGTTCAAAAGAGGTGAAAATCATAATGCAACTATTAGTTCTGAAATTGTTAGTGTAAATTCACCCATATACGCTTGCTCCTATATTAAATACCCACATAAATAGAACCAGAAAATAGTGGCCACATATCCAATTACTTGTTTAACCGAGCAAAAGTAAACACTAACTTCGCGAGAGTTTCGCTTAGAATTCCCTCATCCATTACAACTAGAGATGTATTTAGAACTTTTAAAATATATCGATGAAGTTCGCCCGGGAAACGTTCAATTAATTACTAAACTTTATGAAGTATAGCTCTGTGAGAAGTTTAATTGATAAATTCTCACTATTTGTGCTGTTTCGTGTGAATATTTGGTATGAATAGGTATACAAATAACCACAATAATAGTAAAGGCGTGGTTACAGAGTTATGAGCATGTAAATGTCTTATAAATTGTCTGTCGTATTGTTTATTAATAATGATGTACGTCAGCTGTTGACGAGTAATAGCACGTAATAGTGACTAATAGCAAGAGAGTACACATTGCAGTTTATAGGGCTAAAACTCAATTTCATGTATAAAAAAAGATAGTAGTTAGGTAAAAATATTCTTCAGACCGATTTTGGCCACGGCGGCTAGTGTTACTAAGACCGTGGGGATCGAACTCGAAACCTTTGACGTGGCAGTCCTGCGGTCTCTCTAATAGGCTATCACAGCTTCGCTTAAGTTAGTATTAAATTAATAAAGGTAAATTCACTAACCTTTCACCCCGAAAATTAGAATAAAATTTCCACCAGATTCAATATTTCCGTACCATTAACCCACTTCTATAGGTACCCTCGTTTCACTTACCTTAATTTACATCCCTTTTAAATTATATACTTAACTGCTCATTCAAAGTTCATTGTAGGTTATAGGCCTCTTCAATGAGGGTATCGAAACGCCATTGACCGCAGAGAGTAGACACCGCCTGCTGTGCCAATGGTTTCGTAATGGCTTCATAGAAAATAGCACTTTTATACTTAGTTAAAAGTACGATGCGGACAGAATTTTCTCTTTAAGTTAACCGCTAGTCTATTCTGGATTGTCGTCGTTGATAGGTCGATTAATTTTGTCTTGCTTGCAATATCAGTCGCTTGCGGAAAATTTAAACTTTGACATCAGGTTGTACGAAATAAGAAGTGGTCTTACTAAAAGAAAATATTTTATATCGTTGTCCAAAAATCCATCACTTTTATTATTACACAAACAGCATTGGGCAAAGAAAACAGTAAGTTTTCTATTGTCTGTACACCATTTCCTAAGACTCCATAATCTTTAAGTAGTACCTCGTAAAATAGCCTATACTTAAGTCTATCACTACTACTTTCTTAACTCAATACATGAAGTCACGCAAACCGTTACAATTGGACGTCCATTACATAAATTGAAACGTGAATAGACTCACGATATTGTCCCTAGTCTGTAATATCTAGTTTATCCACTAATGCATTTAGTCTTAAATTATAGACATGAATAAGACAATGACGCGTTAAATTATACTTTTTAGGTTATTTGCGATGATTCTATAGTCACCAGTTTCTATTAGTTTCAATAAAAAAATCATTCGTACTTATTCAGTTTTCCGAATTGGTTTTCTAGGTAATACCACCTCCACAACTACCTCCAAATTATAAAGTTTTGCTTTATTATTACTTTATGTATGTAACTTTCATTTGTTATCATAAAATATACTATAACAGGTGTGTCTACCCCCGTATTTACCCACACAGTATTACAAGGACGCCCAATTATATGAAATGTATTGATTTGTGTTAAATTAGCATTTTGTTTGTTTTCATTTCCCTAAATGGTAAGTATATATTCCGATTGAACAGTCTACACCTACATTATTTTCAAATACTTGCAACATTGATCTTATTCATCAACCTTTTTTCCAAGAATTTTGTTCTGTAGACGCACGTCGAGATGAATTCCCTAGAATTTTGCTCACAACAATAAGAATTACCTGTATACCTCGATGTTTTCATAATACCCCACTTCTTCGTTTAACTTTCAAATCAGATCAAAAGTTCAGTTCTTGATCACGCATTCCTGATACCTTATCACCATATCTCAGGATCTAATTATAAACTTCTAATACCAACACTAATCCGAAGTTGTTCATGTGGAAAATTCATTCAAATGCTAAGACGAATATGTGAAGAAACAATTAAAATTAATAATTTATTAACGTCCGCATCGTATACGTAATACATTTATCTTGTTTAATATTAAATGAAGATGGTAATTTAATGCTTTAATTAGTTCCTCTTTCTTACATAGAATACGGATTTGTTTGTATGGAAATTTCCTTGAAGTTATTATAGGATCTACCACTTCTTGAAATAAGCTCACCGTGCTGTTTAAGATCTTTATTATCAAGCCTGCATTATGCCAGCCCAATGCTGGTTAAAGTGCCTCCATTTCATACCGAAAAGAATGTATATTATTTTTGCGTCTCTTCCTACTATCTGATCTTTAAATTCTACATGAACCTATCTTGGAAATTCTATCTGTTTGAGCACGTTTCAATGAATTAAACTCGACATTAATGCTTGTATGCTGTACATAATTTAAACTCCAATCGCCTAATGGAGCACTATCGTGATGAAGTTTCCGATTGACTGGTCCCAGCCCTACGACTGGGCGTGTCAGATGTCTTCAAGACGGTGTAGTGCATTAAACCTGTTGACCTACATCCCCGCTTCTTCAACAATGATAGGATAGCATTTCAGTATAGATCCAGTTGCCCCCATTCAATCTATTGTCTAACTTCTTTATTGCTTTAGAAATTCTTCGTGAGAGTCTGAGACCAAAACGGAACTAGTTCAAAATATTACCTTTGAAAAAGACTGAACATTTTTACGGCTTGGATAACATTAATACACGTGCCAACAGCTATATTTATGGAGGTAAACAAAGTAACCTTATTCGTTCTATATTTCTTTCGTACAAAGAAAAGTAAAAGCTGGGAAAGTTGGTCTTTGGCCATTGTTACCATCGTCGCGCAGTTTGGGGTTTCCGTTGACCTCGTGGCCGGAAATTCTTACCTTAATTCACAATTCAATATATCTTTCATTCTTCCGGGAATATTATAATATTGTAGTCAAAAAGCTATTTACATTCGTAATAGCTAATTGATCTTAAATAACCCATTGAATCCGTATTTGAACTAATTATATAGTCATGGAAAGGTCAGATTGCTCAGTCAACAAAAATGGTGAGGTTGACAGCCGCAGGGCAAAATAATGTGAACTCAATTATTCTGAATTGTTATAACATAATACGAAAGTTCCACTACAATTTTACCTCAAATTTTCCATTCTCCTCCAAATTATATCAAAATATGTGCCTTTACTCAAAGCATATCGAGCACATGATTAAAACAATACAAACTTAAGTATTTTCTTATCGACGTTTCCCAGGCCTTCTCTTCTTCGTGTCAGATATCTTTCAGCTAATACAACACCGCGTCGTGGATTAGACGGGTTGACCCACTTCTCGTACGAAGCTGACACTGCAATTAATTAACGAGCCAATTTGTATTTTGTTTATTTTTATTGTTGTTGAAACTGTCAGCTTAATTATGTTTGTTTTTATAACCGTGGGCATGAGAATGATTCATAAATGGTTGGACAAGATGTTGTTGTAACACTTTTCGGTTGAGGTTTATACAATTATCGATACAAACGTATCAACGTCATTATCGTCATTATCTGTCTGTGCGCTCTGATTCAAGTTAATTTGATTCGAACAACAGGCCCTCGTAATACTAAAACAGGTTAGAACTTTTCATCTGGATACCTTTGAATCCAAAAATACCCTTCCTTTTTTTAAATTTCTTTTGTCTAAAACTTTCAGCCTAATTTAAATTTAAATGTGCGCTTTTTATTCCGACTCCAGTTCGAATGGAAACTTTTGCGAGTATTATTCGCGCCGACGGGAATCCGGAACGAAATCTCTAAAAATTTATACTTGAAATTCAAAAGGTACTCAGTGTAGTCATTCGATAGTTTGAAAGTGGGTCAAGTTACGTACACTGGTGTCGGATTTGCACTTAGTGTCTCGATGTATAACTTCTGGACACGTTATTAGGTTTCCGTTTGTCTTACCCAGCTTCAAGGCTTAGATTGTATGGACTTTTTGACTTCTATCTTGGGATTATAGATTGATCATGATGGTTTTGTCTGCAAGAAAAATAAAATTTTAGACTAATGTGGTTATATAATATGAAACGGAATCCAAAAGTTAAACATTATCATTGAATTAATCTGTTAGGTTTGCGAGGAATGCTGAATCCGATCTTGAGACCTCAAGCGAAAGAAATGACCCTAATACACTTAAAAAAAAAGAAAAAAAGGCAAAATATTTTATCCTTGTTATACCTATGTATACTAGACTTATCTTTACTCCGCAAACTCGATCATATCTTAGACCGCAAATGTTCACTTTATGACATCTCCATTTAATGCATTCAAATGAGATGAGCTCTGCATAAACCAGCCCCGTCTACAAGTTTATCTATTTTACATACTACGATACGAATTTATTATCATTAACTAACCAAGCACTCGCTCTAATTTCCATGTTCCCATAAATACAGAATAAACCGTCCACCTGAAGAGCATGGTCTGCGAATTCTCGCAACACTTCATGTAGTATGCAAATGTACTGGAATATATTACTGCCTTGCGTAACTTCGTCTTTCGTAGATTAATACTTCGCGTCCCCATTCACGTGACCTGATTAAACTGCATTTCAATGGGATGTTACTACGTTACGAGAAGGATTTCTGGTACACGATGCATCTGTAAATAAATATAATTTGCTATCGTCTTCTCAACTAGGCTTACGAGATATTACTTCTTCTGTTATGGATATAATGCGTCGCAGTTTTGTTTTATCACTATCATTATCATCACCATCGTCATTCTCTTGCAGTCCATCATTGGACTTAAGCTTCTTCGTAAGTTTGCTATTTTCGGCTCCGCATTGAATAAATGGTAATCTCTCACAACATTTAACTAAATCTCTGACCTGATCTCGAGTAGGCGGTGCGTGTTAGGGCAGGTCGTTTAATTGCGTTTTATGGTACGTGTGGTTCAATTAGAGGTCGACGCCTCGTTCAGATTTGTTTGTAAGTGTTTTGATCGCGATAACATCCTCTGTACGACTTAAAGCGTTTGGCCAAAATGTTTCGGACAAAATTAAAGCTTTGGTGCGATTTTCGTTTAATTCTAAATATTAATCTGCTTTTCGATTGGTGGATTAGACAATATAAATACGAACAAAAATATACTAGGTATGTATAAATATAGTCATCAAAAATAAAATTTCATTAGATGTGCTTGACTCCATAAAGGGCCAATACATGTTAAAGATCAATGGAATATTATAAGACGGTACCAAAAACTGTCGTCTATCTGTATCGCATCCTACTCTTTCACTATTAGATTTATCTCAGATTCAAAATATAAAAGCCAATCCTTCGAATATATTTTATCGGTAGTTTTCCCTCACTCGTCTCAATATTTTACGAACGATATCAACGTTATGTCCACAATTTCTTTGATCCTTCTCGTGTGAATTCGGCCCGAAGTGGGTCAGTTCACATGGGAATATTCGAATAAAAAATGTATTCAAAGCATCTTGAAGACAATGAAGTTATTTTTTATTATATTCCATATTCATTGTTGGTTTGGCATATTTTTTGAGAATTACTTAGATATTATAGAAATGTATTGGTAAAATTTAGGCTTTGAAAAGAATCTGGCCAGTCTACTTGCGACCACGGGCAGTCATGTCAGCAGGCAACATTGTCAATACGGCCAGGTAAATGCATGTACGCGTTTTAATTCTCGTTTCCTTAATACCATACAAACATTCAACGCATTAGTTTTAAAGTTAGTATTCGATCGATCACTTATGATTAATTTCTGAAGTGGATTCATTTTGATTAAAACATAAGTCATAGTCTCAGCAGTACTTAATGTTAACCAACTCTATTGCCTGTTTCTGTATGGCATAGAACTACAAAATCATATAAATATTCTACTACTGTCACTATTACAGCTGCCAATATGAAAACCTTTATCACATGAATTATTTAAATATCGAGATGAACTTGAAGCTACTTATTCAATCCACGCACTAAGTCAGGTCATACCCTACTTACGTAAGGTGAAATTTGCATAACGACTGTATTTACAACCAGGGTTGGCTGATCGCCAAGGCTGAGACGATGGGGTCGCACTTATCCCCTTCCAACCCCTTTAAGTTACCAGTCGTTGTGTTTATTGGACTTTTTGATATTTTAGGGTTTAAGCTGAAGGATGGGTTGAAGTTTGTATGTGGAAATCGTGATTAAGCTGCTTAAGTAGCTGGTGTGTTTAGGTAAACGGCAAATAAAAGTTTTTATGACGATTGCAGAATGTTAATTGGCAAATTTGTTTTACATAGTATTAATCAACTGATGAAATAATTAACATTATAATTAAAGATTCTATTAAATCTGAAATTCCTAATATTATTATGATTATCCACTTTATGACGTCTTAATATTGCATCTGCGCATTTCATTATTGACGTTAGCAAATACCTTTACAAAACGTGAAAATTATATCCTCAGACATATACACCTCACTATATTCGTTGTTTACTGAAGAACCTTAAATAAATAAAGCAGAGAGAACAAGCAAACAAAATGAAAAACCTTTTCTCTCTCATCCTTTTAAACGGCTTAATAAACCAAGCTCTACAGCTCTGCATTACCCAGTTTGTCTCACCTTCAACACTAAGCAAACAAAGAAATAACCCCTTTGAACTAAACTTGAACAATTTGCAGAATTCATGTTGAAATATATGCGGTGTTTGTTAAACACTCAGGGGTGCCAGTGTAGTGGCATCGACATTTGTGTTGGCGTTCGACAAGTGCACTCGATGGCCACCCATTTTTATTGTCATGGGTTTTCCCTTCACCCTTTATTACTCCTTGTGGGTTTGATTCGAGACGTATAAAAAAAACGGATTCCAATTTTTTTTGTGGATAAATGTTACGGATGGATTTGTGTAAAGTGATTAAACTGTTAGAAGGTCTACTAATAACGATAATTTGAACGAATAGCAACTTAATCATCACACAATCAGAAAAGACGAAGACAAAAATATGTAGATGTAAATGGATGGAAGAGAAAGAATCTCTAATACAATGATCCAACCAAATCTAACTAAAGCACGTAAAGAAAACGAATAAAACAATAAGCCAAAAACCTCACAACACGCCTTTAATTTAGATAATTGTCCACAAAAATCACGTTTAGACGATTCAAATGGTACATTCACATCAAGCGAATCCGATTCAGTTTTCTGCTGTATTTGATACACTATGACACATCGTTTTGTTGCCAGACGAATTCGTGCGTGACTAACTGGTACACAAAGAGTGTTATAATATGCCTTGCCTGCTGTTAGGGATCTTTACCATTCATTTTACACCTGATTCGTATTGCTTCACCTGCTTCTGGTTTTCTTTGAATTTTTGAATGGTCTTTCATACGTTTCGTCTACTGTGTCAACGGATTAACATCTGGTACTATGTAATTGTCACATCTTAATTCGCGCACGTTTTTTTTTTTGTGATTGTGTTCCTAGGTTAATGTCGAGGAGCTTATGCTTTTACATTCTGTGTGGGTTCCTTAATAAAATTACATTACTTTGCAATTAGAACTTGAATCTGCCATTATTCACTTACCTGCCTCGTTTGAACATCTCTTTTATGTATATAGAATAGAATACTCTTTATTGTATATAATTATACTGACTATTAAAGATTTAATTTCGCAGTCTACATTTTATTCTGATTAAGTAATGGTTACGTATGTAAATCCCATTTTTTATTTCCGACGTTGTCTTCAAAAACACCTATGCTTATCGCACCTTTACTCTCCGCACTTATAAACATAAAAGCAAGAGCCATTAAAATAATATTTTCTTTATGAATTCATAAAACATCAAACATAAAACATTCACAATTCCCATTTCTTGTGTTTTTCTCCAAGTGCCGAAGACGATTAGCGGGCGTTACGCGTTTCTGCGACACGATACGGTTCGATGCGGCCTGCCATTAAGCTCTATGCCCGTACATTCAACTTCACGGTTTGTCGCCTTTGTGCTGAATGGATTAGGCCAGCCTCGCCCATTGTCGTCGAGAACAGGTACAGAAAGCGAAATCCTTTGAATTCGCGATATTGTATCAAGATGAGTCATCGCACTTGAATTTATTGCGATAACATTTGGTTTTACGTCAATTGCATCATGTAGGTTTCGTGTGATAATTTATAAAATTTTCGATACACTGTTATCTGAGACTAAAAATCTAAAAAATTATACGTTTTTTTCAGACCTTGTTAAAATTACTAGAGATTAAAATTAATCATTTGGGTTTTTTGTTCTTTCATCATTCATACATGAAAACTGTAATCAAATGTGAGTGTTAATATTTCCATTCATGCTTGGCTATCAATCGATATCGTATCGCTTTAATCCCTCGACCCTCGTTTGTTTTATCGCTGATAGCTCAGCCACAGATTATGATCGATCGACAGTACATTTTGATATCGTCCTATCTATTTGCAAACTTCCTGTTTCTTATTGCTGTTTCCTTTGTAATAATCGCTTGATACGGTATTATTATGATAATGTCTGTATAGAATGTTATCTGTTTATTTTATTTTGTCATTTATACTCGTATCTTGTTACACAACTTTTTGTGACGTAAATTAATTATATAAATTATCGTTTATTGTAATGATATTAAATTATTTTATCACTAAGGAACAGCTGTCGACGTGGGTTTTAGAAAATAACTCTTTGCTAGAACATTTTCCGATTGAAATCCTTATGGGAATGTTAGACCGTGATTGTTAAAAAGAAAAAACAATTTATTATTTTATTTAAGAATCAAGTTTATCATTTATCGTAATATAGACGTCATCATACTTCACGCCTTTATATCTCTTAATACCATTAAATACCAAATTCTGCAGCTTAATTCTATGTGTTAAGATTTATAAATGCATGTTCAAATTAATACGTAAAACTTGACTAACCATCTCTTACAATATCAAGTGTGATTTCACACGTTACAACATTTTACATTTCATACCAAATTTTAGTACATCGTGAGCTGAGCTATGGACTAATATTAATTGACTTAAAACATTTCACACCGTATGAGTCACGGCTTCGCAATACGAATCTGTGTCACGTTGTTTCTGTATAAGGAGCTCTGCATTAGGAATGCATACAATACTCTGCCGACTGCTGCCATAGAGTTACGAACGGCTGGATTGGTAGAAAGCATACATCAAATGTGGTGTTAATAAAATCTGTCAAATTTGTACTGCGGTTTTCCTAATACGATGCGTACTAACCGAGTTTGAATTAATAAGGCGCTTGATAACTGCATTGCACTTTGTACGAAACGTAAAAGTTGTAGAATTATCTTAAAATTACTTATTTTTTCATCTTTAAAAGGTCAAGAGACTCAAAAGAATAGGCCACTCAATGAACAGAGCTTAAGTTATAGTAATTGTTGAATGCGTTTATTGCTAGTTTAATACCTATATTTCGAAACATATGCAAATAAAACAAGTAAACGTGCGAACTCCATTATTTAAGTATTCTTTGTTCTAGCCATATAAAGGCAGAGTGGGCTGCTTGTGCAACAATAGGCGTTGGATTAATATAACAGAACACAATGCGATATTATACATGCAAAATGATAAGCTTCAATGTTATAATGATATTTCTATTCATTTCGGGTACATGTTATAGTTAGAAACGTCCCGATTGACGGGATATTGCCAGTCGTATGTTTGAATAGCCGTTTTATGGAAAACATGGGAAAATTATAGACCTCGCTTGCATAGATTTAAAATGGCTACGCAGTACATCTGACATAGAAAAACCAACCTTATTGCCATGAAAATAAGAGTGTTGTTGATGTTATTAAGTAGGTACTGTAAATCTTGTACCTTGGAGTCTATTTCCAGATGGACAGGTCTCGGAGTTTTCCCGTTTAAGTACAAATGAGATTATCGACCTTCGTCGCCATTTACGGCTTATAGATAGAACGAAGCGTATTATAAGATAAAGCTTAAGAGCAAGATTGAACTATCCCTATATTTGTAGGAAAAATTGTACTGTAAATAAGAAATAGAAAAATAAACTTTTCCTATAAATAAATCCAAGCCAAACGTAGACCGAAACTGAAACACATTTCTAAATATGGACATGCTAAAAATGCAAGTGAATTTTTCATTTCGATTCGGGTTTTTCTCGTGAATGCAAATGGTGGAGTGGGCGAGACCCCTCGCAGTTTCCGTTCGGCCACTTTGTGATGGCGCTACGTTCATGTTACATGTATACTCGAGGTGGGCTGAAATAGCCAGAAATGTACTGGAGAAAATAATTGGAATGGCTTTATTTAGAGACGGTGAGATTTTTATTTTTTAAGGAGTTTGGATTTGGTACTGTAGGGATAGTGCATAGAGAAATCACAGCATACTGGTACATTATTATTGTGACCCCATTGCGGTCCACCGCTGCACATACCCCTTTCGTAAACAATGCCATGGAGGCGTTTCTGCTGTTTAATATATAAATTCTCGTGTAACAGTGTTACTTGCCATGCACCTTCGTAACAGCTTGACAAGTTTTTATGAAGTTTTGTGTGCCTATCGCCTTGCTCTGAAAATCGGTCAACTTCGCTCTTTTTTTTATATTTCTTTTGTTTGAGGGAGTTTTACTATTGCGTACGAAGTCGCAACAGATAGATTTCTCTAAAATTAGTATAATTTTTTTCTTGACACTTTGTCTAGGGACTTCCCTATAATAAACATTTATCTAAATCCAAATAGTTGCTACCTTTAACTACCGATCTTATATTTTTATAATGATAGTGATAAGCTTGTCGTTAAGGCGCGATTAAGAGACAATATAATGAAACGAAAGAAATTATGGTGTACAATACTAAATAATCTATTAATCAATGATGAAAGGTGGTGAAACATTAATAAAGAATGCAAATATAACACATCCTTTTTTCGAAAGGTTACGTAAAACATTATATCTATTGTTAAGCAAAGGCTACTGGTGATTGAATGATTGACGTTTCCATCAGCAAATAGTCAGGATAAAGGGAGAAAAATAAGGCGTTGGTACCCCAAGTAATTTGGGTCGGAAAACAACGTCATTGGCTCACAAAAGGGGCTCCTAGACGTTAATCAAGCAACCGCAAGAACAGTAATCTGTACGGGTACGGCTATCATCAAAATATCCCAGTTTTAATGAACATTCAGCCTTAGTCTGATGGCTATAAGATTTTAATTGCAAAAAGTATTAAATGTTGTATACAGATTGCATTCTTTTTACTTCTATAGTCTTTATATTTTATCACATTGTTGAAGCATGTGATAAGACTAGAAATAGGTGTGAATAAAGGGAAACACTTAGTCTTTTTTAGAATCTTCCTAAACCTTTAGAGTTTTGCATTATGAATGGTAATACATTTCAGCTCGAGTAAACGACTACATTTTATACCCAAATATAATATTAAAACTTAAAAACCATCTGCCTATCCCAACCTCATCAGAATAGTATTGGGATAGTCCCTTCCTTTTTGATATCACAAGACGGAATTGTGTATGTGACTTGAATATTTCGTAGATTATCCTGAATTGAGTCAAACACACGTTTGTACTGTTTACTTGAGCTTATGTAGGTATAGTTGGTATTTCTTCATTTAATATATTTTTAAGGTTACCTACAGTAAACCCTAGGCTCAATTTATTATTTCAGTCAGAAGGGGTTACAGACTGTTAAAACTGAGCCCTGAAGATTTTTAATTAGATATCAAAATGGTTCCTTTAGTTACCGCGCTTTTATTTTGGAAACTGGATAGATTTTTCATCTGAAATCTCGGAAGTAGTCTACGCCAAGTTCAGGAATACACTGCGATTGTTATTTACCTTTCCAAGTACACTTATAATAGAAGAAATCGTCATACATTTAATAATTGTAGGTAGTGTAATGTGTAAACGTAAGTTTCTGCTACATAATTAAAGCGTTTTGTTCAGCGGCAAGGGAAACTATCAAAGAGGCCTTAGTGATGGCCTCTAAAAATATTTGTCACCTACAAAATATTTTAGGAGGTCATCAACTACAAAAGTATGAGAATGTTTTATACACACATTAAATCGGTTGTCATTTGTTTTAGCTTGTGAAAACCATGCATTGTTTTGTATTGTTATGCGTCGGAATCTTATGCAAATGTTAGAACATAATGGCTGCCGAAATTGTTTCGAACAATGAAAATACGCGCGTGCCTAATCTTACATACATAAATTATAATTATTTATTACGTTTTTTTTTTAATAATTTATAAATCACCTTGATGAAGCAATCTTATTAGAAACTAAATTAAAGAATGCCAAATCTTTAGTGATATCCTACATAATAAATGTATTTTTTCTTACTGAATATCCTTATTTGTTTTTTAAATTATGTACCAACAAGCAATAAATCAAATAAAAAATCTTCAGAAACAATTACCCGTAGCTAATGAAGAATAATGACGTGAATTGTAATTAAAAATACAAGGATAATGTTAATTACTGTTTAACGTGTTATTTATATGCGTTTTAAGCTTCAGCCTTGGTCTTGCCTATTGCATCTACCGTGCACCTTTAAGATGCCAATTCAATATTAATTTTAGGAAATGAAACCCACGAAAACGTCTTGATAAATCATTGTCCACATGAAATTTAGCCAGATATATGTTTTCAAAAGAACGATTACACCATTGATTTTTATATATTCCAAAATTAAGGAACCAAGTATCACGTTGTTTTATAATTAAGCACGGAGGACATAAAACAAATCATAAGAACAGTTGCATAGATCTCAGGACTAAATATTATAGCACTACAGATCTGTGCCGCCCATCATAGTACTTTTATAAAGGGTTGTTTAAGCAATAGTTCAATGAAGCAGTCAAACGCGGTACACAGGAAAATCCAACTTTAAAAAGAAAGAATTTTACTGTTTTCCCATTGCCACCTGGTAATGGAAAAAAAGCCAGCAAAATCTGGTACACATCATGACATAGTCCATATCGACGTTCTCACCATACAATACAATCTATGCCGCTTGGAACCGCTTGCATTGCAACGTGTGCTCTAAATCAATACACCTCAATGCATATTCAGCATTCAGCGGGAAACAGTACCCATTCCCAACTGTCAGTATTCCCAATGAATAGCCCAGAAGTTTTATAAAGCATCGGTTTTTGTTGCGAATGTGTTTCTGGTTTAGATAAATGTTGCCGCGGTTTTTGCTATTTATGTAGTGGGTCCTGGATTTGTTGGATGCATCATGTATAAAGGCATTTGATTTGTTAACTTTCATTATTTCATTATCAGCTCCTCTTCTCGGATTGTATTGCGTTTGTCATTGTAGGTAGTATCTTTATATCGTTTCAATATGATTTGACAGTATTAGGTCTAGGTAACTGAAGATGCAATGTTTTCATCTTATTGTGATATTCAGCAATGTTCCTGATCAATATTAGAACTTTAGGGTTAAATCATTTTAATTTTTTTAGTCCTTAAGCTCCAGCAAATACAATCGTTTCTGTACTTTACCGTCGTCCTCTTCCCATGAGTGTTACAATTCAGCCCATCCAAAACTTTATCCGCAACAAAACGATATATTAAATCCACCCCCGAATCCACTGTTATCTGTTCATACAGGCAGACGAGGGGATGACCAAATAATCGTTACGTCTGCCCACTGTCAATGCCGGCTGCTCCCCTTCATCGAATATAGGAAATTAATTCAGCTAATTGGAAAACACGCCGTCCCGCTCATATTAACATTTTGTATGGGGATCAAGATGCGGAGAGTTCAGAAGGACAATTTATATAACTGTGTACTAAAATAAAATACTTTTGCCGGTAATTAACGCATTTTCATAGATATTCGCGCCCGGTTGAAGATGTTTCCGGACGAATCAAAAATTTGGAAGACGTAAAAAAACGTGTGGCTAGTTTTTTTGGATAAAATATAGACAAAGGGCGTCAAAAATACGTATATTTATAGTTCCCAAAATACGAGGCCGTGGTCGTTATCCGAGAGCCAGTAATTTTTTTTACAAAATTAAAACAATTTCCAATTCGGTTTTCAGTTCACCATTTGTTCTTCACTCTATTTTGGTATTACAGAGTTGGACGTGGTCACGTATCGACTTATCGATTAGCACTCATTCAGACCTATCGTGTTTGAATTGGTAATTCTCCCGGTGGTTATACACTTAAAATCAAATTATATTGCCTGTATCATCCCATTGCCGTACCCAAGCGAGCAATTAAGTAACATAATAACAATATTGAAGTGCTTTAAATCGTAAAATTATTTTAAACATATTCAGGCTATATTCGGTGTCTGAAAGGTTAGAAGTAAACTTAAACTATTTTAATATAGCCCGGTGAACAGTCAAAGCCTACACTCCAGCTATTTATTTCTAACTTAGACCAAAGTAGTCGCCACTACGTGAAACATTTCTGCAACATTATCTTGCTCGGTGCTACTTAGATATGGAAAATGTCATTATTCAGTCCTATAATGCGGAAAGATACAACAAAAAGTTGAAACATTTTATCAAACGCATCAGGATAACATTGAAACGTGATCAACCAAAGCTAAAAGAAATACTTACAAAAAGTTATATTTTAAGGAAAATACCTTAAATGTTTTTCTTTTAAAGTACGTATCCAGCCTTAATTCGAAGTTTCCGACTGCTCAAACATTTTGATTGAATCGAAACTCTTTGATGTCTCCCCCAAACGTTAGGAAAGTTAAAACAAATATATTTTTCAATGGCTTCATTCTATTACGACAAATCGACGGGTCCTACGTAGACTAGTACAAGTGCAAAAATGCAACTTTTCAAGAGAGCGGTTTAAAGGTTCAAAAGCTTGTAACTTTGTCGTAAATCAATAAAAACACTTGAAATTTTAGTATGTTATATTTTGATGTTTAAGAAATAAGACTGCATTATTGGTTTTTCTTCTTTTTTATACTTTGGAAAATAGGTTAACTTGCATTCATGTAGCCTGTTTTTTTTACTACGGTAGAACCTGTAAACTGATACAAGTGGCCACTTATACCAGTATTTAGTGTACTTGCTTATACTTATAATAAAGGAAATCTGAAGGATTTTACTCTAAAAACATAGTATTTCCGTGTTATTAACCAATATGAGGTTATAATATTAAAAATAATACCTACTTTTATCTACTTTTATCGACTTTTTAACACTTACAACAGTTTACTCAGTACTGGAAAGCTACTTGCAACAGTTTGCTGTATTATTATTAACTGTGAATATTTAAATTAGTTTGGCAAGACAAAAAAATGTAATCTTCTTATTTTAAGTAAAAAAAAGGTTTGATTTTTAAAGAGGTTTTCTTACGATAATACCTAATCGGTTTTTTTTAAGACTAGCTTGTCTTGAATTTCATGTCATTTTTCTTATAAATAGCATTTCCACTATTTTTTTTTCAGTTACGTTACGTCAGTTACGTGCGTTACGTCTGTTCAGTTACGTCCACTAGTTTTTGTACTTTGATGTTTCTAATTTATTTCTCCCTTTGCAGATCCGCTAGAAAAGGTATTTTAAAGAAATTAGTATAACCTTTGTGCAACTCTTTTCGAACTATAAGCTTCTATTAAGTGTATAGTTGTGTACATAACTTGTTAAATGTATAAAAAAGTAACACAACCCCTAAAAACAGTGCAATGAGACCTTAGAGTCTAAATCAGATGATGGAAAATTCGTTAATTTTTTACAAATTGTATTAAATGGTGATTTGTGTCACGAATGCCTCATCACATCACCACACTCGTCATAGTGATGCATAAGTATCGATTGGATGTTTGTTACTCTTTGACGCTCAAACGACTTAACCAATTTTGAAGAAATTTCGTATGGAGTTAGCTGACAACCTGGATTAAAACATAGACTTTTTAACCGACTGCGTCAGAGGAGGGCAATGTTTTCCAGTTATAACCGACACTCGTGCGGTCGAAGTTGCTGGCAACCACTAAGTCCTTTATAAGTTTAATTTAAATGTCTTTTGTGTCATTATACTTAAGTTTTGATTGAACTTAATTGTTTTTTCAATACTACAACTTTACCAAAATAAACTGAGGTTGTGAATATTGTTTACCTCTGGAATATTTCTACACCTTTAAAAATGATGTACTTGGGTACCTACATAAAAAAAAATTGTCTCGTCAGTTCCCAAGTAGCAAAATTTGGTAACTTCTTACGTTAATTGCTGCAAAAAATGTATTAAAAGTAGTATCGCTATTTATTTTATTAGTAAATAAATATTATTATTAAAATAATGTAGGTTACGTCAGATAACAATATCAAGAAAATAAAACAAAGTCACATGTGACTTTGTTTACTACTACTTTGTATTCCTACTGATATAAGTGTAAAATTTATTGAAAGAATAAAATAATAATAAAAAAAAAAAAAACAAAAAAACCCGACTGTAAAAAAACAACCACTAACTAAAAAGGGAAAAACAAACTCTATAATTTAGTGTGAAGAGTATGCAGTACACCGTGCGTCTACATTATATAATTTATACGTAAAAAAGTAATGCAGGCGGCACAAACAAATCTACAAGCAGTACAATCTGTATCTTGCATTAGGTGAACATTAATTAAACCCTTTTGTAGAAATATTAGTACTGTCAACTTAGTAATTTGTTTGTCAATTTTTAACGCATAAATTTATTAATAATTGACCTCGTGAGCCCTTAATTGTTGTGAATTCTCACCACTACTTACTCAAAGCAAACAAAACTAGTTAAATATGTAAAAAAGTAGCACAACCCCTAAAAACAAGCCACGAAATAGTTTTGATACAGAAGAATACGTTAGCACTTAACGCAGTTATACCAGTGTTAACGTGCTCCCGACTCCGTCGCAGCGCGCATACTGGAGTAAATGGCACTTGCGCGTACGTGACGCGGCGCACGCGACTACCTACACTGGTGCAAGTGACTTACATCAGTGTAGATAGTCGTGTGGCCGAAAATCATGTCACTTATATTAGTTTACAAGTTTGTATCTCTGAAATTACTGAATAAAATAATATAAATTTTACAGGGTATAAAGTTAAGGTAATTTTAAGGCTTTTGGTGCAAAAAAACGTATTTTGGTGTTTTGCGGGTTACACCAGTATACGTAGGACCCGTCGAAATGGTCTCGGTATAAGGTTAAAGTTACACACAAAGTCAATTTAAGTAGGCCCTGCTGTTAGAAGTAATTAAATGGAGTTATTAAAGTCTTCCTTGGAGAAAGTTACCTATATATATTTTAAATGATTCTCGAAATAGAACCAGTATGACGTATTCATGACAATGTGAAGGCGTACATTGGGTGGAGCCCATCTAGTACTCTTAAAATAGCTAGCACTCCGACCTGAAACTTTTTAAACCTGACATTACATATTTGGGTTTCCATACTATAAAGAACAAACAATTCTTTGACGCTCTTTTCAATTTTTGGCAAAGAGCTGATATAATTTTGATCCATTTTATGCCTTTTTGTGATTTGCCAAAAGTTTGCCTTAATATCCATTTTCGGGTCTCTCGTCATGATCTTTATTGGATGTTTAGAAAACAATGTGTTCTAATTAATTTCCTTTCCATCCACAGCACCCTGGTTCCATGGAAAATCTTCCGCGAGGAGTTGAACAACGTGCACCCGATCTCGTCTGGGCTCGAGACGATGGCGTTGAAAACCACGATAGATCTTACCTGCAACGATTTTATATCTAATTTCGAATTCGACGTTTTTACGAGGTAAGATCATTTTTTTGCACTGGGTTTTTAATTTTCGCATTTTACGGCAGCGGATTGAAATCGATGGAAACATTTGGTGGTCGAAATAGGAAGGAGTCATGATCCTCAGCAGTAAGGTAACGATTAAGAAGAGACTTATATTTGTCTTGCCTTATTTATTTCTAATGCCTAGTTTCTTTAACCGTTTTGAGAGGAACTGCAGTCTAATAAAATTAAAATTCCATATACATATTCCATTCCGTTACATAAGCGACGTTAACTGCTTTTATTGAATTATCTTGATCAAATTTTTATTGAAGATTAAATTTTATTTTCATCGATAAAACTAGTAATTGATCAAATTACGGTGCAATATTTCCTACGTAATCAGTACACCTGTTTCTTTTTGTAGATTTTCTTTGTTAAAGATTGGATCGATACGTAATTTTCCAATATACATATAATTCAAGTCACATTTTAGGTTGGTATATTGGTTGTTGACTATATGATGATATGACGTGTCTGTTGGTCTAGTGGTTAGTGGCCCTATCTGCTATACCAGAGGTCGTGAGTTCGACCCCCACCCTGAACAAATGTTTGTGTGATGAGCACGATCATTTGTCGTGTGTCTATCGTATGTATGTATTAACAAATATATAATTATGTTTATCGGTTGTCTAGTACTCATAATACAAGCTCTGCTTAGTATGAGACAAGATGGCGTTGTATGAAAAGTCGTGGAATATTTATTTATTTATTTGGTTGATTCCAGGTTATTCCAGCCATGGAGTACGTTGCTCAGGAACTGGCAACTGCTAGCGGTCACGCACCCTGGATACGTGGCCTTCCTTACTTACGACGAGGTGAAGGCGAGGCTCCAGAAATATATACACAAAGCTGGAAGTTATGTTTTTAGGTAAGTCTCATTCTATTACGAAATATTAGGAGAAGTCTATGTCCCGCAATAGACTGCAACATCTCATAAAGATGAGAAATGGACTTTAATGTAGAAGAATATGAATTGCCAGAATCACGCCGTAGAATTAATGAAACCGTTTGCGCCTTTTTTTCTGGTCGATTTTACCTTAATTTTAAAAGATGTTAGACTTCCCAAGAAATTAATAATAGGTTCAGTTCAGGTTATGAGGTTATATTTAATGTTCTAGTGCAGATTAAAGATCTCCTGAGATGTAACATCCCATATAAGCTTAAACTTCAAGTGCAAATGTGTTTGTAAATTAGAATTATAAAAGAAACTAGTCTAGCCCGGAACTAACGTTATCAGTAGCTGAAAAGTTGAACGTCTTTGCACCGTCCCCGGTTTTTCCACCATTAATAATTTCGGAAAATAATCCGATACAAATCTACAATAGTGACAAATGGATTTTCCCTCTTAACACCGGCAACTACGTGACACTGACAATGCATTATATTGAGTATAATCTCATGTATTGTACTAAAAATTACGATACCTATCGTGTATCTCAATCTAGATCTTGACTTTTGGACGGTCCATATTTTGTCAAATATTAATTAAACACCTGCTTGGTAACGTGATAATATAATGTGTCCGGACCGATTTCGGTCACGGGGGCCAGTGTTACTATGACACCAGCCAGCTACGCAGGACATTTTATAGTGCACAAGCGTGTGCGCAAACACAGTTGCACTCAGTATTCCTTTCCTCACATAGCTCGATGGGACGGCAATCCGACACGGCCGGAGAGAGATCAGGTGCAGAACCCATATTTATTTCTAAAACGCACATAACATTCGAAAAGTCGGTGCGCACCGTGGGGATCGAACTCAAGACCTCTGACTTAGCAGACCTACGATCTTACCACTAGGCTATCACAGCTTCGAGTATTGGTATCGTGAGTTTAGTAGTTTGACGTCAGTTAGTTTCTCAGTTAGTTTCTATATGAGCAAAAGGTTTTTCCTATTAGAGAAATTTGACGTAATTGTTAAGTCAAGGTTTTGTCTTTATTGGTGAGAGTTTTATGGATTATTTATTAGTGTTTAGTTCTAGTTTTCATGTGATGGAGATTCAAACTAAATTAAATTCTTCAAGTCTGACCTATTGTAGCACAATGAGAAGTATTACGGCAAGGTTATGGTCATCACACCATTTTTACCGAAATGCAAAACTAATCTTACAACTTTCTTGAAAACCTAATATACCTACTATGGAAATAAACCAGCGAGTTCAAATTTCCTCTATATTGAGAAGTAACTATTCTCGGCATTTGGACGTTTTCGGGTCTTTATTTATAACGCTTGAGAATAGCTCTTCCGGATTTAACCTACCTATAAATTCATTTTTATTTCTGACTAGATTTTTTTTTACTTTTTCTTTTTTATTTATTATTGTTACTAACCTGAGATGTCCCACTACTGGGCGAAGGCCTCCCTACTCTTCTTCCACTTGTCTCTCTCAAAAGCCACGAGTCCTTTCACATAGTCATAACAAAATTAAGGATTGTACCAAGCCGTACAAGGATTGTACAAGTACCTTTGTACACCGTTTTCTTATTTAAGCGCTTTTATTAATGTATCTGTATACATAAATTGTTAAATAATAATATTGGTAGGTGCCCCATCTCACTTTAGATTAAAGTTCTCAACAAGGCCTCTGCATGTTGGACCTGTGTCCCCGTGTAAGCCTTTAAAACGGACCGGGTTTCTTCCCTAGAAGTTATCCCGTGAATTGAAAGAGGTACAAATAATAATAAATAATTGTTTTTTAAACTATTTTCGTTGTGTTTCAGGTTATCATGTACGCGACTCGGTCAGTGGGCTATAGGTTATGTGACGGTCGACGGCGAGATCTTACAGACAATACCGCAGAACAAAAGCCTCGTGCAAGCGTTACTCGATGGATATAGAGAGGGATTGTAAGTAATTTACTTGATGTTAATTATTTGTTTAATTAATTAGTTTATTTCATACATACATAAACGTCACGCCTCTTTCCCTTGGAGGTAGGCAGAGATCACATCTTTCCATTTGCTACGATCCTGGCAGTTTATTTCAGATAAATTATATTATTAATCCGTAAAATACAAAAAAAATAAACACATAAAAATTACATTTAACATTAATAGTGTTAAAAAAATCTTAGGAACTACTTGTTAGTCAAGACCTAGCACAGTTTTAGTCTCATCTATTCTGAATATACATGGTTTATAGGATTTTATGGAACTTTAGATGGTTTTTGAATGTATGTATGCAGCAGTTGACCGCTGTTGTTGGACTTACTGGCAAATTAGTAATAATAATAATATTTTTATGACTTTTTTCACACAACGCCATCTAGTCTCAAAGTAAGCAGCTATTATGAGTACTAAACAACTGATAAATACATACATATTATAGATAAATTACACCCAGACACAGAACAAATGATCGTGCTCATCACACAAACATTTGTCCTGGGTGGGAATCGAACCCACAACCTCTGGCATAGCAGTCAGTCAGTTAAATAATCGTATCCTTTATCATTGTTTATCTTGACCAAGTTGTTCGGTGTGTCCTAATTTCCTGTACACCTACTATTATCAAACCTAGCCGTGCTAAGGCCTCTGTTAACACTCAAAAATTCAAATTGTCCTGTAATGTCCAGTTTTGTTTGCTACCTAGTCTACACTAATATTATAAAGAGAAAAACTTTGTTTGTTTGGTTGTAATTAATAGACTACTGGACCGAATTTAAAAATTCTTTCACCATTCGAAAGCTACATTATCCACGAGTAACATAGACTATATTTTATTTTGGAAAATAATAGGGTTCCGTATGATATTTGGATTTTTCGTCATAAATAAAATGATAGTTTACATATTATTTTTGTCAGCGAAACGAAGTTTGCAGGGACAGCTAGTCTAAAATATAACGCTTTCTGTTCCAGCTACCTATACCCAGACGGTCGGGATGTGAACCCAGATCTAAGCAGCGCCATCATATCACCTGCAGAGGACCATATCACAGTTACACAGGAGCAGTATGAATTGTACTGTGAAATGGGTCAGTAACGATTTAATAATTATTAGTACTATTTCTGGGCAAATTTAGCTTGGGGGGTTTCTTGAAGAAATTTGCTATTTGACAATTATTAGTCCTTACTTCTGGCAAAATTAGCTTGGGTTTCTTGAAGGAAATTTTGTTTTATTTTCATGAAAATAAAGAACGCTTATTATGAAAGTGGAAGTTTGTGAATGTTTGTTACCTCTTCATACCCAAACGACTTGATGATTTTTTATGTGGAGATAGCTAACATATCTAACTAATAACATTTATTTATTTATTTACTCAAAACTTAAATCTATCATTACAGGTAGCTTAACATGTGCTGGTTGCTATTTCACTATGGATGTTTAACTAAAATCCACGCGGGCAAAATCTAGTTCAAAACTTTTCTGTAGCATTCTTTAACACTTTACCGAAACAACTTTGTATTTTTGTCTTGAGAAAATGATAAAAGTTGACATTTAAATATTTATATCATTCTAACAATAAACAATTTCCTAACGTTACAGGTAGCACGTTCCAGTTATGTAAGATCTGTGCGGAGAACGACAAAGACATCAGGATAGAGCCGTGCGGCCATCTGCTGTGTACACCGTGCCTTACTGCCTGGCAAATTGTGAGTAGCGTTACAAATAGTTATAATTAAATACCAGGTTTGAAATGGTCTCTTTGAAACTTCCCTAGATTGGGTCCAGGGTAGTTTCAAAGAGACCGTTTCAGAGTTACCTATATGCAATTTCTTATTTGGTCTGATGTACGGTGATGGAAAATGTTATGTGCAAGCCTGGATTTAAATATTCGAAATCAGATATTGCAACACCGCTTAGCGTTAGTGTAGTCAAATGCATTATCCTTCTCTATATAGAAAGCTGTCATTGTCATTCTCTATATAAAAAGCAGTCATTGTCAAATACAGGATATTTATAGGCTGGAATTATCGTTATGTAATTTCCTGCCGGTTCTTCTCTATAAGAATGACGTTTTGGTACCGCACAACTACAGATTCACTAACGTCTCAAAAGTGCCTAAGAAGGCCTACTTAAAATAAAAATCTTTTTGATTTCATATCTTAAGATGTAACGCTTTACCAATATTATTTTTATATGCTATAAACGTCTGCGTCTAAGTTTGACCTTCCATTTCCATTTTACCAATCCCACAATACAAACAACCTTTCACAATAGCAAAACCAATCTAATTCTAAACTTATATACTATTACATAATATATACTAATTACATAAAAGGATATCTTTATAAATATAACATTGTCTCCCACATTTCCAGGACTCGGAAGGCCAGGGCTGTCCGTTCTGTCGCGCGGAGATCAAGGGCACCGAGCAGGTTGTAGTGGACGCCTTCGTACCGCCGAGACCGCCCAACACAGAATCCAAGTAAGATACATGATATTATCAAGATATTCTAAATTTACGATGAATATAAAGTCCGTGTTCTTCTTCGTTTCGTGCCAATGATACAACTTTTTGATTTAATGCGCCCAATGTTCAGCAATTACAATAAGGTATTAGACAGTGGCGTAGCTACGTTGGATGGCACCCAGTGCGGAAGTTGATGGTGTCATTCCATCGAAAGTAAAAAGTTTAAGTGAGTGTCAACCCAAAAATAATAACACTCGATTCGGCTCGCCCCCGCCGCCCCCCTACGTTTGCTACGTCACGGGAATTAGATTAAAATAAACTGATTTGTCCGTCAGTAGATTTCCAAAAAATATTGGATCTATTTTAATTAATCTATATTACATTTTCAGACACACAAAGACTGCAGTGAAACCAGTTTCGTCGAACTCGTCCGGTTCGTCGGGATCGTCCGGTTGTAACGGATCTAGTAAGTGACATTTATAATACTGAACACTCCATCTATTTCTCTCTAGCTCATTTTACTTATCATTTAAATGAACAGGTTCGCACGAATAAATTTAGTTCCACAGATTTTCAAATTAGACAGACACACTCCCTGATTAAAAAAGTTGTTAGTCAGATTTGTGAATCACGAAAATGCTTGTCCTACGCAGAGATTGAAACTGCAGCAAGTTGCTCAAAGTGGCTTGTGCACTTATCAATCGGCTATCTTTGCGATTTAAGCTAGCTGAGCTTAAAATATTCTACAAAGATATAAGATATCCATGGATCGAGGAAAAAAACTGGTATGACTGTTAGAGGCAATACATTTATCTTCGCCCTTGATCGATTTTTGTTCCCACAAACACCAAGTTATTCTTCGCCATTCAAATATAAACCTTATTTCCATTATCACTAGGTGTAGATGTGACGATATCCGGCAACTCGAACGGCTGGGCGTCTCGGAACACAACGTTCAACGGCCTCACAGACGACATCGACGACGCAGAGGTAAATATACCTTAAATATTACTGTATACGGTATATTTTAGGGTGTTAGGAAATTAAAATCTAGAGTAGCTGAAAAAGATTAAAAGTAAACTGAACGTTAAAGGACTAAGTCTTTTGAGCATTGTATTTTAAGAGAAGCAGTACAAATTGACAACGAAATTAGTGGCATTGATGTAGTAAAAAATTAAAAATATTCCAAGCTATTTCTTTTAACGCTATACAGTGACAAATTCCAAATCAGATTTCGGTTTCCAAGAGTTAATATACTAACAGTTTTCTCCGTAAAGGTAGGCAATTGCCACGTATACAATACACACTGAAAGTGATGTGAATCACTTTGACTTGACAATAACAAACAATAAATATATTACTCAGCCAAAATATTGCAGAATTGCAAAGCGACGACATAGCACAGCGGTGTCTATGACTACCCCCACCTAAAATGATATTCGTTAAAATATTAAATTAACAAATTCGTCGGCGTCGCCGTATGTTTGTAGAAACATCGAAAAATACCTTTATTCTTTTTTTTATTTTTGATCTTATAGCACATAAAATAAGGTACATTTTACCCTAAACTTTTATTGTAAAAGGCTTTTAGGGTATTTCCATACATATTCGCATGGTTTGCATTGTGTAGTTGTGTGGCATGTTTGTTGTTTAAGCTTGTATCCATGCATTCTCTCATTGTTTTGTTGATTTCATTATTTTTTTTCAAGGTTTTATGTATATCTCTGACTTTTAACGGCCGAATGTGTTTATATCCGTGTACCTCTTTATATACTTCTATCCTGTTCTGTCATTAAGAACTATCTTTTATTAGTAAGAGAAAAAGAGCAGGAAACCGCATGCGGCAGAAACAAGACAAAAATATAGAAGTATAGGAAAATGCCAGATATGTGTGAAGTTTGCAAGATGATAGCCACAATATGTCAAAACCTACATCTAATAACTAGATTCCGCGCGCGGCTCCGCCCGCGTGGTGCGTTAACTCGCAATAAAAAGTAGCCTGTGTCACTCAGTGAAGATGCGGCTTTTTAATGGTGAAAGAATTTTCAAAATCGGTTCAGTAGTTTCAGAGATTACCCATTACATACAAACTTACAAATTTTACCTCTTTATAATATTAGTATAGATAAAAGCGCAACACATGAAACGAGACTTGCGCGCTGTTTTTAAACATTGCCCTGTGTATACGTAGCTTTAGTTAGCTATAAGTCTTCTACACCATCACATTATTGCACTAAATGTAAAAAGTCACGCAATTTCATATAGTAATACATTATTAGATTTGCTTGTTTTTCATATCCAATAAGTGTAAACAAGTGTTGGTAAAACAATAAAAAAATAAATAAATTAGCTCCATTAACTTCAAAATGTATGAACGCTCATACAGACATACTCACAAGTAGATTTAGCTATCACATAAAGGCCAAGTCAAAGATAAACATGAACCGATGCATGCGTCCATATATAAACGTAATGGTTGTTTGTTTACAGAGACAGCGGCGGAAATCCCCGCATGCTTAGCTTGCACGGGTTATGTTTGCTTGACGACGCCGATGGATCTATTGTATTTGTACTGTATTGTCGATTTTTTATGAGTTTTGCAGTGGTCGGGGTTTTTACTGTTGTGAAATTGAAGTTTGTACAATTCAAAGTTGAATAAATTTTCGGGTAGGAATCGAATCTGTAACTTTTGGTGAAATGCCACCAGTGGCTTTACCCGATAAAACTTAAAGTTCAAAACTTAACATGCAATACAATTGTAGCACATGTTTTTCGGTGACTAAATAATAAAAAAGTTTCTATAATATTGTTTTTACTAAACATGAAAATCTTCACAATGTTTCAACAATTTTAGACTTACATAATAATAAATTATGAAGCCTCAAATAAAAAATCCTGTATTATACTCTGTCTAACAGTTGTATAGTATATAATAAACATCTTACAAACCGTATCTTTTATGAAAGTACTTTCTAGAAACTACAAATTAAATAATATAAAAATATTTACTAAGACAAAGTTGGGAAATGCCCCGCCCACTGCACAACCCACGCTTTAGTTTGTGACGCATGATATCTGTGTGAATACATTGATTTGGGTAAGCGATGTCATTGGCTAGCTACACTTGTACGACGCCTGTGATTGGTGGATATGATTGTGACTGCTAATCTGAAAAATATTCTTGGTTATTTCTTATAAAACTGCCTTGATAGCCGAGTGGTATAGATCACCACGCGAATTACTACACGCAACGTGTCGCGGGTTCGATCCTCGCGTAGGACAAGAATTTGTGCTATCCACAAATGTTTGTTCTGAGTCTGGGTGTCTTTATGCATGTGAATTGAATGTCTGTGAAACCCCCCGCGATACAAGGATTACATTCCTTAGTGTGGGAGTCGTTTATCAAAAGTAAAAAAAAACCTTTCAACCTAACATAGTATCATATCGAAGGAGGTATTATGTAATTGAAGCACCAAATTATTTACTTGCTCAACTTACACATATTATTATTCATTACACATTTGCACGTAGTTTGCTTTAAGCAAAAGTGCTAAATATTCAGTTTTTCAATCACAATCGTATCCTAAGCTTATTGTCATTCAAAAGTGATGTCATTTTATACATTTTAAACATTGAACAAAAGTCTTTAAGGTTCAAAATAGAATGCATCGTAAAATGATGTCGCTTGCAGTCTTTTGTTTGTTTCTTTATAAGGCAATGTTGTGGAAATCATTATTGGTTGGTATTTAAATAAGAGATTCTTTGCGTGAATAAATCTTATTTGTTTGTAATACCGAATTAAAGATGACCCACTGCGAGATAAAGGGCCTCCTTTATAGAGAAGAAACTAGTATTGATCTAAGAAAGAAGTAAAAATGAAATTTTAATAATTTATTGATCTCTAAAATTCAAGAAATATCATTATATTACATTTTAACTCCTTTATAAAAATATCAAAATGAGTAGATATGATTTATTGACGCATAAAAATCTCTTATACTGCATTCGTTCTGTATTTCAGATGTTGACTTTCACAAGTTTCTTGCAAAAGTGATATATCTACGCGCTTTTTGTATTGTCTATTCTTTGCATAACGTGTCATTCAAATTTGAACATTATAACAGTTGCAAAGTAGTGTTTTTTCGCAAATTTAAATGGTGGCCAGTTTTTATATTATCCCAGTGTGAAAATCTTTATGAAGTATATCACTTTTGCTTACAAAATATAAAACAAGTATTTATTTTTAATCATAAGTCAGGTAACATCAGTAGATTAGGAAAAAATATTTTTCTAAACAAAGACATTAATATTGTTCAATTTAATATCATTGTTTTTCTTTTTTGTTATTAAGATACTTAGTGCACTTAATGCAATAGTGTTAATTTAATTATTTATAATTATTTTGCCGACTGTCCGTCGTAATTTAAAGTTTTTTTTTTTGTATATACACTCGTAGTTAGGTATTTTGAAATTAATTAATTGTAATTCTATCAAGTTTTTTTAATGGAAATATTTTCCTGAATATTTTTTTAGGTTTTATGAAAATTTGTTTAATTGAAGCAGATTAGTCTTCTTTTTGTTGTAGCGTTTTTCTTTTAATTTTTATCTTTTTGATATTACTAAGTTATCATCCTGAAAAATCAAGATTTCTAGATATTAGACATGTTTTCGGTTTTAGATTACACTGATTTTCTATAACATTATTTATTAGCAAGTAAATTTTTATACTCCGTTATCGCACGCTCACCACATATCAATATAACATTTGTTTACTGATCTTTATTATTAAAGGGGGTGTTATCATAAAAAAAAACTAGAAAAACGCTACAATGAAACCATATCGAATGAAAACGATTTAGCTGTTTATGACAGCCCTTGAACTAGTTTAAAAATGAAATGCTATTCATTATCCCGGATAAATTGTTCGTTATGTTTATTCTCAACCCGCTTACTACGCGCTCTTAAAGCAATACTGTTGCAATTGTGTAAGCGAGAAGGCACTATACGCATTGTAGAGCGCCCTTTCCCTTTCACAATAAGTAGAGTATTGCTTTAAGAGTTCATAATACAAGCCGTATTTGACGTTGATCAATAATTTAATTATTATTATTTTACTTATTAAGTCGACTTAATGATTTATTTATTTTTAAGTGTATTTTTTATGTTGAAAATATACGCTTGGTGACATGTGCTTATTTGTTTTAGTTTCCTTTGCCTTGTTTTTTAGTTTTTTTTGCTGTTGGTTTTAAAGTAAGTAAGAGATGTTAATTTGCACGCTGTGTTTTATTTGCCTTTAAATTGGAATGATTATATTTCGCATGCTATTCTGGATTTTTAGAAAGTTCTACCTGGTATTCGAGTTCTTTTTAAATAAATAAATTTCGAGCAATCTTGAATCTTTATTTTCTGTTCGATAACTCACTGATAGAACTTAAGTTCATTGATTTTTGTGCTTAATATTTTTACTTAAAATTTAAGATGTAGCTCATTGTAAAGTCATCGTCTTGTTAGCAAAAATCAGTCTAGACGTTTTAAAAATAACTTGATAGGGACAAATTGGAACACAAATACTAAATACTCGGTGTACTGATATCATTGTTATTTTTTTTGTAAATTGAACGTTCAAATGCATGGTCTTATTAAAGTTATTGGCAAGTGCCTATAAACAAGTATTTCAATCTGACGGAAAACATCTAAAAATAAGTTTTATGGAAATGTGACACTCTTAAAAGCTTGCTATTTTGACTTTCAGAATTAAAATTATCTTGTTAAGAGTGCGAGACAAATAAATAATAAAAACCGGGTTAAATAGCACACCGAAAAAAGTCTATTTCTAAAGTTCAGTTCTTGTCATATTTTTTTTGTGGTGCACAAACATTAATAGGAGTATGATAAAACTGAGAATCTTATCTGAGTAGTTTAAATTACCTTCAGAAAATTGTATCTGGTAATATATACCTGCTTTTATCGTAGCAGGGTTAAGGTAACCTCTAAGTATAATCCAATCAATTAAATGAATCAAGGTACCTGTAATGATAACATAATATTTTTTTATTGGTAGAATATTGTCACAATAGGTGTTACGTTAAATACCTTGCTATATTATTATAATGTAAAAGGAAAACAGCGTGCTGTTGGGTTGTGACAGTTCGTTGCGCCGATTATTCTCCAGCAGCGAAAGCACAGGAAACGTTGAAGGGTGGGCGATGGGGAGCTGTCTATTATCTTTTTAACGTTCAAAAAGTTCTACATTGTAGCTTAATTTAAATGACTTGATTTTGAATTTGAATAAGGTCAATAATATTCTACTGTTTCCAGCGTCCAAATATTTTGAATATACTATTTTTTAAAGCTTTACCTTCCCTGAGCAATAAGGCCTCATAAGCTAGCATCGGTGGTACCTTCGGTCTGCTTTCTCCTATACTGTAAAGACTCCTTCAGGGGTCACTCACGATTCTAACCCTTCCATTTAATCTGCCTTCCGTTTGTATGCAACATTGACCCTGTATAAAACGACCCAACCTTTAATCATAATAACAAAACAAATGCTCGGGCAAGATACGTTGGAAGGTGGTCTTAGAAACAAATATATGCGGCGAGCACATGACGCCTGGAGCCCAGTACAGACTTGCAGCCGCAAAGACAATGCGGGAACTGCGATGTCGGAACGACGCCGCTTAGCATCCATTTGTATTAAACTCTCCAACTCTGCTATTTCGAAAATGTCACCGCTGTTACATAACTAAGTCGTTTATGTACTTCTACAACATCTGAAGTAATAGATGCTAACACATCGTTACAAACATTCAATCCATCGTCACCCCTCCACCCTAATTTTGTAAGAAGAACTACATACCGTTTTTCTAATAAATAAAAAATCTTGCTTGTGTGATCCTACAACATTTAAAGTAATACATACCCCCTCCAATCTAGTTTTCTAAGAAGAACCAGTATACTGTCCTTCGATTAAACAAAAACAATATTCAACGTAATCAATAGTTACAAACATCCAATCTATCCTAACCAGGACTGGGCAGAATTCAACGCAGCAACATCAACAATAGCCGCCCTACGTCCATCAGTCCGTTCCCCCCTGGCGTCCCCGCGGCACTCGCCGCGCGCCCCGCGCCGCGCCCCCCACACGCCGCACAACGAGAACGCGTACGGCGAGCTGCGCGCCCCGCCGCTGCCGCCGCGCAAGAGCCTGTCCCCGGCTGAACCTGTTATAGTGGCTGCTAGCAGTGTGCAGGATATAGCTGCAGCTAGCAGTGCGCCAGGTAAAACTCTCTTTTATGATTAATAACAATAATGTTCGGACCGATTTCGGCCACGACGGCTTGTGTTACTATGACACCAGCCAGCTACACGGGACATATTATAGTGCACAAGGGTGTGCGCAAAGGTGCACGCTCTATTCCGTTACTTTCACAGCCCGATGGGACGGCAATCCGACATTCAGTCCTATGGTCCATCCTTTGGCTTAGCAGTCCTATGGGTAAGACCATAGGACTGCTAAGCACTAGGCTATCGCAGCTTCATGATAAATAATATATTAATAACTAGCTGTTTCCCGTGACTTTTCCCGCGCGATTGACGCTTATAGCTGCAAAAACATTGTCCGCCTTTAACGCAGTCGGTTTAAAAGTTGCCGACGTGTCGGTGCGGAACTCTTTAGTGATGTCACTATTTATAGTGACAGTGCGCAGTGTTATTGCAGGTAAAGTTGCTAAATAATTTATTATAATAAATAATAAATTATTTAGCAACTTTACCTGCAATAACACTGCGCACCACGTCTTGGTAAAGCCAGCACTTGCGGTATGCTTTCAAAACCCATATTAAGGAACAGTGCTGAGAAACTGTTAGTCTATCAGTATCGTTACTTGATATGGGTGAAATTGTTATGCTATATCTTAAATTGAAATTAAATACTCCAGATAAATAGTTAACATATAAATCCTTACCATCAGAACCCAGAAGACGTTCATCCTTGGAGCCGGAGCCAGACTCCCGGCATCGGCTGACCTCCATCATCACAGGGTCCACGGAGACCATCACCGGAGTCATCGACACGAGGCATGAGGTATGTTAGTGAACATCACTTATAATAACTAACTATGCTATAAAGATAGCTATATTTTATTTGGGTAAAAAAATGTATGAAAGTTTATTGATTGCATTTTAAAATTACAAGAATGACAATATTGTGAAGCTGAACTAACTAGTTTTAGGTAAAATAAATGCGAAAAATAAGTTTTTATATTAGCTTATAACATAGTTGATCTCTTCAACAATAACTTCGTGCACTGATTAAATCTTATTCTTAATATATTTACAAAATTAATATCAGCTTTCGTCATATTTTCTAACACTAAATGACCATAAAACGTTTCAGGTACCACCAGACCCTAGAGCATTTGAAAAGCCTCGTAGAGCGTGCACTCCTCAATCAAACAGTAGACCCTTACCAGCGCCACCTCCCGAAAGACCGACCGAAGCCCCCACTCCCACAGAACCCAAACCAGACAACAGATACATCCCAGACAGACAAGAACGAACAGACAGACACGTGAACAATCAAGAAAGCAGACCGATACCAGATAGACATGTTCCAGAAAACAACAGAATTCCTGAAAGACATGTGTCCAATCAAGAAAATAACAGACAAATACCGGAAAGACACGTGTCAAACCAAGAAAACAGACCAATCCCAGACAGACACGAGAACAGACAAGAAAGGGTCCAAGAAAGGCCGGAGAGGATCGAAAATCGAGATTCAAGACAAGAAAGACATATCCCAGAACAAAGACACGAGACCAGAGTCATGGATAGGCAAGACAGACATATTACAGAAAGTCGGGAAAAGTTAGAAAGACACCTCCCTTTATCGGACAGTCGGCATACGGATTTCCGACTCCCACCGGAGAGACCACCAGAAAAACCAGATAGAATTATTGAATCTAGATGTAGTTTTGATAGGGAAACTAGGCTGGAATCTAGGTTGGAAAGTAGGGCGCCGCCTAGGCAGAGATCCTTGCCGGCGACGACTAGCGGTAGTGTCGACCAGCCAGCCAAGTCGACCACTATGCCTAAGTTTCCATCTGAGGATGTGAAAGACCCGCCGTATGAGAATGTTGCCGTGGAGAAGAATGAGCTGGCTGTAGCACGTAAGTTATATATTTTATTTTATTTACATTTTATTTTATTTAATTTATAATTTTTGTAATTTATTATGTTTTTTTACTAATTATTATTGGCCTTTTGATGCTTGATTAATTTGTATAGGGTCTTATTCAAAAATATCTGATTTAAGTATCTCTTACAGTTTAATTGTTCAAATATACACATATCTTCCAACTTAGATTTAATTAGATATTGCTGCAACTATTATTGTTATTTGATCTTATCACGAAAGTATCTGAAATTAAGTAAAGGAAGTGCTTGTATGTTATAGTTTTCTTCTTATTAATTTAAAGAATATCTTAACATTAAACCTAATATTTATATTTCCAGCTAAAAAAATCAACCCGCTTACTCACGACAAGCACGGCAGAAAGTACGGCGACAACGTTTCGTACGAAAACATAAATTTAGACTACATTGCGCGTTTAGTAGGGGAAGGTTACCCGAAAGATATCGTCGTGCGAGCATTGGGCATCACGAGAAACGATCTGGAGATGGCCTGCGATATACTACACGAGTTTGGATCTAAAATACCTAATAAGTGTTAATGATAGGTAGATTGTTCTTTAAATCAATGATTTGGTGAGGTAAGTGATGGTTTTTGTACAAAATTTTCATTTGATTTGTAAGGAACAATGTGTAGGTAAGTTTTTGTGGCGCAGAAAAGAAATATTTACAAAAATTTTGAAGTATTAAAGCTTATTTGGCCATCAAAACTTATTTACATATCTCGTTCTATACGAAAATCTTTATTAAGTTCAAAAAAAATTGTTACGAATTTTATAAAAGCAATTCTGAGGCCAAAATATGTATGTAAAACAACAACACCATGTATACACAACTGTATACGACGCTTAACAAACAAAAAGTGACCACTTGCTTTACCAAATAAACAATTACTTAACAGAGTTATTAGAAATCGTACCTTATGAATTAAATATAAGTCTGATTTTAAAGTGTACATATTTCAGTGGCAATCTCTATATTCGACAGACATAGGATAATGGCATCTACCGCGTTAGGAATAACGACTATTTTACTTTGAACAGTACGAGTTATATTGTTAGGATGTAACTGAAATACGGGTGTTTATGTATTTGACCGATTCATAAGTGCAATTCTGGTATAGTATAGGATCGATATAAGTGCTTGTAAACTCCATAGGTCAATAAAATTGCTTTGAAACTAAATAGGATTTTTTACTGCGACGTATTGACTAAAAACTCGTTGGTTCTTATAATTATCAATCGAACACAGATTTTTTATGAACAAATTAACTCAATTAATATATTTTTTTTCGTTTAAATGCTATAGCTGGTCCAAGCTTTGAAAGGTTGATCAATTTCATCTGCAGTCTTATCATATTAATTGTGATTAATTTACAAAAAACTTATCAACTAATCACAGCTTCAGATTTGAGAGATAATAACCAAACTTTTGTATTGATCAGCTATTTACCAACCGGAGATATTTTCTTAACTATTATCAAGAAATTACATTCATAATTCATATAGGTACATCTTGGTTCTATAAAATCCGAACAAAATATAATCTACAATGTCATGTGCCTACAATTTAGGCGGTGAAAATGACGAAGATCTAATCAAGAACAAATTACATAATACAATCTAAGCCACATCGTGAAAAAAGGCTCAATAAATCATTATTTATTCTTCAAAATTGTCAATTTCTTTCATGCTATTAAAACACAGTAAATGCAATAAAAAAGTCAAGTTGAAGGTTGATATTGAATATACTGGGGGCTTACCTCTCTCTTTATCTCGTAAGATGTGCTATTTGCGGAAGAGAGACATTACTTTGCACCGCGTAGAGCGATGTCTTGCTTTTACAACTAGTACAGTTGTTACTTAAAAAAGTGTTAAGTCTCCAAGTATAACGCAAAGCTTAATTTTCAAATACAGCTAAAATGTACTTTAAGTGCCTGAAATCTAATTTTATATTCAAAACTATCCCTTAAAGATTATATTATTATTTAATCAAAATGTTTGAAATATTAAATTTAAAAGTCCCAATTAAGCAAAGCAATTTTTAACCAACGTCTCCCACTTATTACAAAAAAAAAACAATTTCCCCTTTTTTATTAAAGTTAACTTAAGGCCCTTTATACACAAGGCAACTTTTACCTTTTGAAAACACTCCTAAAATGATTATTTACATTATTTTTTCGATCCTATACCTTAAATAAACTTAGCCCCAATATCCCCAAAAAACAATTAAAAATATACCTTTCTTACACGCATTATAAAATCATTAGAATAAGCAAATAATATCAGTAAGGTTGAATTTGTTAAAAACAAGGCGTTGAACTATTATATTATAAGTAAAATGAAGCTATCTTATGGTAAAATAATGTTAATAGTTAATTAATTACTTGATTCGTTAGAGTATTTGTGACGTTAAAACATAACCCCCTAACAGTCGGGTAAAGTGGGTTACGGGTAGTTAGTAAAGCTGGAATATTTTTATACTGAAAACCTATTAAAATAGAATCGATTTTTAATAGAAAATCTTGAACTTTTCCATTAATGAATCTCCTACAAGGAAAAATAAAAGATAATTTCTTAAAAAAGTTTGCTTTCATACAAACCACATTTAAAGAAATGTAGTTGTATTTATTGCTATAGTAAAATAAATCTTGCTTTACCCGTAACATACTACAAAATGGTTCATAATACACGAATCGCCATAGGGTTATAGATATCCGATCTTGTATGATCTGTGTTATTCAATGTAAACTAGAGTCACAGTATAAATACAGTAGTATGATTCGGACGTTACGTTTCTACGAAATACATGCCTACAGCCACATGGTACGTTAACAGCGATAGGGCTACCTTGACTACTTACAGCATTTTCATTACATTATCACACCGTCTGTTCGTCGCTGCGATACGCTCGCAACTATAGAATTATAACAAAAGCGAAGGCATTTTGGGCCCGTTCATTTGAATACCTCATACTGTAGGTACATATTACTATACTGTGCCACAGTCCTGCAAAAATGCATATATACAGTGTATATATGCATCTTTGCAGGACTCTGCAGAGCTGTTTCTATATTATACACACACAAACAGCTCAAGTACTACACAAAATCCCAAATTCGCAAGAAATTTTGTAATCCTAAATGTTATTTTCTTTTTTTTAAATAGCAACATTGAATAACACAGATTATATCGGCGTGGCAACACTAGAGACAGCTGTCAAAGCAGATGGTCAGATGTAACCGTTTTATAAGCAGCTTGTCATAAACTCTAAAATCGTGTGATAGTATTATAGATAACAATAATTAATAAACCTAATCATAAGGCACATTTAATGTATTTATTTCGCATCATTTAGTAACGATACAATTTATTCCAGTGGTTTTTATTTAATCAGTATTCATTTAATTCATATATTTTTATTTTTCATTAATTAATAATTATATCAGTGTAAATAATTACTTGTATGGATAAATATTGCCTATATTTTCATATAAAATCGCTGTCTCAATGTTTAATTATATAGTGGTTCATATAGAATATATTTTTTCATATTTATGTCGTTTTTATGTATGAGATAATATAAATTTTGACACTTTGACTTATGACACTTGCAATATTTAATGTCTAGTATAACACATAATATTGTTGATGTAAATAATAATTAATATTTATATTTTTTTGAAAAAAAAAAAAACCTCGTACGTGTTGCATTGATCTTCCTTTTGGTATAAAATTAGAAAAAAAAAAATTGCTAGTATGATAAGTTTAATAAAACAAATTCTTTTTTAAAATTCGAGGAGCTTATGGCGGCACCAAGGTTTTCTAATATTCTCTTCGTATTTT
This sequence comes from Chrysodeixis includens, assembly GCA_941860345.1. Classification (NCBI taxonomy): domain Eukaryota; kingdom Metazoa; phylum Arthropoda; class Insecta; order Lepidoptera; family Noctuidae; genus Chrysodeixis; species Chrysodeixis includens. The sequence goes on from OW796116.1 coordinate 406,283, forward strand.
TCTATGATAAGAAATATTTTGTAAAAGTGCAATTTGTCAGATTCGTTTTTTTATATCGCTTCACACAAACTGCTTGAAATCTTAATTAATTATGTTTTATTATTATTGAAAATGTTAATGTGTTGTTTGGCCTTATCTTTGATTATTTTCTACTGTTTTTTTTTGTTATTGCAACACAATTAACGTGCTTAGTGAATGAATTGACTGAATTTTAGGTTATAATCTATCTAGTCTTAATATTTCACTTTTTTGCTAATTTCATCTGTTCGTTTTTAATAGGTAATTAAATGCGGATGCTAATTGTAATTATCGCCAGTAATTTTTAATATAACGACTATTCTTTGGTCGGTAGTTAGTAGTGTTCACGAAGCTAGGTGACTGTACTATGAGCGAATACATATCCACCACACTACTAGTCAAATATAACCTTTTTTTATTAAAATGTATACTCGTACACATTTTGTTTAAAAAAGATTTAAAATTAGTATCTTGTGAACAATGTTGAGTGTATATTTGATGATTTAAAGTATCTTAAAATAACTTAAAATCAAATTTGATCTCCATTTAATTTCAAAGACAAAAATATGTTAACTAAAAAGAGATGACACTATAGGTCTGTATAGCTCTGTCTCTTTCTGTCACAGTCTACAGGCGTTAAAGTGTAACACCCCCTTTATTTAAATCATTAAAAAGTTTACACCAACCATAATTGTAATTCCCATATAACCTTAAAATATCGAATACGCAAGCTGTAATAATTATAATTTTGTTTTATAAACGCGTATCGCTTCTTACAATATTAGTTATAAAAAATATTTCTAGTTATTTATATTTAGTCAAATTGTTTATAATCTCAACAAATAAAATATTTTCCGGGTAGTTTTTAATGGAGTTAAAATTTAACGTTTTTTCTTGCTCTTGAAATGATTGCAATCAAATAACAAACGGTTTGTGAAAAAGTTAATTTGTATGGTTAATATCTGAAAAGAGGTTTGCTGAAAGTGAGATTAAAATCCGTCTTATAAAGCTTACTACCTGTACCATAGACTCTTAAAGCTAGACTTTTGCTAGTGTGGAAGCGAGACAGCACACTACATTGCCGGTAGCGACATCTCTCTCCCACAACGGTAACAATCCTTCTTTAAGAGTTCATAAGGGCACTAAAGCAACACTGTTATAAAATAAACCCTATTTCAAAAGTAATAAGGTTGATTATTGTAAATCATTGTTACTATTGACGTGCATATAACGCACGCTTGAAACTGCCATCTTGTTACAATTATTAGCTTATAACTAACTGTTTTGTTTTTCAATAATTTATCTTTTTAAGATTTTGTGACAAGATTAAGGACCTAATATAACCGCTTAAAGTAGTATTATTGCGAGTGTGGAAGCGAGATTGAGTACTACGCGGCGTAGAGCGACGTCCCTCATTCACACTAACAATAATATTGTCTTTAACAGTTGTGTTAGACTCTCTGTTGTAATTGTGAAAGTAAGACAGCACTCTATTCTGTGGGTAGCAGCATCTCGCTTTTATAGTTACAACAAGTTTCTATTAAACAGTAAAAATTCAAAGATGGATTATTGAAAAAGCTTATTGTTCAATTGATTGTGTCATGCATAGAGAGGGATAGAAATACGTGTTTTTATTCACAAGAGAGAGACAAAAGTAGGAGTTTCATATCACTGCGACAATATTTTGCAAAGAACCTTTATGTACAATGCACTTTGTCTGTGTTTAACAAAAATGGCTGAAGTTATTGTTGGAAATTGAATAAGGGTAGATGACTTCGTTATAATCTAAAACCAAATAGATGATGGAAAATAATTGACACGTATAGAGCTACAAGGATCTTTTGGCACGTGGATGACATTAACATGAGGGCGCTAGTGTGCACATTCGCAACAAGAATCAACTCAACTGTCTGTCAAATGTGATGGTTTTTCATATACGGAGGCATTAGTTTCAATTTTGGCCACGTGTCGAAAGATCCTTGTGGTTCTATATTTAAATAAAAATAGTAATAAAATATGTTTTGAGTTTAGAAGAACTAGTTTTGTCAGAAAATCTGCAATATCGCCATATTTTAAAACATTTTGTAATGTACAGAACTAAGTCTTAGATTTTTTGTTAATCTTGCTGTCAATGATCTAATTACAATAAAGTCATTTACCCTACTGTATAGATTGAAAAATTGGTGAAAGATTTGGCTTTTAGAATGATTCCAGATTGATTACTATGAATGACCCAACAAAACTGAATATTTTAATAGGTATTTTATACTTCAACAAAAACGAGTAAAAAAAGTAGAGTTCTTGTTAAAATGTAAACTAGTTTGTTATAGTTCAAATTTGAGAGAGTTGAAGTGTGATTTTATTAAAATTTTGCCACTTCAATATGTTTTGACATTATTTTATAAGGAGATATCTATGCCCTGTAGATTTTTTAATTTATCTGGAATCATTTTATTACATTTAAGACACATACTTTAGTAAAATTTGTTATTGTTTTGGCCAACAGTTAAATTTGTTTATTTTGGTGGATTTGTATGTAATCGATTTCCTTTTTTGTAAAAATTATGAATTTAGTAATGCATTGAAAATTGTGAATTATTTTTAATACAACGCCATCTATCGGATGTATGTCGGAATGTTTTGGGGGAGGCGTCGTTTTGTTTTACGCTTAAGTAAAAATACGTTGCGAATAAAATTAAGTAAAATCACTTGTTGTTTTTTATTATAGACCTAAAATATATTAAACAACTCAATATGAGATACTGTACGACGATATTACCATTGTCGAAGCGAGACGCCTTTACGCAGAATTTTGCGCCGTCTCGCTTCCGAAGTGGCAACAGTTCTGCTTTCAAATCGTTTAGTAGGTTAGTAGTAATCAATTTAAATCAATAGACAAGATCCAGATGTTAAAAACTTAATTTGATAGTAATTTAAAACCTAAAAGTATAAAGAACCTATTACGATTTAACAAAAAAAAAGACCACGAAAAGCATTATTGGCACAAGTCGCTTAGTAAGTGTTTAAAATAAAAGAATTCATTTTTCTAAAATAAATTGACATATAATTGCTTGACCGTCTATTACCAATTCTATTTTAAATTTAAATAAAGAAACAGTCTAGAAATAACAAAGTTATTTCAAGTATTAACAAAATATTTTTCGATTAAAATTATTTTTACGACCGACGGCTCATTTCACAATGAAATGCCTTGCAAAAGTCGCAATCGTTAACTTGCCGTACGTACAGAATCGCAAACTCAAAATATATTATGAAGTTATAATAATTTAAAACTCTAGAAATGTTTACTGTACTATTATGTATATTTATTTCAAAGGTAAGTCAGATTTAATTTTATAATATAACTAGCGACCTGCCGAAGCTTCGCATGAATACAATACATATGGTTTAAGTGTATACGAGAATATCTATTGAAACATTCAGTAGTTTTAAAGATCTAAGCATACATAGAGTCAGACAAACATACACTGGAATGTGACGTTGATTTATACTTTGTATTAGTTACAAAAAGTAGGTATAGATCGTTGAGAACGCCATTTTTAAATTTGTTTAAATCTCTTAAATGTTTTTAAAGAAAAGTATTCTTTACTAAATGTGATGTCCGAATGTCAATCCTTTTATTTACTTTTTTCTGCGTGATAGCCTACTCAAAAACCGCACGACTGCAAAGTAAAAATTCTCGAGTTCAAACCCCAGGCTTGCACCGAGATTTCGAATGTTGTCCGCTAAATAAATATCACCGCTTTCGTGTTACGGAAGGTACCTACGTCAAAGTGTGGGTCCTGCGCCTGATCTCTCTCCGGTCAGGAATGCACCTGTACGAACTCGCTTGTGTCCTGCTATATATTATGTGCCGCTTAGCTGGCTGGCGTCTAGTCGCACTAGCTGCCTTGCCAAAATTGGTCAGACCACTAAATTGCGTTTCCCTTATTTTTCAGTTACAGACAGCCGTTACCCAATTTCCAGACCACATTGATTTACAGAAAGTTGGTGAAGCTATTTTCAACAATGAAAAGTATAACGTTCTAAAGCCAACGACCCATATTATGTCGGACTATTTCAAAGATACCATGCTACGTCAAGGAAACACCGACTTCCCAACAAAGCGGGTATTTATAGACAAAAATGGATTCCGACATTTTTGGACTGGATTTTTGACTCCAAGTGAAAGCTTAAGGAAAACTGACGGTATTAATTTAAATCTATTACCTATCACTACAAGTAATAAAAGGAATAAAGATTAAAATTTTTGTGTTGTTCCTAAAGGTCTCAAAGATTACACTGGGGTTAAGAAGCCAATATTGCGCGACGGAGGTGACGAGGAAACAAAGACCGAGGATGATGCAACTACAGTAACTGTTGAAGAGACGACCACTGAAAAGGCTGAAGACGATTCGGAAAAGAAGGATCCAGATCCAGAAATTATTGAGGAAGCTCTTACGGCCGCTGATGAAATTACTACAGCCATCGCAGATATCGTGACTACACCTACTGCTGATTTAACTACAACAGGATACCCTGTATTCCGTGCTGAAGAAATTGCTACAGCCGCGCCCCTTCCTGAAAATACAGTCGCACCCTACGACCCAGGCACTACAGTGTACCCCCATGATTCTCTCTCTGTAACAAAACGGATAAGAACTGTTGCTAAAACGACGTTCTTTTGCCCGTACTTAGGTACCATAAGTATGTCGGCGTTCCTTGATTAAAATTTTGATGAAATATAAATTATTTTACCATAAAAACAACTTCATCGTTCACTGAATTGATTTGTTCCGATAATGATTATGTGCGATTAGAAATCGTTTTACACAATTTGATTTTATTTTCTATCACCTTACCACGTAATATTCGTAACAAAAATATTTTTTTTTCCATTTTGTAATTTCTCTTTTCGAAGTGTCAAGTGGTCTGCTAGACCTTTGCTTGGCTCGTCAAAAAAAGATTTAATAAAAACAATAACATTGCGAAAATACAACTTTATTGAACATCAACAATATCGTCTTTGTCTTGTTTCTTTCTGTCACCACCCGCAAACCTTCTATTAAAACGTCTGGTCATATACGGGTCAAATTCTTCTTCAACTTTATACTTATCAAAGGTTCTGAGGAAACTGCTCATGGCTGTCTGAAAGGCTCTCCTGTAACTTGTGACCGGCATTTTCTCTTTCAACATGACGACTGGTTCAAATGGGATTACTAGGCCGGCCGCAGAGGCAATTAGAGGCATAAAAGGGGCTGGCAAATAGTAGGAAAAAAGCTCCATTGCCCCATTAACTACACACGTCCCGATGTTTCTCAGCACTGCATTGACTTTGGGTACGCCAACAACCTTGACAAAAGGCTCGGAAATAAATTTATATATTCGTAAGGAATAGCTGACTTGTGGTAACAAGTCCTGGCTGTGAGAATCGTTGACTTTTTCTTCTGATACAACTTTTGTTTCGACTGCGGTTTTCAGATCTTCAGGCGCTACTATTTCTTCTACGACTTGTTTTTGCATTTGGACAGGTGTTTCAGTAACTGGTTCGGTTACTTCAAATTGGTCATTTATTTCAGGTCCCTGTGGCTGAGGAAGCAAAAAAATTACTATGACTTAAACGTCAAAAAGATTACCTGTTCTAAAGATTGGAAATTTTTAATTCCAATCTTCTAAATATTACCAAAAAAACTTAGATTCATGGATAGAGAACATATTCTAGCAAGTAATACTCCCTCTATATACTAAAGTTAATGTATAACCAATTCGAATAACAGTCTTATAGGATTACATATGCATCGAGCTCTCGTAAGCCTATTCCAACATCCAGTCAATATGTTAATTGCTCGAATCAACTGGGAATTGCCAATATGGAATATTACCAGACGCAATGAGTTTACTGACAATATTACCTTTCGTGTAATATATTGTGTAACAGATAATTATGTTACGTTCAAATTGGAGGCAGTTGGATAGAATATTTGGTTTTAGATTTTCCTGATTTACCTGTAATTATTGTTTGGGAAAAATAGTAAGCGATTGATTTGTTATGCAAAAGTAATTAACTTAGATACAGCGTAGTGATATTTGGTTAGTTTCATATCTCATTAGTTGTTAAGCCTATTATTTAAACTCACTGCTGAAATCGTAATACAAAATAATGAGACGAATATCGTCCAATAGCTTATTCCCATTTTAAACTACGTAGTTTTTAACTTGCCAAATACATTTCTCTATAAAATATTACATAAATGTCCCTCTAGCGAATTCTATAACGAATAACAATAAACGTGAACGAATAAAAGTTTATATTTTTGATAATTTTATTGATACCGACACATTCTGTGAAATTGAGACTGCATTGGCAGGAAATAAAACTAACCAATCTCTTAGTATATTAGACGTTCTTTCTGAATAAAGTCTGGAATTGAAATACACAAAGATTACATCAGCTTTTCCATATGAAAAATTCATGGATATATTTTGGTCGTTCATTATTAATTATCGTCACAAAATCAAGTACTAGCAATTAATCAGAGGCAACGAAAAGTAAAAGGGTTAGATATAAAATTGTTCAAGTGTATAGAAGCAATAAAATATCAAATAACGATACACGTGGGTACTTTCATTATAGTGGAGTCGGTGGGTAGAAGAATCATGATTCTGTTTTATGTATTAACTTTTACATGTATTGTATTTCTGAGCACCGTGGAGTCGGCGCCGCAGGTAAATTGTATTTCGTATATGTTTACTACTGTATCGGCGTAATCAGAGTTTATTGTTGGTTGATCGATGACTTGGCTAACTAGCGAGTCAGTTCTTATCACGAATGTATCGCAATCGCTATTTTGTGCTACATTCTTTCGATTAAAATATTTCAGATATATTTTGGCTCCCAAACCGTGTATTTTGTCGTTGTCTCAACATTTTAAAATATCAAAATTCGGATTCCTTTTTTTTCGACTATTAATTGCTCCTAAAATTTCTTAAAGACTTGTACAATTTGAAAAGTCTTAGATCTACGCATCAGTATAAGAGCTGTTCAAATTCCAAGATACTCATCTCCATATTTTAAAACTGACTTTATGGAGTTTCTTGCCGGTTGTTCTCCATAAAAATGTCATTTTGGAACCTTGCAACTTGAGTCACTAACATTTTGAATCTGCCTGAGAAGACCTACTCGAAATAAAACCTTTTAATTTTGACACCCAATTTCCCAGGACTATTCCGCTGATTTCTCAAAACATCCACTCCCAACCTTAGCTTTAAACCAGTGTTAAATTTCCACAGGTACCATATGACTACATACCTATAGGGCGAGAAGCGCGTCGAGACAACAGCGCTGGACATCCTCATGACGTGAACCTGAACTACGAACGCCTGTTCCCAGCCCGACGCAAATACGTTGACTCTCCCGTCGTCCACATCGATCCGGATCTAGACTTCTTTAAGAAGTAATTTATAAAAATATATTGTAGCAAATTGGCGGTTTATTTTACTTTTGAGTTTCTTCCCTTATAATAAGTAGAAAATTAAAAAATTGAGTGGTGATATTAGTCTCAGTCAGTCTTAGAAATTTGGTTGTTACGGATTTGAAGTAGGTATGTACCAAACAATGTCTGTTTGTTTCATCTGCGAAGCTGAGTCAATTAGCTGCAGTCAATTTAATACAGAACAGTTTGATAGCTTAAGAAAATATTTGTATTCTTCAAAATTAATTGCTATAATGGAATGAAAACAACAACAGACGAGCAATATTATCCTTTATTAATCAAATACATAGTACTAAATCAGAAGCGATCCACACTTTTGATCAAAATAAACAATATTGCAAATAAAATAACATAATACTATACAAATTAATTTTAAAATCAATCTTACATTTAGTGGGAGTTACACAATGACCATTAAATTAAATAAAACATTAAATGCTATTCCATAAAAGAAAAACTGGTCGAAACAAATGAAATTCAAATAAGATGGTAAATTAAAATTTAAGGAACGTGGGTAATGAGTGGCTGTTGCAAATGGTCTGATTGGAGTTCGAGTATTCTTAGACCAGACCCGTTAGGTCTCAGGTCTGTCAGACCCGGTAATGGGTCTGGTAGACCTGTGGGTCTTAGTGGAATTGGCCGGCAGCTACTAGGGAAGCGATTAGGTCTTGGACGTTAACGTTGTTAGGTACCGGCGACGCTAGTTCCGCGTACCTGCTGGTGTAATCGGAGGGGCTGGCGCGGGACTCCTGGGATTGGTCATCGGCCTTAAACAAGAAGAATCCTTTGGATAATACCGAACTAAGTGTTGTTAGGTACAGATATTCAAGTCACAGAATTTGTAAGGAGTATAAATCAATTGAAATGTCTTGCAGAGCGAACCCAGTCAAGTCCTCTTAACGACTGGTATCAGGAGAAGTGAAAACAATATTTATAGTCCATAAACTTACAAGGAATTAGTTAATGAGTCATAAACTTCTTGTGGTAATACCAAAATGCTATTCCTGTTAGTCGTCCTTAGCTCCATCTAAAATCCGCATTTAATAGCAGCATTTTAGTGAGCGTCCAATAAAATGCTGCTTTAATTAAGCGAAAATATTAGATATAAAATTACAGACAAGTAATATAATGGGCTGTTAGGGATAATACTGTGTTTTTTACTGTGTAGAATGATTTTGAGATAAATAAACGTTTAAAAATTAACTATAAAATAATTGATTTTCTTACCGAAGCCGATAATAGACCGAAGATAAGGAACAGCAATGCAAACCACTTCATCTTGGCAACGGACCACTGTGTTCGACTGCTTTTGAAAATACTTCATATTTATAGTATTTTGTTATAAAAACCGTGAACGAAAATAATTTAATTAAGACCTAATAGTTTAGTAAATCGGATTGATTTGTTTTGCTTTACTTTATTGATTTTAACATAATATTTTGGCTTGTTTTAAACGAAACAAAAAATATTCCTTTTAATGTTTTGAAATATTTAATACATACTAATGATCTACCTCAGCTTCGCACGGATGCAATACTGATGAATTATACATAATATAAACCTTCATCTCGAAATATTCTGTTTATTAATAAAAAAACGCTTCAAAATCTTACTTATAATGAAGATTTTATAACATATTGCTTTTTAGAAAAAAATTGATGGTCTACCACTTTCAATTTAAAGAAAATAAAAACAAGTCAATAAACCAATGAATAAAGAAAATCACTAATACTCTTTAAGGAAACTATAGATACCCAATTCTTCAAACTCCGTTTATTATAATTTTATATTTTACGGCTTTTCATGTAAACATGCATTAGATGCGCATTTTTCCTTATTTTACATACCTAACGGCAACTCACGTCAATGCATTGATTTGAATATTTTTTACACTTAGTCATACTCTTGTCGTGTTGAAGTTAATTTTGTGAAGGTACTTCTTGACTCATTTCAATACACCTTTGTTTTCGTGGGAAATCATCAAATGACCCCGCCCACTGTGGGCGCAGCGGGAGGAAGTGTCAGACTTTTACTGACTGAAACCCACTATGTTCCTCCTAGAGCTCTTTGAGTGCCGGGGTTGCGGTAACTCTTACGAACATCCCGAACCCCCGGGCCGATTTTAATACACCTCTGACAAACGATACAAGAAAACCTGATTCCTAATATTAATCTGGAATTTGGTTTCTAGATGGGAAGAGACCTTTATCCAGCAACGGAAAAAATGGGTATTTCACAAAAATATCGAATTAGTCCGTCACATCATCATCATCGTCATCATCGAACCATGATTGCAGTCCACTGCTGAACATAGGCCTCTCCCAAGGTACGCCACATAGCACGGTCACATAGATTTTCCAAAAAATATTCTATACGTACTTTTTTTGAAGAAATAAAATTAAAATTTAATTTGACACTTAAGTAGGTACTACTACACACACTACACTGTTTACAGGTAAGTGATATGTCTTACAAATGTTTCCAATCTTTGTATTTTTTGTTTCGATAAAGTCATTAAAGGCAGAGGTTTTTAATTTCAAGTAGATCTTTTTTGGCATTTTCGAAACGTTTAATACAACTTACTGATCATTAATTACTGTCAATGTACAATCAAATCTCATGTTAAGCTCTGTGATTAGTTGCAAGTTGTATGGTCAACCAATCACATTCGTGATCAGTTGATTTGACAGCAGACAACAGATTCAATTGACCAGCCTTCCACAAACCGGGGGTAATTTGATTTTCTTATCAACTACCTATAAGGTACAAGTAATATTAAAAACCTTCACATATACTTGTAACACTCTTGTATACAAAGAATATTCAATTCTTGTCACACATGCACGCGTTTGCCGATTTCTCATGCTTCGTACAAATTATTAATGGTTTATCGATTTGTCCATACATATTCATAGGGCTTATAGACTATACGAAGGTCGTTCGCGATACACTACTTAGATTTGCTTCAATATTCTGTAGTCATCGATGTGAAGTGAAAACCTTGGACTAGTGAATAAGTAGGTAAATAGCATAGAAAATTATACAGGAAAAATAAGAACTATAAACGGTTGTGAAGGATTTTTGTATTATATAGAAGAATATTTAACTAAATCTTATCATAATTTCTTTTGTGAGATGCGTACTCACGAGTAGGTATTTAACGGGATAGTCCGACTAGTTCCTGATCGAGTCGAAACGAACTGCCGCCGCGTCAGCTCATGATTAAGGACTCTGGTTGGGTCCGAAACTAGTCGGGCTATCCCGATAAACACGAGTGAGTACACCTTTAATATAATTATAAATAATTCTTACTTGTTTCATAATTCTTAAAAAAAACAACTCCCGCACTATCGTCGTTTGCAAATGCCTCTTCGATATAAAATGAATAAAATAAATAGATTGATAAGGCAGGTATTGAATTATTTTGATTTATCATTGAATGTTATGAATATAAATTAATTCAGCATATTTAAATTAAGCACTATAGTTTGTAAAATATAGCTTGATACCTGTGACGTTTGTCAGAATTACATTACATGGGGGGGGGGGGGGACTGGTATGGGGACATCTTTTGTATTTTATCGATATCTATGTCGTAATGAGTTTTATAAAAAATACGTCGTTACGACATTGAAATAAATAATGAAGAAAGAATTCAAGATGGAAGTTTAAGTCATAATAAGGTGAAAATAAATGTTTTCTTTAAAAAAAATCCCCACTATCGATTTACTTTGCCATTTTTTATTATTATTTTATAATTTTCATACTATAATTTTATCGATATTCGACTGTCATTTAGTAACACGTCCCTATCCCTTACTCTTTTTTTACTGGTATCTTTATAATTACACGATTGTTTTTAAAAATGCGTTTTATTTTTATACACAAAACGTCGTATTTATGTTTAAAAATTTGAACTTTTCTTAAAAAAAATTGTAGTGAAGCTATCTTCAAAACACACTCGGTAATGTCACAGGTATCAAGCTATATTTTACAAGGTATGGTAAAGCTACACGTGTTAAGGAATTTAATCCTTGTATCGTGGGGGTTTCATAGAGTATAGACATTCAATTCACATGCACAAAGACACGCAGGCTCTAGAAAAAGCCTTTGTGGATCGCACAAATTCTTGTCCTACATAGGGATCGATCCCGCGACACGTCGCGCAGTGGTAATTGGCGTGGTGACCTATACCACTCGGCTATCCGTGCACTTAGGTAATTTGTTCGTATTTTATGTCTTTTTTCCTTGCAATAATGATTCGGTGTTTTTTGCTTTTATTATCCTTTGAATGCGCAGGTTATTGAGAACGAAGAACAACGGTATACAGTAGAAGAAACTCTTTAATTACTAGTTTTACAGAGAGTGATAAAATGTGATGTTCACCGCGTTGACTTTCGTTACGCACTGACAAGTTTGTTAATCGCACACGCATGGGATGAATTTGTTGCTTGTTGGTTTATTGTAGGCGCACTTGACGACGTCGTTCTAGGTCAGTCCTTGATTGCTTGTACCCTTGGTTGGCTCGAACATCCTTGAATCTCGATTATATTTCCTCTTCGTAATATATTTAATACCTGTTATTGTCCACTACAGCTTCCTGCATGAAGTGTATAGTGTTCCGGTAGTCAATTGCTGCCATTTCGATCTTTATCTATTTATTTATTGAATACAAAGATAAAAAAACAACATAACAAACAAGAACCTAATTTGGTTCAGACGTGCAGTGTATTTCAGAGTTAGGAACATAAAATATTTACTAAACCCCTATATAAGTACATGTGCACCTATTTCAGATTTTTTAAGTAGTGCTAATTTATCAATTTTCAATGATCAATCTATGCCAATAAAAATGCACTCAATTATTTCAAAAACTTTCGCCATCATAATATTAGTGTATTTTTAGCTTTTTTTGATCTATTCAATACAAATAAATTTTTATGGTGAGTCAAAATTATGAAAATAGTTCAAACCTTTTTAGACTCCTCACCTCATAATAAAAAAATATAGGCATTAAAAAAAAAACAAAAATCCATTCAATCATTTAATCAAGACACAGTATAAAACTCGACGACATACAGTATAATCTCTACGATGGCGGCGATAGCTAGCGCGACGCACGTGGCCATGCGGCTGTACAGCTTGAGGTTCTGCGACACCGTGACAGCGGGCGCCGGGGTGTCACCCGCCACGTCTGTGTCACGTCGCTGTCTGCCCGCGAGTGGGAACACTGCGCGCCATGGAGCGTCCTGGAGATGACCAGAGATTTGTGTATGAATGATTTTGTTATTGATGGTTGTGTGTGGAGTTTCAAGGTTTTAGATTATGGGAAAGGTAAGGAAAAATTTGCTGCGATTGCATCGATGTTGGCAAGACTTTTGTTGATAGGTAGCTGATGTAGTAAGGAGTTACTTGTTAACTACCTACCAATTTTAGGTTCGGCTTTATTTAAGAAAAAATCTTTTTTTTTTTTCAGAAAAACGTTTCAGCAAGTTTTTTGTTAAATTCCATACAGACGTAGTCGTGGGAACAGCTAGTAATTAATAATAAACGTCTAATGAATCCATGGCATGATAATACAACCACTCTTTACAGTCGCAAAACAAACATCTAACCACTTGAAACCAATTTTCAGGACTTCTTTTTACATAAATAAATTACAAATTCAATCAATGCAACATTCATAAGCAGTGTATATTGTATTTAGAATTTTGCTTACTACTGAGTCAGGTTATTTATACGTTTCTGACCTTCGTGTACTTGTTAAGCAATAAGGGAACTTTACCTAAAGAAACACTGTCAGATTACCTACTAACTCCTTCGTAACTGGTTGGTGAGGTTTAAGTGAATAAACAAATCACTACATCTACATAGTATAAAACAAACTCGCCTTCCACGTCTGTACACGCAATTCTTTAAAAATTTGGTGTAGTATTTTTAAAACATGAAATCTTTCAAGGGATATGTTTATATGTATAATACAGCAGTATTGCACCCGTGCGATTTAGGGCGGGCTAGCTATATAACAGTTGTTTCGGAGTTACTAATTTGCATGTTATAATGCACTGAACATTGTTCGCGTTGTATTGTACTCGGGGTCAAATGTCAGTGAAACAAGATGGCTACCGACTGGCAAATGTTTGTTGTTGAAATTAATTAAATTTTGAGCTGCTGTTTTAATTGCTTGATTAATTACTGCAGAAATATAGATATTCCACAGCTTTCGCACAACGCCATCTAGTCTCAAATTAAGCAGAGTTTGTATTATGATTACTAGACAACTGATAATTTTAATCATACTTTAGTCCAGTCATTTGGTAGAAAATAAGGGGGTTACCTGGAAAGTTTTCCGGGAGTTTTGAAAATTGGGTATTTTATAGATTTGGATATGCTCTTTTCGAATTTTAAATTTGCCACCTCGTACGACCGCCGCTCGCGCCGCCATTTTGAAAAAATGGCGCCCAAAAACGGTTTTTAGGGAATATCTCTTTTCTGAGGCATTTTACGAAAAAAATAATTTCTACAAAATTAAACTAGAAAAAATTTCCTACACTTTATGTCTTATTCACTTTTTCATAAAATCAATAGTTTTGGATGTACGAGCACCGCAAAGTATTACTTATTCAATCTGCACCACCACGTGTTTTTTGTATATTTTTCTAAAATGTTCCATTACTGCCGCCGGTTTTCAAGTGAATTGTCACAAATAAAACAATTTTCCGTATAAGAAGCCATAGATCTAAGAACATAATCAACACTGTACGTCAATAAACGTACATTGATGATGCAGTCTAAACTAAATATTTCTCTTAATATAGCTTTTACCAACAAATTTTTCGTTGAAGTTTCGTTCATAGTCGAGAGAAAGGGCCCGATTCAAAAGTGACATATTACCCTGACACCTACTTCTTAAAAACCGGCGGCAGTAATAGAAGAGTTAAGAAAAATATACGAAACACTACGTAGTGGTGCAAATGAACATACTTTGCGGCGCTCGTACGTCCAAAACTATTGATTTTATGAAAAAGTGAATAAGACATAAAGTGTAGGAATTTTTTTCTAGTTTAATTTTGTTGAACAAATTTTTTTCGTAAAATGCGTCGGAAAGGAGATATTCCCAAAAAAACGTTTTTGGGCGCCATTTTTTCAAAATGGCGGCGCGAGCGGCGGTGGTACGAGGTGGCAAAGTTAAAATTCGAAAAGAGCATATCGAAATCTATAAAATACCCAATTTTCAAATCTCCCGGAAAACTTTCCAGGTAAAACTACCAAATGACTGGACTACTTATATAATTCTAAATATTTACATACTCGCTATAAATAAATTACATATTATTAATAAATGCGAACGGTTTTTAAACCTATCTATATACCAATAGATAGGTTTAAAAGTCTGTATGAAATAATACCGTTGTATGAGATGTTTTTAGAATAGATTGATTGAATAGACAGCTCGCCTTGTTTACTTCAGCTACTTTCATAGTATTATGTCATATGGCATACTGTTGTGGGGCAAGGCGGCAGATATAGAGTCAATTTTTATTTTACAAAAACGTGCCATCAGGTCTATCTACCAGCTAGGCTCAAGAGATTCTCTTAGGGAACGGTTTAAAGATATAGGCATTCTAACTGTAGCATCGCAATTTATTTTGGCCAATATATTATTTATTAGACAAAATTTACACTTGTATACAAAGAAAAGCGATATTCATGGCATTCATACACGTAATAGACATAAATTATGTGCCTCTTCACACCGATTACACAGGGTTCACAACTCATTTGTAGGACTCGGTATTCGTTTTTACAATAAACTGCCTCTCAGATTAATAGAGTTACCTTTTAACTCATTTAAGTCTACAATAAAAAATAATCTTTGTAAAAAGGCATATTATACAATAAACGATTATTTGAATGATAAAAATAGTTGGCCGCTGTGACATGCACAAGACGGCTCTGTATGGATTACCTGACATTCATTATTAGGTTTAATTTTAATGTAATTTGATAGGCATACTCTGTGTATGTAACATTGTGTTACCTATTTTGTTTTATTTTTAATACGATTTGCTTGACATCATTATTATTTTGAAATGTATAATTATATTAATTATAAAATTTAATTATGTACCTGGACCATAATGGTCAGGAATTGTGCCATGAATCAGTGCTTGGGTATAGTTTTACTTTGTATTAATTTATTAAGCCGGCAGCAGATTCGTCATGCTCCCTTAGTCGCCACTGCTTGCGGTGGCGTCTCGGGTCGGGTCACCTCCTTCCCTCAAATATGGCGAGGGAGGTGATGGCTGACCCCTGCGTCATACTCGTGAACGGGTGCTGCTTGCGGTGGCTGGTCGGTCTGCTGACCTTGGGCTCAGTAATTAAAAGTTTTTTCTTTTTTCTTTTTTTTTTTCGTAGTTTTTATCGACCTAAAACATTGATTTACCTGGCACGGTTCCTACCTTACTATAATATTATTATAATGTAAAAGAAAGACAGCGTGCTGCTGGGGAGTTTGTTGCGCCGTTTCTTCTCCCTAGCGAAAGCACAGGAAGCGGTGAAGGGTGGGCGATGGGGTGCTGTCTAATATGATTTTGACGTTCGGAAAGTGCTACATTGTAGCCTATTTTGAATAAATGACTTTTGATTTTGATTTTGATTTTGATTGTCTGAAATACAAAGAAACAGTAAAGAGGCACATTAAGTACCTGTGTGTAATCTGAGTTTTAATGTGAGTCAAATAAGATTTAGAAAATGTAGTTGACGTCTCATGTCAGCCTATAAAAAAAATACTGGCCTGTTAGTCTAGTGGTTAATGGTCTTGACTGCTATGTCGAAGGTCGTGGGTTCGATTACCACCCAGGATAAAAGTTTGTGTGACGAGCATGATCATTCGTTCTGTGTCAGGGTGTAATTTAGCTATATTTTTTATGTATTTCGAAATATAAAAGTACCTATGTTTATAAGTTGTCTAGCACTCATAACACAAGCTACTTTAGTATGCTTACTTCGAGACTAGATGGCGTCGTGTGAATGTTGCGGAATAAAAAAATGATTTATGTCAGGATTTTATACCCAGTGGCATATTTTCTGATGTAACGTTTTCGTTCTTTAAAATGGTCAGAGACATCTTGTTAGACAATTTTTTCTTTAAGCTTATCGAGATTTTCAAAGGGCCTGATGGTCTTTTGAGTGTCCTTATCTATTGCTTTAATTTACATATGTCCTAAATAAAAAAGAGGATATTTATGACATAAAGAACTAGATACCTTTTCAGAGAAGAAAGCTGGATTCAGTTCCTGTGGCATCAACGCAGACTGCAAATCGGCATCGTTTTCAATTTTCTATGAAAAAATAAAGATAAATAATTTGTTAGATTGACAATTAATTCTGTAGTACCCAAAAATGTGCCTAAAATTGAGGCAGTTGAGGTAGTTTAATGTATCTTTAGTTTGCATTTTACTTTTCTATCGCCTTTCCTCTTGGAATATTTCTTGTTTTCTCTGCACCACCCTATGATTGACTGGTAGAGAATGCCTTAGGTATTAAGTCCGCTGTTTTACATTATTTGCATTAGAAGCATAAATAAATAAAGGCCTAAAGCCATCTTTTAAAACAAGACTGTTGTAGTTGAGAAAAGGAAATGGCGCCCTACGCTATGTAGTGCATTGTCTCACTTAAAAAACAGCAATATAGTCTTATGTTGGTGGCAGGCGTCCTAGTTATTGATTGACTACGAATATCCGAGCCAAAATTATGTGATGTAAAGAGATAAAATTGGTCTAATAAAGTTTTACCAGTTATTTTGAAGAATCTTAACAGCTAGAAGTTAAGTCATAAAAACAGCTTGCAACGAACACAACAAAGTCTTTTATACTCATATAACTATCTAAAAATAAACTTACTACCACCTACCTTACTTTTATATGGAAGCATCAAACAAAATGGCGTCTTGCATATGAATAAATGATGGCGACATGTGAAGATAGTCGCAGGTGAACTATTTATGAATTATGCGGGACGCGGAAGCAATGCCGATGCGACAGTCAGTACCCAAGGGAAATGTTTCAGGACGTCAGTTACGGTAAGAATGGAAATTGGTGTAGTTTATTTAAAAGAGTCCTGTTCGTGAAAGTTTTTACCTGGTTTGAATTTAAACTGTTTGCAAGTTTTGGTGTTATTTGATTTTTGCCGTTGTTAATTATTAAATTGTAACATAATTTGAAAGTAACTTGTCGATTTGTCTATCCATTTCTGATTTCAGGATTGTTTATATCAATGCTTGAGGTTCTGTGCGCGAGATGTATGAATGTTGTGCAGTGACTGTTCATAATAATTCTAATTAATGTTACTATTTTTGTAAATTATAGTAACTCTTCTTACTATCATTTTATGCCTTGTGCCTTTTATTTGTATTGGAGATTTGTGTATATTCTGATAGGTAACTAACGCGTTGTAAATAAGTCATATTGTATGTGTAACATTGAGTAACTAGTGGTATGTAAATAAATAAAGAAATCATTGGAAGTGGAATATTCTAAGCTACGGCGATAAAACAATAACTTCTAAAGGTAAGTTTCCAGAGATTTGCCTGTATATCGCAAGGATAGAACTATCTTAAGGCCGATAAACCCGCTATCCCAAGAGACCTAGATCATGGAACTTTCCAGACCTAGTTGTGGTCGTATCTTTGAAGTACTTTACAGGAATATTCTGGTTTATAACGCTAAATTTCTCTTTGATCTAGTAGGTATTATTAGGAACTAGCGTATGTATAGGGGTGTTTTTTGGTAACGATTGTGTTTTTCTCTTTTAAATTAATTTGATGCTAAATTTCAATGCCGGAATTTATGTTGATTTTTATACCAGATTGTAAAATTTTGACTGCAAGACTAATGGCAAACTAGTTAAGGTTCTAGAATATTGAACCATAGTCTGACCATAGATATATTATATAGACGTTGTTTTAGCATATTTAGGAGATGGGGCTTTCTTGTAAGAAAAAAAAAGTCATTCAAGTGACGCTTAACTGCACGGATAGCAGAGTGGTCTATACCACTATGCATGACCTATGTCACCAAGCCAATTACCACTGTGCGCCACGTGCCGCGGGTTCGACCCCTGCGTAGGACAAGTATATGTGCGACCTACAGATGCTTGTTCTGAGTTTGGGTATTTTTGTGCATATGAATTTAATGTCTGTGAAGCCCATAAAAAATAAATTCCTTGGGACAGAAGTCGTTTAAAAAAATAGCTTTGTTTACCGAAGTATAGCCAAACATTAACAGGCTAAGTATAATCATACAGATATAAACCCAGAAATCCTTCTGACCTCCCTCCAAGCTACAAACCTACTCCAAAAAAAAGCCCTTACTTATCTACAATCGCCATAAAGTCGAAAGCCACCAATCATGTTGGAACAAGGTAACAAGCCTCGATTCTGTAGCGAACCGTCCATAAACCTCCACGTCCTCATTTTGTAATATATTCTGATCGATAGCCGTGTCAGCGTACACGAGGTACTGTAGACAAACAAATCGATACTATACTTAGAATTATAAATTGTTGTGAGGTGTCTTTTGAAGTGAAAACTTTTTTTGTTGTGCACTTTTCGAGATGGGAAAAATGATAAGCTGGCGTTTTAATAAGTTCGTAAGACGGATAGAGAAACATTTTTATATACAATAGTTGTAATAGCTCTGAAGTTAGTACATTTATTAATCGATTTTACAATGTATGATTGATAGAAAATGTCTGCATTTATAACTTAACTTATGTACCTTTTAAATGACATGATATTT
The DNA here is from genome assembly GCA_941860345.1 of Chrysodeixis includens. Classification (NCBI taxonomy): domain Eukaryota; kingdom Metazoa; phylum Arthropoda; class Insecta; order Lepidoptera; family Noctuidae; genus Chrysodeixis; species Chrysodeixis includens. Next base: position 425,595 of record OW796116.1, read on the forward strand.
ACAAATCGTCGAAAATTTATATCGTCATATCTGAAGTGTTAATTATTAGGTCAATTTTTGTGTCCGACCACTCTATAAATAAATATTGAAATGTACTATACAAATGATAGAATTTTAAAACTCATAAATAAAGCAATCGAGAGAAACTACCGGCACTCCCGGATTGCAACCCGATTTTCAATTATGGGCTGTTTATTTATGCAATGTGTATGCATGGTTGGTCATTTTTGAATAATGCTCCTGTGTGATATAAACAAATTTTTACACATATACCTCAGCGATATTAAAAAAAAATGTTGGACACACAAATTGACATTAACTTATTATTATTTAAAGACATTATGTATAGAAGGACCTTCTAATCAATTGTTGTAGTTTGGATGCATTTAATAAGAGTCAATTGTATTTTTTTATTCAATTATGGACATGAAAGTTGGTCACCCAGCTGGTCATGTAGCAATAGTTTAACATAAAACAGACAGCATGAAAAATTGACAAGTCTTAGTAAACACAAATAATAATGCCCAGACCGATTTTGGCCACGACGGCTAGTGTATAACACCAGCCAGCTACGCAGGACATACTATACTGCACAAACGTGGGTGCAAACACAGGTGCACTCTTGAATTGACAATCCTGTTGTCTTGCCATTGGGCTATCACGGCTTCAAGTAAGTAAACACAAACGACTTATATGATAGGCAGGATGGAAAATGTAGTACATAACGCAAGTCCAAACTTATACTAAAGTTGATATGTTTATTATTTCTAATTATTGTAGAAAAAATAAAAAAAATAAAGACCATAATAATTTTATTAACCTAAAAAATACAAAATAGCTTCTATTATGTAAATTTCCATAAAATCCCACCTGCTACAGCCTTAAGCCATGGCTTAACTATATTAAGCCTCGCGGCCATTTTGATTTCCCGGGAGAGCGTTAAATTTACCGGAACACGGGATTCTTACAACACCTCTCTTTTCCCGACACATTAATCATTATTAAGAGTGTTTTCCTTTACTTAGAAAGCACTTTAGTTTTTATGAAGACTGATGGAACTATGTGCGTTGATCTTGAACAATTTGTAATTAACTGGCTTATAAGAATGTTTTTTTCTTGCATCTTGTAAAAAAATCTTTATTTTTATAATGTAGGTACAGTTAATTATCAAGTGAGACAGATCCAAGCGGAGATGGCTAGATGACTTTGATTAATTTTTATCGAACTGGTCACTCGTGGCTCTTAAGAGAGACAAGTGGAAGAAGAGTAGAGAGGCTTTTACCCAGCAGTGGGACATTTCAGGCTGGTAATTATTATTAACAAGACAGATTTACTCATCAACGACTCCTAAAGTTTAAAATTGCGTGCCTCCGGCGCTTTTATTTTGAGTACTTAAAATAGGAGTATTGTTGTTGTTAAAGCGAGGAGGTGTTACGCATAGTGTGCCATCTCGCTTCCACAATTGCAACAGCTATCTTAAGAACTCATGATAAATGCATGGTTGAGAAAAACTGCGTTTACTTACCATAAGGTTTGATAAACAAAATTAAGAATTCTGGTTCTAGGAATCCCCTTTTTCATAGTTACTATCAGACACCAGAAATATATCGGATTAGATCGGGCGATATACAGAATGTGACATCATTCTGTTGCCTTTCTCACAAAGACGATTTGTTAATCTAAAAATAAAAACCAATATAAACGCATATACTTACATTCAAACTATGTCCTCCAACATTAGAAAAGAATAGAAAACCGAAACAAAAATATAAAAACAACATTATTTTTTGAGAGATCTAAGTATTATATTGTCAAAAACATTTGAATTATTTCAGCAATTCTGTGAAATATGTAAATGTTAATTTTATTTAAAGTGTTATTGTAACTAGTGATATGGTTTTTATGCGAAACATAAAGTATTTTATGTAAATACAAAGTTTCGACGATGAAATCATGAAGTTGGGTGTTTTATTGTTAACTTTTTGTACTGTTTTTGCAGATAATAATGACAAGGTAAAATTGTTTCCTTTATAATATTATTCCACTAATCTGACCATAGAATCTTCCACTGCTTATGTAAGTATCTTCTCATCAGAGCCCTGTGGTTTAGCAATATTTGAAATGCCATGACCTTTCGCTACAGCGCTGATGGTTTACGAAACATTGTTTCATTAAGTTTTATTTCAAAAATTCTGTTGCTTTTTTGCCTATTTAGATTTAACCACAAGACTAGTAGTAAGTATAGTAGTTGTATAAAAACTCAAATCATTTCATTTTTTAGAACGTACCCACTCGCGTGAAAAGAGGGGCGGTGGGCGCACTACACATAGTAACAAACCATGCACAACCAATACACGCTGATGTGAAGCCTGAACAGCCATCTGATTCCACTTATAAGGCTCCTGAAAAGGTAAAGGAATGGTCAAGTTGATAAAACAAATTGGCTAGGTGTTATCCGATATTTCACTATGAAGGGGCTTATTACCATCACCACCTTTAAAATCATGACTGATGTTGTTGCGAAAATACGCAAAGAAACCTCTCTCTTCCATAACCTTCAAAGAATCCATGGGGCATCCAACCCCTCTTAAATTAACAAGATTGTAGTTGTGGAAGCGTGACAACGCACTACACGGCGTACAACGCTCTTTTCTACACCTTCTTTTTCTCGTAGTGTAACGCTAATAACTTCAACCCACACCGAGGGCACGACTTATGGATATGTACCAAATAAAAACGAAATGAAAACACCCCGGGTCCTTTCTACTACCTAAGCCAGCATCATGAGATCGCTGCAATAATATTACATTAGGTAGGGAATCAGATATTTTAAAAACTGGTGTAAGAAGCATGGTGGTTCGGGTTTAGTCACGAACCGCTTCCCTCCCTCGCCGAAGGAGCGGGTGTGTTTGATCTTTTCCTTGCTAAAAATGGGGCTACCACCGTGGCCACAGGAAAAAATACAGCTTACAACATGCTGTAAAGTGGTTTCTCTTTTCCATGCCTGTAATAATATTATCTTAAGAGACGGTGGTAATTTCTCAGAGTTTTGAGAACGTAACTTTTATTATTATATCAGCATTATTTTCTACTTCTCGTAATCACCAGAGTGGTGTTCTAAGCTATATAAGCCATTGCATCTAAAAACTTGGCCAAATTGATTTAAGTCAGACTTGGATGGTTTGAGTTAGTGATCATCTCGAGGGACATTAAGGTTTTATGTGCTCAAAGATATAAGATATATACTCGCACTATACGTTTAAAATTGCTTTAAGCTGGATCCCGTTATAATTTCATTATGAAACTACGCTAAATCCATTAGGAGATACGACATTCTTGCATAAACACTACTCAAGATAATATGGTTATCTATAACCTGTCTTTATAGAGCTAACCGTATCTACAAAATAAATATATTCCTCAATATTCCCACAACACCACATAGTCCCAAATTAAGTTAACGAGAGTAACTTGTGTTATGACATTTGTACTAGACAACTGATAAGCACACTAGTCTATTTCTAAATACATACATATTACAGATAAATTACACCCAAACACAGAACTATACACAAACATTTATCCTGGGTGGGAATCGAACCCACAACCTCCGGTAGTCAGAGCCCATAGACCAATAGGCTCATCGAAAATGTTTAAATAAAGTCTTATTTAGATAACTTCTTTATTTATTCTTATTAATTTACGAGCTTAGCTCTTGTCGATGCATCTCTCTAGTAAACTTGTCTTAAAAATACATTCACATCGTGGGAAAGTACAGTGTTTGGTAATTTCCAGCCTTGCTCCAAAGGCAGTGCACCTGCACACATAGAGCCAGGAGTAGGATTTAAGGTAATTTTAATATTCATACTGTTCTCAACTACTATTCATTTATTCGTTTTCTTTTTCTACGTCACTACCCGGTATTTTTTTTAATGGTATCGTCTTCTGTAGAATTAGTTTGACCTGTGACCTGTGACATTACATAAATATTCTAAATTCCATAAGGCCATTCAGTAGCATCACCAAGAATGATATCCATATCAACACTTTTATCTGAATCTATAAAATTTATAATAGCATCAGTAATTTGTGTTTCGACACCATTTATCTCTTCATTGACAAATGACATAAACCTCTCCGCTACAATGTTCAAATATTTCTTCGAAACCCAATGTGTTACCTCATCTTTTAAGTCATCTAAATTATCTTTATCTTTACCGTTCTTTTCTTTGCAGGTAACAGCACCAGACGATGGATTCACAACATACGAATTGAAATCACTCCGAAAATCCTTGCTGTACACTCCGCCAAAAACGTTTGAGCTAATTCGAAGTATCAGTAGAGTCATCACACTTATCGTATTATTTGTATCAGCTGTTTTAGAGTTCTATCCAACTTTCCAAGGTCTAATGTGTACGATTGTCAGTTTTGTGAATGGCAAATAAATGTTTTAGTACAAATGATTTGTTTTTGATTAAAAATGTAATCGAAATTTTAAATTTCTAAGGACATTATCCTAAACCATCCAGTCCCTGCGGACTTTGTTCAGCTTACTTTGTGTTGTGGACTTAAGGAACGTAACAGTTCCAGTCAAGGGTGGATCCGGGGGGAGGGTCAGGGGGGGACATGACCCCCCTCTGAGCTTGTTCCAGGACTTAGGTGGACCAATTCACTAATTGATATATATTTTGTCACCATACAAATTTTATGTAACTACCTACATATGTACCTGTAATATTTAATTAATTTCATCTAATGTAATAACTTTGTATACTGGCAAACTTTTGGGGACGAATGCATCAAAAGTTTGAATTTTACCGCGCCATACTTGCGCGCGCTTGTCGACTATGTAGTCTAGCTAGACCTAATCTCAGTCGGAATCGGAACGACTGAACTTTAACATAGTTCTAAGTTAAAAAACTAAAATTTCTTTTTACCTACAATGTGCATAACTAAAAATATATAGATATAGGTAAAAATAAATTGTAGTTTTCAAAATTGTTGCAACAAAATCATGAATTACAAGAAATGGTCAGTAATCAGTTTCTCATTATTCCAGTGCGTGTGTTTTAACTTAATTACTATTGTTGTTAATAAAGTACCAAAATATTAATCATAGTAATTATTTTCTGTCAATAAAATGGAAATAAACAAAGCTATTGTGTGAAGACCTTTGGGGTTTTTTAAAAACAATGTCGTAGCCTGACGCTGTAAATGAAGTTGTGTATCTGGACCAGATCTGCCAATGCTAAACGAACCAAGTAATCAAATAATGGAGCAAATGATGTCATTTTTGTCCGGTATGGAAGCAATTTCCGGAAAAATTGCTGAAAATATGACATCTCGTGAACCTGTTCAGGATGGATCGATAAAATTAGTCAACTAAGACCCTGATGAACCTGAATCAGAATTTAGCGAAATGATAGTTAAGCAGAAACTGATAAAAGGGATCGATTCAATTCTACTCTACTTCTGCTCTAACCCATTCTGTCAATGAGGCGTGCAGCAATCTGTCTGACGAATGTCAAGCCGGACCAAATATCATGGCTGGCAATAAAAAAAAACGCTGATTCAATATCAACTTTCGCAAAACTTTCGATCTATTCCTTTCTAATACCAAAAACTAATACCAATGGTATTAGTTAGGAACATAAATTATTATTTTACTCCAAACGAACACAAAAATTCAACTAAATGAAGTACCTAATCTATTCCCAACGAATACCAAAACATAACTTTTAGTACAGTCACAGATAACGTTTATTTTGCTTTTTAATAATTTAATATACCTATGATCATAATTCAATCCTAAATCTTTGTTGGAAAAGTTTTATTTTAGTTCTTCAGGTATTTGTGCAACTATTTCCTACTACACTTAAACAAGTTTCACAGGACATATTTTGATTAAAATATACACTGTTTAAAATCACATTTCACAGCATTTATTACTGACTGTACCTTCAAACCATTTTACTAATTTTGGGATTCGTTTATGGGTGGTATTCGTTCAGAATAGAAATTTACTGCGATAAGTAACTAATACCACTGGTATTAGTTACTTATCCAATACCAGTAATACCAGGTAATACCAGTGGTATTCGTTTTTGGTATTAGACAGGAATAGATCAAGTTTTCGAGGATTCAAGATAATTTTGACCACATTTTCAAATTTCAGTTGAATTGCAAAGAGAGCTCTACTGAAATGCGATTATGGCAATCGAATAAAAAAAAACCCTGAAGTGAATATACCCGAGATGGTGATCGCTGGCTTTGCCTGTTCCCTGCTATCTCTGTGCAATGACAAGATTCCTTGAGAGATCCAAGTTTACTTTAGTTAGGTTTGGTTTTTAGTTAGGTTAGGTTTGGTTTGTTTCTGAGTTAGGTTAGGTTAGGTTTGTTTCTGAGTTAGGTTAGGTTAGGTTTGGTTTTTAGTTAGGTTAGGTTAGGTTTGGTTTTTAGTTAGGTTAGGTTAGGTTTGTTTCTGAGTTAGGTTAGGTTAGGTTTGGTTTTTAGTTAGGTTAGGTTAGGTTTGGTTTGTAGTTAGGTTAGGTTAGGTTTGTTTCTGAGTTAGGTTAGGTTTGGTGTTTAGTTAGGTTAGGTTAGGTTTGGTTTTTAGTAAGGTTTGGTTAGGTTTGTTTCTGAGTTAGGTTAGGTTAGGTTTTTAGTTAGGTTAGGTTTGGTTTTTAGTTAGGTTAGGTTAGGTTTGGTTTGTAGTTAGGTTAGGTTAGGTTTGGTTTTTAGTTAGGTTAGGTTAGGTTTGGTTTTTAGTTAGGTTAGGTAAGGTTTGTTTCTGAGTTAGGTTAGGTTCGGTTTTTAGTAAGGTTAGGTTAGGTTAGGTTTGTTTTTGAGTTAGGTTAGGTTCAGTTTTTAGTAAGGTTAGGTTAGGTTTGTTTTTGAGTTAGGTTAGGTTTGTTTCTGAGTTAGGTTAGGTTAGGTTTTTAGTTAGATTAGGTTAGGTTTGTTTCTGAATTAGGTAAGGTTGGGTTTGTTTCTGAGTTAGGTTAGGTTTGGGTTTTAGTTAGGTTAGGTTAGGTTTGTTTCTGAGTTAGGTTAGGTTAGGTTTTTAGTTAGGTTAGGTTAGGTTTGGTTTTTAGTTAGGTTAGGTTAGGTTTGGTTTGTAGTTAGGTTAGGTTAGGTTTGGTTTTTAGTTAGGTTAGGTTAGGTTTGGTTTTTAGTTAGGTTAGGTTTGGTTTTTAGTTAGGTTAGGTAAGGTTTGTTTCTGAGTTAGGTTAGGTTCGGTTTTTAGTAAGGTTAGGTTAGGTTAGGTTTGTTTTTGAGTTAGGTTAGGTTCAGTTTTTAGTAAGGTTAGGTTAGGTTTGTTTTTGAGTTAGGTTAGGTTTGTTTCTGAGTTAGGTTAGGTTTTTAGTTAGGTTAGGTTAGGTTTGTTTCTGAATTAGGTAAGGTTAGGTTTGTTTCTGAGTTAGGTTAGGTTTGGGTTTTAGTTAGGTTAGGTTAGGTTTGTTTCTGAGTTAGGTTAGGTTAGGTTTTTAGTTAGGTTAGGTTAGGTTTGGTTTTTAGTTAGGTTAGGTTAGGTTTGGTTTGTAGTTAGGTTAGGTTAGGTTTGGTTTTTAGTTAGGTTAGGTTAGGTTTGGTTTTTAGTTAGGTTAGGTTTGGTTTTTAGTTAGGTTAGGTAAGGTTTGTTTCTGAGTTAGGTTAGGTTCGGTTTTTAGTAAGGTTAGGTTAGGTTAGGTTTGTTTTTGAGTTAGGTTAGGTTCAGTTTTTAGTAAGGTTAGGTTAGGTTTGTTTTTGAGTTAGGTTAGGTTTGTTTCTGAGTTAGGTTAGGTTTTTAGTTAGGTTAGGTTAGGTTTGTTTCTGAATTAGGTAAGGTTAGGTTTGTTTCTGAGTTAGGTTAGGTTTGGGTTTTAGTTAGGTTAGGTTAGGTTTGTTTCCGAGTTAGGTTAGGTTAGGTTTGGTTTTTAGTTAGGTTAGGTTAGGTTTGGTTTTAGTTAGGTTAGGTTAGGTTTGGTTTGTAGTTAGGTTAGGTTAAGTTTGTTTCTGAGTTAGGTTAGGTTTGTTTTTGAGTTAGGTTAGGTTAGGTTTGGTTTGTAGTTAGGTAAGTTAGGTTTGGTTTTTAGTTAGGTTAGGTTAGGTTCGGTTTTAGTTAGGTTAGGTTAGGTTTGTTTCTGAGTTAGGTTAGGTTTGGTTTTTAGTTAGGTTAGGTTTGGTTTGTAGTTAGGTTAGGTTTGGTTTTTAGTTAGGTTAGGTTTGGTTTGTTTCTGAGTTAGGTTAGGTTAGGTTCGGTTTTTAGTAAGGTTAGGTTAGGTTTGTTTCTGAGTTAAGTTAGGTCAGGTTTGGTTTTTAGTTAGGTTAGGTTAGGTTTGTTTCTGAGTTAGGTTAGGTTCGGTTTTTAGTTAGGTTAGGTTAGGTTAGGTTTGGTTTTTAGTTAGGTTAGGTTAGGTTTGTTTTTTAGTTAGGTTAGGTTAGGTTTGGTTTTTAGTTAGGTTAGGTTAGGTTTGGTTTGGTTAGGTTTGGTTTTTAGTTAGGTTAGGTTAGGTTTGTTTCTGAGTTAGGTTAGGTTAGGTTTTTAGTTAGGTTAGGTTAGGTTTGGTTTTTAGTTAGGTTAGGTTAGGTTTGGTTTGTAGTTAGGTTAGGTTAGGTTTGGTTTTTAGTTAGGTTAGGTTAGGTTTGGTTTTTAGTTAGGTTAGGTAAGGTTTGTTTCTGAGTTAGGTTAGGTTCGGTTTTTAGTAAGGTTAGGTTAGGTTAGGTTTGTTTTTGAGTTAGGTTAGGTTCAGTTTTTAGTAAGGTTAGGTTAGGTTTGTTTTTGAGTTAGGTTAGGTTTGTTTCTGAGTTAGGTTAGGTTAGGTTTTTAGTTAGATTAGGTTAGGTTTGTTTCTGAATTAGGTAAGGTTAGGTTTGTTTCTGAGTTAGGTTAGGTTTGGGTTTTAGTTAGGTTAGGTTAGGTTTGTTTCTGAGTTAGGTTAGGTTAGGTTTTTAGTTAGGTTAGGTTAGGTTTGGTTTTTAGTTAGGTTAGGTTAGGTTTGGTTTGTAGTTAGGTTAGGTTAGGTTTGGTTTTTAGTTAGGTTAGGTTAGGTTTGGTTTTTAGTTAGGTTAGGTTTGGTTTTTAGTTAGGTTAGGTAAGGTTTGTTTCTGAGTTAGGTTAGGTTCGGTTTTTAGTAAGGTTAGGTTAGGTTAGGTTTGTTTTTGAGTTAGGTTAGGTTCAGTTTTTAGTAAGGTTAGGTTAGGTTTGTTTTTGAGTTAGGTTAGGTTTGTTTCTGAGTTAGGTTAGGTTTTTAGTTAGGTTAGGTTAGGTTTGTTTCTGAATTAGGTAAGGTTAGGTTTGTTTCTGAGTTAGGTTAGGTTTGGGTTTTAGTTAGGTTAGGTTAGGTTTGTTTCTGAGTTAGGTTAGGTTAGGTTTTTAGTTAGGTTAGGTTAGGTTTGGTTTTTAGTTAGGTTAGGTTAGGTTTGGTTTGTAGTTAGGTTAGGTTAGGTTTGGTTTTTAGTTAGGTTAGGTTAGGTTTGGTTTTTAGTTAGGTTAGGTTTGGTTTTTAGTTAGGTTAGGTAAGGTTTGTTTCTGAGTTAGGTTAGGTTCGGTTTTTAGTAAGGTTAGGTTAGGTTAGGTTTGTTTTTGAGTTAGGTTAGGTTCAGTTTTTAGTAAGGTTAGGTTAGGTTTGTTTTTGAGTTAGGTTAGGTTTGTTTCTGAGTTAGGTTAGGTTTTTAGTTAGGTTAGGTTAGGTTTGGTTTGGTTAGGTTTGGTTTTTAGTTAGGTTAGGTTAGGTTTGTTTCTGAGTTAGGTTAGGTTAGGTTTTTAGTTAGGTTAGGTTAGGTTTGGTTTGTAGTTAGGTTAGGTTAGGTTAGGTTAGGTTTTTAGTTAGGTTCAGTTAGGTTTGTTTCTGAGTTAAGTTAGGTTAGGTTTTTAGTTAGATTAGGTTAGGTTTGTTTCTGAATTAGGTAAGGTTAGGTTTGTTTCTGAGTTAGGTTAGGTTTGGGTTTTAGTTAGGTTAGGTTAGGTTTGTTTCTGAGTTAGGTTAGGTTAGGTTTTTAGTTAGGTTAGGTTAGGTTTGGTTTTTAGTTAGGTTAGGTTAGGTTTGGTTTGTAGTTAGGTTAGGTTAGGTTTGGTTTTTAGTTAGGTTAGGTTAGGTTTGGTTTTTAGTTAGGTTAGGTTTGGTTTTTAGTTAGATTAGGTTAGGTTTGTTTCTGAATTAGGTAAGGTTAGGTTTGTTTCTGAATTAGGTTAGGTTAGGTTTGTTTTTGAGTTAGGTTAGGTTTGTTTCTGAGTTAGGTTAGGTTTTTAGTTAGGTTAGGTTAGGTTTGTTTCTGAATTAGGTAAGGTTAGGTTTGTTTCTGAGTTAGGTTAGGTTTGGGTTTTAGTTAGGTTAGGTTAGGTTTGTTTCCGAGTTAGGTTAGGTTAGGTTTGGTTTTTAGTTAGGTTAGGTTAGGTTTGGTTTTTAGTTAGGTTAGGTTAGGTTTGGTTTGTAGTTAGGTTAGGTTAGGTTTGTTTCTGAGTTAGGTTAGGTTTGTTTTTGAGTTAGGTTAGGTTAGGTTTGGTTTGTAGTTAGGTTAGGTTAGGTTTGGTTTTTAGTTAGGTTAGGTTAGGTTCGGTTTTTAGTTAGGTTAGGTTAGGTTTGTTTCTGAGTTAAGTTAGGTTAGGTTTGGTTTTTAGTTAGGTTAGGTTAGGTTTGGTTTGTAGTTAGGTTAGGTTAGGTTAGGTTAGGTTTTTAGTTAGGTTCAGTTAGGTTTGTTTCTGAGTTAGGTTAGGTTTGGTTTTTAGTTAGGTTAGGTTTGGTTTGTAGTTAGGTTAGGTTTGGTTTTTAGTTAGGTTAGGTTTGGTTTGTTTCTGAGTTAGGTTAGGTTAGGTTTGGTTTTTAGTTAGGTTAGGTTCGGTTTTTAGTAAGGTTAGGTTAGGTTTGTTTCTGAGTTAAGTTAGGTTAGGTTTGGTTTTTAGTTAGGTTAGGTTAGGTTTGTTTCTGAGTTAGGTTAGGTTTGGTTTTTAGTTAGGTTAGGTTTGGTTTGTAGTTAGGTTAGGTTTGGTTTTTAGTTAGGTTAGGTTTGGTTTGTTTCTGAGTTAGGTTAGGTTAGGTTTGGTTTTTAGTTAGGTTAGGTTCGGTTTTTAGTAAGGTTAGGTTAGGTTTGTTTCTGAGTTAAGTTAGGTCAGGTTTGGTTTTTAGTTAGGTTAGGTTAGGTTTGTTTCTGAGTTAGGTTAGGTTCGGTTTTTAGTTAGGTTAGGTTAGGTTAGGTTTGGTTTTTAGTTAGGTTAGGTTAGGTTTGTTTTTTAGTTAGGTTAGGTTAGGTTTGGTTTTTAGTTAGGTTAGGTTAGGTTTGGTTAGGTTAGGTTTGTTTCTGAGTTAGGTTAGGTTAGGTTTTTAGTTAGGTTAGGTTAGGTTTGGTTTGTAGTTAGGTTAGGTTAGGTTAGGTTAGGTTTTTAGTTAGGTTCAGTTAGGTTTGTTTCTGAGTTAGGTTAGGTTAGGTTTTTAGTTAGGTTAGGTTAGGTTTGTTTCTGAATTAGGTAAGGTTAGGTTTGTTTCTGAGTTAGGTTAGGTTTGGGTTTTAGTTAGGTTAGGTTAGGTTTGTTTCTGAGTTAGGTTAGGTTAGGTTTGGTTTTTAGTTAGGTTAGGTTAGGTTTGGTTTTTAGTTAGGTTAGGTTAGGTTTGGATTGTAGTTAGGTTAGGTTAGGTTTGTTTCTGAGTTAGGTTAGGTTTGTTTTTGAGTTAGGTTAGGTTAGGTTTGGTTTGTAGTTAGGTTAGGTTAGGTTTGGTTTTTAGTTAGGTTAGGTTAGGTTCGGTTTTTAGTTAGGTTAGGTTAGGTTTGTTTCTGAGTTAAGTTAGGTTAGGTTTGGTTTTTAGTTAGGTTAGGTTAGGTTTGGTTTGTAGTTTTTTTTTTTTTTTTTTTTTTTTTTTTTTATAATACGGTAACCTCCAACTTTATCGGAGCCTATTTCTATCGTTGAGACTTTTTCATTCCAGTTCTATCATTTATTCCGCTCGCACTTTCATTCTGCATACTACTCATTCATACTTCATCTAGTGTTCTCTGTTACGGGTGGGATGCCCGCCTATTATATCTACAGACTATCTATCTCTAATATTGTTAAGTTGCTGCTGTGTCTTAGTGTAGGTAAATAATTGACACTGAATGGTTTTTCTTTATTTTACAGTTTTTCATAATCTAGACTTAGGTACTAATAACTATTTTTATTCGTCGCCTTATATTTAATTCATCTAATTACTTTATATTTAGACTTATTTGCTTACATTTTTACGCCTTACATTCTAATCAGTGATTACATCTTAATTACTTACATTTTTAACTACATCTATATTTTATTTTAAACATTTCTACTTATGCTTATTTCTACTCCCATGTTACCATTGTATGGTAAACAGTAATATCTTTAAATATTATGTCACCATACTTTTACTGCTTATTGTTTGTATTTGCCTGTTTTGTTATATAATTCAAATATTTTATAAAGTCGGTATTCGATTTTGCCTTCATCAGTGTCGGTAAATTTTGCTTTGTTACTTTAATATTGATTTTTTGTTCGAGCTCGAATCTCTGCCGGCCGTAGATAGGGCATTCTGTCACTATGTGTAAGACGGTCTCCTCTACGCTCGAGTCGCATATGCATGATGGGCTCATTTTGCATTTAAAACGGTGCAGATATTCAGCGAACCCACCATGTCCCGTCAGTATTTGTGTACTTAGGAACGTTGTTGCCATCCTGCGCACCGCTCCATATGCCTCTATCGCCGAGGGGAAAAAGAGTTTAGTTGTCTTAGCGGTCTCGCCCGTCTGATACCTTATGTCCCATTCGCGTATGGATTCTAATCGCAGTTGTCGCTTTACGAATGATGTTGGGCACAGGTCGTATGTTGGTTGGTCCTTGGAATTCAAAGCGGCCTCTTTTGCCAGCTGCTCTGCCCTCTCGTTTCCCTCCAAACCCGCGTGTGCCTTTATCCAGAATAGCGCTGTTGACTTACCTTGGAGAGAAGCCTCTCTTAAATTTCTCCTGGCTTCTACCGCCAGCGGGTGGAGGGAGTCGAGGTTAGTTAGCGTCTGAAGTGCTGACATAGAGTCACTGTAAACCCCGAAAGTGTCCGCATTTGTACTCAGGATTTTCCTCGTTGCCTCACAGATTGCCAGCAGCTCCGCCTGGTAAACGGTGCAGTATGACGGCAGGCCAAGTTTAACTGGTCTGGTTTCGGCCCCATCAATCCAAATGGCCAGTGCCGCTCCCACCTTTCCATCCAACTTGCTGCCGTCCGTGTAGATTTTGACCGAGTAGTCAGAGTTATCTTTCAGTTGATCCTCGTCTACCAGGTTTGTGAACTGGAGATCAGTCTGCGAGGCGGGATGGGGTGCTTCGATTGCGGATGCCATTTGCTCGATTTCCCTGTCTCCCAACCCAGGCAGAGGCGCCCCCCTCTTGACCCTGTATAAAGAATCTACTTCTTGTACACGAAGGTCAAGGGGAATAAGCCCAGCTAACAGCAGTGCTGCATGCAGTGACACCGTGCGATAGGCCTTGCAAATTTTTAAGGCGAAACCGCGCTGCACCATGTTTAGTTGTTTTTTGACGCACGATTTCCTTGCAGCTGGCGCCCAGGCACTAGATGCGTACAGGATGATCGGTTCCACCGTTGCCACATATATTGTTCTGATTATTTCAGGACTCAGACCCCAACTTGCCCGTGCTGCTTTTGCAAGTTTTTTGTAAATGCCAATTGCTTTCCGACATTGATTTGTGACGTGTTTATTAAATGTAAGTTTTTTGTCAATTGTAACCCCTAATATTTTTATTTCGTCCTTCATACCGATATTTATCCCCCCCATGCTGAGTCGCGGGTTATCGTATGCGCGTTTTCGGGTAATTGTCATGGCATTAGTTTTTAAAGCGGCAAAGGTTAGCTTATTTTTCCTTCCCCATGACTCGACCCTTATTAGGATCTCATTTGCCTTTCTCTCTATTTCCAAGGCCTCCTTTCCCTCAAAGACGAGCACTACATCATCTGCGAAGGCTTGGCAGTAGACGTCCTGTTTTTCTAGGTCTTTAAGGAGAGGGTCGAGCAGGAGGTTCCATAAGGTCGGACCCGCTATGGACCCTTGTACACATCCTTTAGTGGTTTCTGTACCTGCCTCTGTTCCACCATATCTGACCTTGACTCTTCTGTCGGCAAGGTAACTGTCTATGGTCTTCCTTATTTTCACAGGACACTTCTCTTCATAAAGCCTTAGCCTCAACGCTGGCCACCAGGCGTTATCAAAGGCTCCCTCTATGTCCAGTGATAAGACGGTGAGTATCTTCTTTTTTTCAAGTCCTCGTCTGATGTGTTGTATCAGGTTATAGAGGGAGTCTTCGGTACTTTTTTGCGGCATGAATCCATATTGGTGGACGCTCATTCTCGGCAGAAGGTGGTGTCTGAGTCGGCTGACCAGCATTTTCTCAAAGACCTTACCGAGGATTGGAAGTAGCCCTATAGGTCGATAGGATTTAGGGTCTGTATATGTGGTCTTACCGGGTTTCTTCAGTACCACGACAATTGCCTCCTTCCAGATCTTTGGAAAGTGGTGCAGCTCGAGGCATTTATTATAGAGCGACAGAAAAAGTTCCCGGTCATTGTTGATTGCTGCGAGGCATATGTCGGCCGTGAAGCCGTCCGCTCCTGGCGCTTTCTTAGGGTTGAAGGACGCGCTGGCTCTCTTTAGTTCGGTCATGGTGAATGGGGGTTCAGAGGAATCATCTTCATCATCTCCGTTCACCCTATCTGCCAATTTCCTGATTTCTCGGTGGTATTCAGTTTCCGTATTCTTAGAGTCTTTCGGGTAAAAAGTCTCTGTAAGTAACTTCACCGAGTCGTTAGCATCTAAGGTTTTACCGTCTTTTTGCAACAGCGCATCCTCTTCTCTTTTGGTGACTCTACCGATGACCCTGTATATACCGGCCCACATGCTCTCTCTATCCTGTCTCTTACAGAATTCCTTCCAGCTTTGAGCCTGAGCGTTGTTCGTTTTCGTTTCATACTCTTGTTTGTGTTTCAGATACTCTTCCACTACGGCTGCCCTGCGGATAGGTGCTGCACAGCGGATTCTTCGCTTCTTCGTCGCGAGTTGGGATTTCATGACTGCAAGTTCTTCAGACCACCACGGTAAGTTAAATTTTTCATTATTTTTCTTTTTAGGGATGGCATGCATAGATGCCTCTGTTATGATTTCATTTATTTTGTTTATTACTTTATCGATATTATTAGTGTTTACTACTTTATTTATTTCTGTTTTGTTTAATTTATTTTCTGTTTTTAATTGGAGCAATTTTTCATTAAATTGTTGCCAATTAGCTTTTTTTGTGTTGTAAATTCTAGTAGTTCTTTCGATTTTTGTGCCTTTTGACTTTCTGATATTTATACTAAAGATTATACCGTTATGGTCCGAGCCCGTCAAGTCCTCAACGACTTTCCAATCCGTTACGCGATTCAGCACCCCCACAGTGCATGCCGTCACATCGATGTAGCTAGAGTACCGTACACCACCTCTAATGGTATCAAAAGTTGGTAAAACACCTTCGTTGAGAACGTGTAGGTCCAGTTCGTGCAGGGTCCCGGCGAAGTCCTCGCCTCGGTTATCTGTTGACATGCTCCCCCACCAATTACTTTTGGCGTTGGAGTCACCTCCCAGTACGATATCTGCTCTGAGCGCCTGAACAGTTTTTCTTAATTGGTCCAGGTATGGTTGGATCTGCTGGTTAGGCTCGAAGTAA